>OY986436.1:158286866-158818866 GCA_963920525.1 Dichetophora obliterata
ATGTTGCCGTCAACTGTGACGAAAAAAAAGAAAACAAAAATTAGCACAAGCGAAGCTGTCGAAAAGGAGCTTGAAATTCAGAGAAATTTATGCGACATTGTAGCTGAAGCAGTAGTTCTACTTAAAAGAAATTCAAAAGAAATGGAATACTGCTCGAAAAAAATTTATAGATCGCTTGGTGAATTGAATGCAACAAAAAAAAGTGAACTTGAAGAGCTAAAGCGACATAACCATGTAATGGAAAATCTTCGGAAAACTGAAATAGAAAGCAAAATAGAAAAGAATAAAAAAATGATAGAAATAGAAGAAATGAGGATTTATTTGCAACAAAACAAGTAATCGCAGTTTTAAAGTTGGTTTTAAGAAAGGTACCTGTTTCTGATCTCATTTTTAAGTTGTTTTTAAAACAAATATGTACTTTTGAATTCATGTGATTTTTTTTTGTGTTTAATATTAAATAAATAAAAACTAAAAATTATAATTTAAAAACCTTTATTTTCAATAAAACAAAAGAATGGTTTGGCAGTACAATTACACATTTTTGCCTCATTGGCCCTAAACATTTGAAAAACTTGCAAAAATATGATAATGTTTTGTTCAAATTTCTCAATGAAAATGAATTTTCTTTTATAAAGAATTTGCAACGTTATTACGAATACGCTGAGCTTCAACCGCATATGTCAAACTCACTTCGGATGGTTCCTCACCATCAAAATCGTTGCTGGAATTTTCTTCCTGCGTTACATCAAAATCTTCTATGGGAATCTTAAAGTGAACGCACATGTTATGTAGAGCGGCGCATACATTAGTTATTTTAATGGCTTTCAATGGTGAATAGTGTAACTGTCGACCTTCCAGAAGACATCTGAATCTATTTTTTAGGACACCATTTACCCTTTCTATGATATTCCGACATTTCGAATGGACTTTGTTAAATTTTTCTTCAGTGGAACGTTCTTCAGGAGTCCTATAAGGAGTTAAAAGCCATGGCTCCAAAGCATACCCAGCATCACCTTAAATTATAGTATTTGTATACGTTTTTTTAAAACTAGAACAACAAATTGGTACCTAAAAGCCAGCAATTATTGTCGCCATGCAAAAAATCCTGCTCCATTTTGGCCCTTAATTCAGAAGTGTTCCATATTAAGGAGTCGTGAGAAGCCCCAGGGTGAGTAGCGTCAATAAAACGAATTCTCATATCACTGTCACATACCTGCGTGATTAGTTAAATAAATTAAATGAAAATCCAGTAATAGTTATAACTTACGAGCATGACATTTAAGCTATATGACCCCTTTCTGTTATAGAATAAATGTTTGTTTCTTGGAGGTGCTATGATGTCGACGTGAGTTCCATCAACGGCGCCCACAACACCTGGTATTTTATTCTTTTCGTAAAAGAAGAGTGAATTTTTACGTTTCTCTTCTGACGTCAACTAAGTTATCCATTGTAGGCACAGTGAAGCTTCAAAGACGGTGAGAACCTCTACGAGAACGATGCTAAAACTTGATTGTGCCAAACCTACTTCGTGATCCTTACCAACCCCTCTTTGGTACCCGCCTTCCGCGAAAAAACGCAAACAAGCGCTCAGCTTAACAATGGGCGGAATACCAAAAAATTTTTTGGACGGTGGCAAGGAATAAGTCAGCTCATCCAACAGGAGCTTAAAAATATGTTTGTTTACCCGGTAATTCTGCAAAAATCTAGGGAAAATGTACAAATTCCTTAAATCATTCATAGCAAATATCGAGAACACTTACATTGGTCCATACAGTTCCAAAGGATTGGAATGATCCCGCAAACGTCTCCGCGATACCTGTACCATATTCGCTTCCGCAGAATCCTGCTCTATGCAGAGAATTCTTACCGCAATGCTGTGCATTTTTTTAATATTTTTATTTCAATAATAATTAAATCAATTTAATATTTCCACTTTTTGTCGCAATCACAAATGAATTTTTATTTTATCAATTCTATAAAACAGCTGTTTTATGTCAAATCCACGTTCGAAAATTCGAGGCGAAATTTAACTCGGGCGAAATTCACAATTGCATTTTTATGTTCAAGGGGACAGAAAATTTTAGGGGGAATACAAATCCGGGCGGAATTCACAATAAGGCTGATTATTATTATTATTATTATTATTATTATTATTATTATTATTATTATTATTATTATTATTATTATTATTATTATTATTATTATTATTATTATTATTATTATTATTATTATTATTATTATTATTATTATTATTATTATTATTATTATTATTATTATTATTATTATTATTATTATTATTATTATTATTATTATTCCTTTATTTCTCATTAAATGGTTACAAAAATACAATTTTAGAGACCTTAAGTCTAAGTAAAATTATACTACATTAAAGTTATTTTACAAATTCATTGCAAAAATTTCCTAGTTACATGACAAGTATCGATTATCACAGCTTTTTGTATATTTTCTATAATTGTATGTTTTAGTCCTAAGGTGTTTACGCTTGTCGCTAAATTTTTGTGAATAATTCCTACACTTGAAATGATGATTGGTACTATCTGCATTGATTTTAGCTCCCATTGTGCTTTGATTTCCGTTGCAAGTTCAGCATATTTGTTTATCTTTTCCATGTATGTTTTTTCTATGTTTCTACTGAGTGGGACTGCTATATCTATTAGGTATCCTTCTTTTGTTGTTTTGTTTACTATTGTGATATCTGGTCTATTGTGTTCTCTTCGGTGCATTGTGTATATAGTTCTATCGAAGTATATTTTTAGGCAATCTGTTTCGATGACTGGGCTTGGTTCATACAGATAATACCTCGATTCTTCTGGGATTATATTGTTGTTTTTCAATAGCTCGATATGTATTATTTTAGCGACGTTGTTATGGCGTTTCAGATAGTCGCTTTGGGCCAGTGTTGGACATGCTGATATTATGTGGTCAATGGTTTCACCACGCATGCCACATCTTCTACAGGTGTCTTCATGGGCATTTGATTGCTTGACGATACATTTCATATAGTTTCTAGTTGGTAACACCTCATCTTGGATTGCAAACATTAAACCTTCGGTTTCGGAGTAGATACTTCCATTTGTTAGCCATTTGTTTGACATTTTTTGGTCAACGTTTTGATTGGATAACATGTGAAAGAATTTTCCATGCAGGGGTTTTGCAGCCCAGTCCTGCAACTTTTGGGAATTAGTTTTGGCGTTTGCTTCGAGCTCAGATATTTGCAGTTTCAAAGGTGTGTAAACTTCATCAACCAGTGTCATAGCTCTTATTAGACTTGAGTCGTTGACTTTCCCATGGAAGTATCTGCGGAGCGATGTGATTTGGTTATCATGTAGTAGTTGAAGGTCGATCAGTCCTCTTCCTCCTAGTTTTCTCGGGAGTGTCATTCTTTCTACACAGGATTTAGGGTGATGTATTTTATATTTTGTGAGAGTGGTTCTTATCTTTCTCTGGATGGTGTTGAGTTCTGTTACAGTCCATTGAATGACTCCAAAGCTATATGTTAACACAGGTATGGCGTAGGTGTTTATGGCTTTCATAAGATTTTTTCCATTCAGGTGGGACTTCGCTAGTTTGTGTATTCTTCCAAAAACTTCGTTTGTTAATTTTTGTTTCACTTTTCGTTGCTCAACTCTTCTACTTTGCATCACTCCAAGATACTTATAGATGTCGTTCTGATTCATCTCTCCAATTTCGAAGAGCTCCGGATCGCCAAGTGGTGTTAGTTTTCCTCTAGTGATCGCTATTGTCTTGCATTTCTCAACACCGAAGCACATTTGAATGTCGTCGCTGAAAAATTTCGTGATGGTTAGTAGATGATTAAGGTGTACTTTGGTTGAAGCATATAGTTTAAGGTCGTCCATATATAATAGGTGATTGATCTTGTGTGTGACTTCTCCATTATTTGTTATTTTAAATCCACACCCGGATCTCTTCAGGAGGTTACTTAAAGGGTTCAGCGATATGCAAAACCATAAGGCACTTAAGCAATCTCCTTGAAAAATGCCTCGTCTGATAGGTATTACGACTGTTTTTTGATGTATTGTGCTGTCTTTTAGTTCTATTGTCGTTCTCCAGCTTCCCATTGTTACTCTTAGAAAATCAATCAATGTTAGGTGGATTTTATAGGTAACTAGAACTTCTATCAGCCATGAATGTGGAATGCTGTCAAAGGCCTTTTGATAGTCAATATATCCTGCATGTAGGTTTCGTTTTCCTTTTGTGGCTTGCTCAAGTATGATCTGATCGATTGTAAGTTGTTCTTTGCACCCTATTGCCCCTCTTATACACCCTTTTTGCTCTTCAGAGATGATGTTCTGTTCTGTCATGTGCATATAAATATTATTGTTTATACAAGCAGTAAGTATTTTATACATCGTGGAGAGGCATGTGATTGGTCTGCCCTTAGATGGGTCTCTATTAAAATGCATTGACTTCGGTAGCAAGTACGTAACACCCTTGGTTAAGAATGATGGTAAGGAGTTGGGACTGCTGATGCAGCAGTTGAACAATTCAATTAATTTTAGGTGTGTTGACGTTAATCTCTTATACCAGAAGTTTTGTATTTTATCCTCACCAGGAGCTTTCCAGTTTTGAGCTCTATCCAGCACAGTTTTCAAGTTATCTGATGTTATGTACTGATTCATCATTGGCTCCAATGTTGACATATTTTCCTTTTCCTCTTTAATCCATTGGCTATCGGGGTTATGATAAACAGGTTTTGACCATATGGATGCCCAATATTCTTCCACACTTTCAACTGATGGGAGATCTTGATTCTGGCTTACATTATCAAACCGATAATCTTTCAGTCCTCTATAGAAGTTCTTCTCATTTTTAATAAATCGACAATTATTTATTTTTCTTTTCTCCGAGAGGAGATACTTCTGCCTTCTACTTTTAATTACAGAAAGTTTTTGTTTTAGGGTGTCTAAAACTCTTACAGGTATCTGATCATTGCTTTCGTACCTTGAGTGATTTGGGAATTGTTGGCATATTTTATTGACTTTGCTTTTAAGCCTTCTGGACTTGTTACCTTTCAAGTGTTCAGTGATGGATGTAATTTGACTTCTTAAATTTGTAATGTCGTTTTCTAGCCTTTTTAACCACGGTTTTGGTGTTGTAACCTTTCTTCTGATCAACTGAGGGTGCAGTTTAGGTCCTTTTCCCAGAATAGTTGTTGTAGTTTGTGCGGCGCTATATATGACAGTGTGCATATCTTCCAAATTATCAATATTTTCTATTAAACTGGGTATAATATGCTCATTCAGATGTTGTATTATTTGACATGCCTTTCTTGATGTACTAATTTTTGCTATCGATGGTCTAAGAGCTGGGTTGGACTTATCATATAAGGAGAAAACTTGCCAGAAGATTTCAGATGTTTTAAGAGACAGTTCAGTGGTGTTTTCGGTTAAAGTTAGGTTGTCTTGGATATGAAGAATATTAACGCTAGTCTCGATGTGACCTCCATCTCTTTGTGGTGGCGCATTTTTCTCAGGAGTTGTTTCTGTTATGGTTGCAGCTACTGATACCGTAGAGGTTCTGATCTCATCTTTTATCCGTTCTCTAGTTGACTCCGGGATAAGGTTGTTTCGATGAATGACTCTTATTTGGTCAGCGAGTCGTTGTTGCGTAGCATTATATTCTGGGTGATAAAGAGTAAAAGCTGCGTGTAATTTTTGTCGATATTCTGTCATGTTTGTTTCTATATCTGTTACTTGGTAATATATGCGTAATAGGGTTTCATTAATATTGTTAGTCCATTTCCTACGCTGTCTCATTCTACCAGCTGCCGTGAGAGCTACATCAGATGGTGCATGCTGTTCACTTGTGGGCTGGTTTTCGTAACTATTGCTTGTATATTGTTGAGCCACTGGCGACTCAACTCCCTGAGGAGCCGAGCCCTCGCCGGTAGCCGTGGTCTCTACCGACACTTGAGTGTATATCCCCACTCGATTATGTGTATTGCTATTTTCCATCTTATTTGTTGTTGTACAGCATTTTAGACCTTCTGCCAGGTAGATATTAAAGACCGCTTCATATCTGAAGAACAGACGCCCACCTCCATGCTGTCTGGTTACCAGTTTAGGATGAAGGATTTTTTGGTTGTTGTTTGGTCCGCGGGTGGTATTTTATTTCCCACCTACCCGATATATCTATCGAGCATTCCTCTATCCGCCGCCTGAGGACGCGCCCTCTAGGGATACAACACCCCCCGAGAGTTATTATTATTATTATTATTATTATTATTACTATCATTATTATTATTATTATTATTATTATTATTATTATTATTATTATTATTATTATTATTATTATTATTATTATTATTATTATTATTATTATTATTATTATTATTATTATTATTATTATTATTATTATTATTATTATTATTATTATTATTATTATTATTATTATTATTATTATTATTATTATTATTATTATCATTATTATTATTATTGTTATTATTATTTTTATTATTATTATTATTAGTATTATTAATATTATTATTTTTATTATTGTTATTATTATTATTATTATATAACAATTGATTAAGTGTAATTCTTTTCTGTTTTCAAAAAATAATTACGATTACTTCAGATGACGAAAATATTCAAAAAAAATTAATAGTAATCCAGAAAAATAGTCCGACTACTTTTAGAAATTATTTTTGATTATTTAAAAAATTTCAGTTAAAAATACTAAAAAAAATTTTAAATTTTTTGATAAACAAACAAAGATATGTTAAATTACACTGTTCAACACAAAGATAAATAACAAGGTTCCGCCAACGGATTCTGATGGAGGGGAAAAAAAAATAAACGTGTATCGGCGTATTGAAAGTTTACGTCTGAGTTTTATTTTAGAGGCGTTTTAATTTATCCCCCTTTTGAACATTATCATAGTGAATCGGCAAACGAAAACATGTGACCCTTACGTTTTTGGTATAGGATGTATTCAGCACATTTATGTAAAATATTGCGAGGAACATTTTCGTGAAACTTTTTAACCCTCTAACTCTTCAATGTATGGGTCTTTTTGACCTGTTTTTGATAAAGGGCAAATAAGACCGATTAAACAGAGATATAACGGGTTAAAATATTCCACAAAAATATTTGCCATAAAATTCTACTATAAGTCTCTGAATACACCAAAGCTCAAAAGCCAACTTTAATGCCAAAAAAAAGTGAAAACTTAAAAAGTGCTTAAGGGTTAATTTCTCACTTATTTAGAATTGATGTTAAAATGTCCCAAAAACTCAGTGTTAGGGTGTTTAGACTTTAGTAAGATTTTAACAAATGTTACCACGAAATATTCAAAAGTATAGTTATCTCCGCTTTTACAGCCATTTAGCAGGTACTGAACACACAGCAGAAATATACATACTCACTCTCTTTACACTCATTTATCTCAAAACTTCTTTTTTCGGCAATGTATTGTAGCGAAAACAAAACGTCGTTGTAGCTATTTGGGTGAATAATTTTTCGACGTTGGGAGTGCAATACTTATTTAAAATATATTTAACCACTAGGTCTTAATATTATTATTTATTATTTTATATATATTCATGCTTTGTTTCTTACTATTACATTTTAACAAAGCTATTGGTTAATCTTTCTGCAGTGGATACATTTGCGACCTTTTCATGGATACTTTTTTTAGAATCATCGCGGCAACACTGATCTGAGGTGAACTCACGTACACAATGACCCTGTTCTCACTCGCCTTAAAAAAGGCAGAGTAATGGCGTTATTTTAACACTATGCATCTGTCAGGTGTTCTTACTACCAACTTTTTTAAGAACGCCTTATTTTGAATTCCGAGAACAGTCAATAAAATGTGCTGATAAATTTCGGAAAATTCATTACTCTGTAAGTCTTAAATTAAACAGCAACGCAAACAATTAGAAATAAGTAAAAGTGAAAACCCAACCAATGCAAAACAAAATTTATTTGCGCTAAAACATAAGAGAACCAAGAGGAAAATGACAAACCATGAAACTTCAAAGTAACAGACGTCAAAATGAATCGCAAAACTTTTAAAATTTCTGAAAATGCTGCCTTACGTAACTTGTCACCTTCCCATTTCCCACCTTACCTGTATACGTCAAAATTAATCCGATGCTCCGCCGAACGTAAGGCGCGTGAGAACAGGCTCCATAAATGAGTTTCACCAAAGCACATACAAACGGAAAAAACATATGTTTTGACGTCACAAAATTTAAGTTTCCTATCTCTTTATCTTTGGTTTCGGCAGTCTGTCTCTGAAATGCATACACCTTCTCTAATTTTACTACACGCTCAGAAATCTTGGAATTAATTTTAATCCAATCGTTGGAATCATGAATTTTTTAATACTTTTTCTATTAGAATTAAAACTCTTCAAAATACTAGACATTTTTTAATAAAACCTGGAATACTTTTTAATACAGTTTGGATTAGTCTTTAAAAACAGCGTTCGGCTTGGTTCGGCTCTTATGCATGTTTATCATTTCTTTATACATGTGGCTTCAGAGAGCAGTTGGTAGAGCCAACAACTTATAACCTAAACGTACTGGGTTCGAATCCCACATGTTTCGTTAATTTTTTTTTTTATCAAAAATATTTTAATACAAGCATGTATTAAAATTAAGTCCCATGAGAGAATAAAAATCAATTGTAATATATGTAGTGTATTAGATTGTAATACAATTCTGGTGTGGTCATATATACAATACAGTTTGTATTAGAATTTAATCCAAGATTTCTGAGCCTGTATGCTTGCTGCTTGCTATGCGTGTGGCACTATGCTACTGCTGTGACTGCAGCTTTTTTGCACACTTTTTGTTTTTGTCAATAAAATGTCATTTAAATGTTCTTAATTTTTACACACAATAAGCATGTCTAATTATTAAAAATTTAAAATCATTTTATTATAGTTTTTAACTTCTGATACCATGTTTTATTTATTAATTTTGAAGTATCTTTTATTAGACATGTGCTTATAACGACAGTACAATCAGAATTGGACACATTAATACCTATGACAATGCAATATACGATAAATATAATAGAATGAAAGAATTGAATAAATGCATTTTATATAAAGGAACATTTATATTACAGGAAGCGGATCAAAAATAAGATCCTGAACTGCAAGCGTTGCTTAACAACAATCTCAGTCACTTGTCCCGAAAGCCATAAAAAACGCTGAATCATAAACAAACCTAATATGCGACGTATCAGTATCGACATGTTGTAAATTCACTGTCGAAGCGAAGTTTTCGATCTGGCAGTATGTTGTAATATTTTCATTCGACAGGCGTTTTAGTTTGTTTCGAAGTTATGTTCGAACGTTTAACAGTTGCACTCAAGCTCTTTTTCTGATACTTGTTATGCTAAATAACGTGAACCAATATTTTTAAAAATTGTTTTATTAATAAAAAATGTCATTTAAACTAAAAATGATAATTTGGTTATTTTCAACAAATAACATTGTTTGGAAAAAATAAAGCCAACTTAATTTGAACAAACGGTTCTAAGGTACAGAGGCGGACAAAATTATTCACACAGCACCCATTTTTTCATTTAATTAGGTATATATTAAAAATAGATTAATGTTTTCAAAAGCCTTAATCTAGGAAAAACTTATGTCTTTTTTGTTTATTTAAAAATAACAAAAAGTAAACATAATTGTTTGCCATTAAATAAAAAATAGCATTAAACATAAGCATCTTCAGATTTTAAAGGGACAAAATTATTCACACATTCAACTTTTAACAAAAAATATTAGGTTCAGTAAAAAATTAATATATAGTTGACATGGTTTTTTGCTTAATAACTTCGTTTCATTTTATTGTTTAATGCATGGTAGAATAACCAGGTAGATGCACTAGAAATACGCTCTCTCCGACAACAATTCAATAACAAAGGCGTAATTATAATGTCATAATGACCTGCTTTGAAAATGATATCAATTTTGACTTTTTTATTGGATGATTATCAATTATAATCAATTCTTAATAATAAAATATATAATTATTTTTTGCACTACACAGCTGTTCTTCCGATTAGCAACTAACCGGAACCTCAACTTGCCATTAACTTAACCGGCACTTAAGACCTAACCGAACATTGAGAAAATGCTTTCTTGCTAACAGCCGGTCAAAGTTCCGATTAGTGCTTACCGGACATTGAGAAAACGGCCTTTAATGTAGTAATTTCGCATGTTACTTATTGCCGATCGAATCGAATTAAAAACGTAGCTGAAATCTTAATGACAATTAATTTAATTTATTTTTCAAAGTCCCAGCAAGTTATTAATTACATTTTAAACATTACAATTTGAAAATTACACAGAGCACAATTACTTGCAACACAATACACATAATTATTTTAAGATTGTTTATTGAATTTAGCACATCCGTTGCCATTCCGGTGGACTTAAACGTAAATAGCATGTACTCCCAAGCAGTTTATCTTGAGTATTTCAATTGCGGTAACTGCAAATGTTTAACGACAACTCAGGTTTGACAACGGCTTTACTGGACACCCTATAACTTCCTCCCGTCGCGATAATTCCAAAACAATTCATCAATTGTTGGCAAATAAACAAACAATCGTTGATTTCATTAAATAAATTTAATTTTTTCAAACAGAAATTTCACTTGTCAAAATATATTTTGACAGTTTAAAGAAGCCGTACATAGCTTTACAAATAAATTGGTTACTGAACAATCGAAATAAGTAGTCGAATGAAAATTATATTAAAAGTAAACTTTCATTTGCTTCATTTAAGGCAAAACTACAATTAGTTATATATTATATCTTAAAACACGGCTCATTTTATAAAATTTTTAAGATTTTTGTTTACTTTTTTTACATGTTCATACATAAAATCTGGGTACTCAATTGATTTATACGGTTACAAGTAAATTAAACATCCCTATGGCTGAACGAATAAACATAAATTGTCAATAGTGACATTATAGTTAAGCCAATGTTTTGCTCTCTCGTTTTTTGCTCTCCGAATTGCATCTACCTGGTTATTCTGCCATGGTTTAATGGAGTGAACCAATTTTTAGTCACACTTTCATCTAAACTCTTCCATTCCTATTGGAGTACTTTTTTTAGTTGGGCTTTGATGGTTATGTTAATTTTAACGACATGCCTCTCAACTTCATACCACAAATTTGCAATGGGTTTAAGTCTAGAAATTGTGGTGGTGTTGGGAGAATGCGAGGAGGTTAATTTATGATTCACATACGCACGTCATGGTCAGTATGCTTGGGATAATTATCTTGTTGGAAATAAAAGTTGTAAACAAGGCTCAGGTTCCGCGCACATTTTATAAAATTTTCTTTTAAAATACCGTCAATAAGTACAAGATTTCCCAAACCGGCCGCTAGCATAAGCCCCCAACCAAAGATTCCCCCACCGCCATGTTTCACTGTACCAATTGTATTAATTTTTTTGAGGTCAGTGTTGAGTTTTTACCAGGGGCCGAATTACAGCATCCGTGATCGAGCAAAATTACGAAAAACACAATGAGACAAGTGCCTATCAATTTTGTATAATTTTGCTCGATCACGGATGCTGTAATTCGGCCCCAGGTTCGAATCCTTCCATCCGATTGAAAGATGTTAAACTAACTTTCGTCGCTGAAGAGTGCGTTGCTCCAGAAATCAAGTTGCTTATCTTTATATAAGTTATCGTCAGATAACAATTGAATATGCAGCTGCGAGATTTTATGCTGACGATGCTTGTTGATTGTTCTTGAACGTTGATCAAGATAAACAGTAACAATAGCATAACACCCACGTCATAAGCTTGGCGCAACAACAGCATCAAGAATAGCAGTGATGTCGAGGCAAGATAGGGTTAGATTTAAGTTTGTAAATTCAGTCTCCCATCGGTATTCTATAAAGAATAGTAAATAAATAAAACTGGCGCCCAACGTGGGGCAAAATAATAAATAAAAAAGTTTAAAAGGAGTTTCTACCACCACTAATTAATTTGACAACATAGTTGCAGAAATTGGACAGCAGTTGGCGAATTGCAGCAGACTATTAAATTTAATTATATGACGAAAATATAAGTGATTGCTCATTAATGCAAATAAAAGAAATAAAAGAAAATTTGTTTTGTGCCAAGAATTGTTGTGAAAAGTCAAAATAAAGTCTTTTAATTTTTGAAAATTTTCGAGTGATATTGATATTATATTGTAGATATTACAGTGAAAAAAAATAAAAAACAAAGCTAAGTTAATAATGAGTACCGCAGAATTACGGGCGTTAATGCAAGTAGCAGTGCAGACTGCACTTGCAACTCAAAGAGAAGAATTTGAGAAAAAATTAGACGAGGACAAAGGCTGTCAAGTGCAAATTTAAGTAGTGCAGTCGAGGTTTATGAAGAGGTTAAAATAGTGGATAGCGTTAAGTGCGATGAGTCTCTTGACATAGTTAAATGCATTCCAGAGTTTGATGGCAGGCAGGAAAACTACCTGTCCTCACAGAGCTTACAAACTTTTCGAAAAATACGATGGTAGTTCGAAACACTACCAGGTTGTCGCAATTATCAGTAATAAGGTTAGGGGCCCGGCTGACGCCGTTTTGGCTTCGTTTAGTACATTTCTTAATTTTAAAGCAATCGTGGCTAGACTCGATTTTACCTACGCCGACAAAAAGTCAATATACTTATAATATATATAATTGAGCAGGAGCTTAGTACCTTAAGACAAGGTAGCTTAACGATCTTACAATATTAGGCGTGTTTTATTCGTTCTGGTTAAACCAAATAGGTTCTAAATAACATGCAGAACACTAACAAAAAGATGAACTTGCTCAGTAGCTAGTTCATCTCGTTGAACTATTTTTTTTTCGCTACGGCTCTATAGATGTCGCTATTGGTTTAGTTTGTGGCAGCACTCGCAAGTAAGAGTTTGGTTTACAACCCTTCTTAGTCACCCAATGCTGGCAAAAGAAACATCTGTGCTGTTTAGTCATATCATCGTCGACAATGCCCCAAGCGGTCAGAAGTAGTAATGGTATTGTTTTGCAATCAGCCGTTTGGTCATATCATTTGGCGACAATGCCCCAAACGGTCTAAGGCAAAACTTACAAAGCTTTAACTAATGCGATCTATTCATTCACTGGTTAAACCAGAACGAATAAAACGCAGCTATTAAGACGAAGTTGAGAAAAAACTTACCCTACTGACAAACAAAACTATAACGACGTGCGACGCCACATTAGCCAAATTTATCAATGAGAAATATAGAATGGACGCACTTCGTGTGTTTATATCCTGTTTAAAAAAGTCACTTAGTGATGTGCTATATTCAGCACGGCCTTCCGATCTTCCCGCCGCTTTAGCTTTAGCTTATGAAGTAGAGTCTTATCATCAGAGGTACATGTTCGCAACAATTACGACAGAAGTTTTGAGGAGAGGATAGACAATCACCAAGTACAAAGCAAGCAACAATATAAAACTAACAGCAATGGTGGAAACTATAGCCCTAACCATAATAATCAACTGAACAACAAGAACAACAATTACGGCAGAAACTACAACCCTAGCTATAATAATCAAGGCAACAACCAAAACACTTTTGGTAGAAACCGTTACTATAGCAGACGATAAGTTCAAGGCAATCAGGCACAGGAGACAAATAGGTGGGCACCGGTGGAGGAAAAGAAAGTACACCCTTCATCATCGCGATTCCGGCGCCCTACCGCTTACCAACGGTAACCATAACGGTTTTGGTGGTGAAGCATCTAACCAGGGACAAGGTCGAGGAGTTAAGAGACCAAATGGGTCTCAGGATATTCAGGAAATAGGCGTCAGAGACTTAACAATTTGACGTATGAGAATTATCCGAGAAGTCAGGAAGTTGAATATGAGACTCCAGCTGAATTTGAGGCAGCTGAAGCGGAATCAGAGGCATCAGGCTCGGGTTACATAAATTTTTTAGGGAAACTCCCTGCTACCGTTCATTCAACGAATAACAGCAGGGAGAACTTTCAAGTTTTTAATTGATACAGGGTCGTCCAAGAACTATATTAAGCCGTTTAAAGAAATAGGAAATTCTATGCCCGTTAAACGCCTTTTCTAGTAAAGTTGATTCACGGCTTTAATAATATAAAAATGAAATGTTTTTTAACCATATTCGGAGTGAAAACTACCTCTTTTATATTGCCCGATCTTTCAACTTTTGACGGGATAATTAGCCTTGATTTTCTAACGCAAGTAAATGCCACAATTTGCTTACAGAAAAAACAAATTCGCTTTGACTCTGGATTCGAGACAATCCAGAGATATTCCCTCATCGGTGAGAACTGATTTTCAAAAAATTATGAAAAAAAGGATAAAGGCATTCGCAAATTCTAACGAGTCCCTGCCATTTAATATAAATACTGTTGCCGCTATTAGCACAGAAAGCAACGAGCCAATTTACTCAAAGCTGTACCCATATCCAATGGCTGATTTTGTCAACAAATAAATAAAAGATCTTTTGAACAATGGCATAAGAAGGCCATCGATATCACCCTATAATAAACCCATCTGGGCTGTCGATAAAAAGGGTCATGACGAGTTCAGCAACAAAAAGAAACGTCTAGTAGTAGATTTTCGAAAGCTTAATCAAAAAACAGATGACAAATATCCCATCCCTTATGTTTCAATAATACTTTCAAATTTGGGTAAGGCAAATTTTTTTACAACCCTTGACTTAAAATCGGCAAGTTTCACCAGATCGAACTCACATAAATAGATCGAGAAAAAACAGCTTTTCGGTAAATGGCGGAAAAATTCATATTTGGCAATTCAGAATGGCTGAAAATATGAATTTTTCCGCCTTCCGTTCCGGGATAGATGACGTCCTTCGTGATCGAATTGGCAAAACTTGCTATGTTTATGTCGATGATGTCATAATTTTTTCGGAAACAGAGACTGATCATTTAAAGCATATCGGCTGGGTTTTCGATGAGAGTCTTGATGAGAGTCTCACCAGAAAAGTAATTTTTTTAAAAACTAGTGTAGAGTATCTCGGCTTTACAGTGTAGCCCGGACAAAGTGGCGGCTATTCAGAATTACTCCGCACCCACCAGTTTATTTGGAGTAAGATCTTTTTTAGGATTAGCCAGTTACTACCGGTGCTTTATAAAGGATTTTGCTTCCATTGCAAAACCATTATCTGATATTCTGAAAGGTGAAAACGGCAGAGTTAGCAGCAGTAAAAAAAAATAAAATTGATTTAAAAGACAAGGAACTTCAGGCGTTCAATAAATTGAAGGACATTTTGATTACAGAATATGTCATGTTACTGTATCCATACTTTACGAAGCCCCTTGATCTAATGACAGACGCTTCTTCATATGGTCTAGGAGCAGTGCTCTCCCAAAACAGGAAGCCAATAACAATGATTTCAAGGACTCTAAAAGACAATGAGTTGCATTTCGCAACTAATGAAAGGGAGCTTTTGGCCATAGTGTGGGCTCTCAAAAATCTCCGTAATTACCTCTACGGGGTAAAAACCTTAAACATATTTACTGATCATCAGCCCCTTACATTTGCGGTTTCAGATCGAAGCCCAAATGCAAAAATAAAACGCTGGAAAGCCTTTATTGATGAGCATAATGCTAACATTTTCTATAAACCAGGTAAAGAAAACCATGTTGCTGACGCATTGTCACGACAAAACATTCACACTCTGAAAAACCAAGCAAAATCTGACGCTGCTACAGTTCATATTGAATTACCTCTCTCATATGTGATTGACTCAACTGATAAACCAGTTAACTGTTATAGAAACCAGATTGTTATAGAAGAGGCCCAATGCGCCTCTAAACGCACTTTAATACTTTTCGGGGGAAAAACCAGGCATCTTATAAATTTCTCAGATTGAAACAACATTTTAGAAATATTAAGGGATGTAGTGAAACCAGACGTGGTCAACGCAATTCATTGCGAACGGCCAGTTTTACCAGTTCTAACATACATTCAACATAATCTTATTCAGCCATTCCCAGCAACAAAATTTTGGTATGCAAAAAAGTTCGTGTTAGATATTTTCGACAAAAACGAACAAAAAGAAATCATAGTTACGGAGCACAATCGGGCACACAGAGCTGCACAAGAAAATGTTAAACAGATTTTGTGTGATTACTTCTTTCCCAAAATGACTAAATTAGCTTGCGAGGTAGTAACAAACTGCAAAATATGTTCAAAATACACCGGTACACCCATATGACTGGTACACGAAGAAACAATAAATGGGAGAAACACCAATTCCATCATATTCTGGGGAAATGCTTCACATCGATATATTTTCTATAGATAGGAAATATTTTTTGACCTGTACTGACAAATTTTTGAAATTCGTAATAGTTCAGCCAATACTGTCTCGCACAATTGCGGATGTGAAAACACCAATTTTGCAATTGGTAAATTTATTTCCTAATACAAAATCAATTTATTGTGACAATGAAGCTTCCTTAAATTCTGAGTCCATTGATCAATTTTGCTTAACCATTTCGATATTCAGATATCCAACTTTGCATAGCACTTCTAATGGTCAGGTGGAGAGACTGCACAGCACTCTGTTAGAAATTGCAAGGTGTCTAAAACTAGAAAGAGGAATTGACGACACGGTTGACTTGATACTGCGGGCAACCATAGAATATAATAGAACCATTCATTCGGTGACCAACAAAAAGCCACTTGATATAATTCATTCCGCACCAACTGAGTTCAAGGAAGAAAAAAACAGCAAGGTCCAAAAAGCACAGGAGGTGCAACTGCAAAGACATAACAAGTCAAGGCAAAACAGGGTTTTTAAAATTGGGGAAAGAGTAATGGTAAAGACTAATAGAAGGTTAGGTAATAAACGTACTCCTCTTTGCGTAGAAGAAAAAGTGCAAGCAAATTTAGGGACACAGTCCTCATTAAGAGAAGGTTGGTCCACAAGGACAACCTTAGATAGTATAGAAGACAATAATTTTGCATTGTTTCTAACGAGAAATTTTTTTCTGGAATTGGATTGCCTTACTATCACTCACTACAATAGTTGCGGCGAAATTAACGGACTACACTCACTCTGACTATATTCCTATTTAAGACGCAGATTTTATTATTTGGGAGGGTGGCTATCTTCGACTTACAACTAACTTGACAAAATATTCCGAGATTATTGAACCCATCAGGTCAAATAATAGACAAGTACTTATTAATACCAAAACGCAGGAGCAAATTAACAAGTTAACGGACACATTAAACATACTATTAGCAAAAACAAAAAAAGAGCATTTCGACACTGAACATCTTTACGAGTAAATGTGTGTTTTTACTGGGCATCTTAAAATGTAAATGGTTAAGTTATCCTTAGAAATTATTAAATTTCCTTTAAAATGGCATTCAATCGTTAAAGCATATTTTTAAATAAACGAATGGTTATTCAATTTTACAAAAAATGCCTTTTTTTGCATATTTATTGCGCATATTTTTGTATATCTTACACTAAATACATGTGGGTTTTGCATTTTTTTGCTTTTTCTTATTGGCAACCATTTAAATTTAGTACGACATATTTTGGCAAAAGATAACACCGTACCACAATTATCGGAAAAAAAATTCACACACGATGTAAACAATATACACGTGAAAATAGAGGAAAAGGATTGTAAAACGTCGTTCTCTCATTTTCTCTAGAATGGCTGGATTTGTTTTAAAATTACTTTTTAGTAACATAAAGGAATTATTTAAACAAATTTTTTAAATAATTAAAATCTTCAAAATATGACAATATGGGTTATTTTATCAGAACTTCGAAGTGACAATACATCCATATCAAATACGTAGATTAGTTTAATAAGTATCATATTGTTTTGAAGGTTTTGGGTATTTAAATAAATTTTTTTAACAAATGCTTGTGTAATATTATAAAATTGTTTTTTATTTTTTGTTAAATAATATGCAATATTTTTTTTAAATGTTAGAAAAATATTTTTAATTACATCTTTTACCCATTTTTAGCGCATATTTTTGATTTTTTAGTTCATGACATTCCTAGATGTAATTATAACTTTTACAAAATTATTAAGTTTATTTAATTGAAAAATGGAATCAGTTTTATATCATTTTATGAATTTTTATACTTTATTTTATACCTTATTTTATATAATTATTTTAATAAATTTACTTACTTTTAGTTTATATTTATTTTTTTTATTTTTACTATTTTTTTACCACAGTTTTATTTTATTTATATTTTATTTTTATTTTATTATGCTTGAAATAAATATGAAGTTTAAAACAAATTTTTACTTTTAATAATTTTTCGGCTCTTTATTTAAAAACAGCTTAAAATTTAAAAAACATTTTTGATGAATCTATTGTACTTTGTAGAAATAAATGAGTTTATATTTAAGCTGCATCAAAACTTTTGCAGAATCCACAACTTTACTAATAACTCTATTGATAGTTTAATTGGTTATAATAGCTTTGTAAGTTTTTGCACAAATTACCTGAAGACTATGGCATAGCCAACCGTGAAGTTAGCTTTTTTAAAATTTTGTATTTGTGTATTTTTGGCTTTTTATGATTTTTATTTATGTTACAAATGCCAGAAACAAACACTTTGAAGAGTTTTTTAAAAAAAAATCAAGTTTCAAAAGCTATAACCTTTTTATCCGAATTTATGTTTTTGAAATTTTTTACACAAAAAAGCTATAGAGTTCGCCAACGCCACCCAGTATGTCGTGTTTTAGTATTGCATTTTTGTATTTTTGCGAATTTTTTCCGTAAAAATAAACCAAATGTTACACTTCTGATTAAAAATTTCATAACGACCAAGTTAATCAACGTAATAACACCATATTTTTATTTGTATTAAATGCTGTTTCAGAAATATTTTAATAAAATTCTATTGCAATTTTTACACGTTTGGATTTTTACGATTTCTTTTTTATTAAAAAAGGAAAAAAAATTATTTCGAAAAGTAATTTTCACAACTTTTGTACTATTTATCCAATTTTTATGTTTGATAGCTCATTTAACAACATTAAAAAATATGTGCATACCAGATTTTTTAAATAAGTATATTTCAAGCGTTGATTTTAATATTTCTTTGATTTACAAATAAAAAAAATTCTTGTAAAACGCTTGTCCAACTATTTTGAGCGACGTCTAAAAGTTCATCAATCGTCACGAAACTTTACAGATTTTAGTTTTATATAAAATCGAATATTTTATTCGAATTTTTGAGCCTATGACGTCAACAATTCGAGCTAAAAAATTTTCCGTGCATATGGCGGTTACCTTAAAATATAAAATATAAGCTTAGCTTTAAGCTTAAAGGTTAAAAGAAACTTCACTGTGCGCACCACCAATATTAAAACAATACACTACATCTCAAAACGATTCGTTTAACACAACGCTAACATATACCACTGTACGCGCAGCCGTAAAGTCTTAAAACAACAACCAAAATAAATGTCTAAAAATACAACAATATCAATACTCAACAAAAAACAAAACAACATGAAACTACATCCAACAATTAACTTCAATCCAATGCCTGCCAATGCTTTCAATTAAAACTGGTTTCTAAGCTCGAGAAACGAAATTTGCAATGGAGAGTGTTCCTGTGAGGTTTGGTAACGTTTGGACGAGGGGGCGTGGTACCTCCCATACAAGCCAAATTTGCGCTATCGACCACAAACCAAATAAAGGATATATATCAGACGGTTTCGATCGTAAAAAACTAAGATTTAGTAATTTTGTTCAGATGGTTACTGTCGGTAACTGCACAAAAATGGGTGGGGTCATAACATAAATACGCCCACTTTTTCGAAATCATGACAATTCCGGAAATCTACACATTTTTACAGTGAAACTTGCTGTGTAGGTGCTCCAAGAGGCAGTCACTATATATAAATGTTTTCACGCCCACTTTTACCGCCCACAAATCAATATCTATATATATAAAAAGCAAAACGATGTGTGTCTGGCTGCGTGATGCATAGACTCCAAAACTACTGAACCGATTGACCTGGAATTTTGGCAGTCGATTTGTTTCAGATACGAGATGGCTGAGGAAAAAATTTTCCCCACCCCCTTTTACCGCCCCCAAATCAATAAAAATGCTATATTTCAGTCGGTTTGGGTCGTATAAGCCTAAAATTTTGTTATTTAGTATGTACGGTTACTGTCGAACTGTACTAAAAATGGGTTACCACGCCCCCTTTTACCATCCACAAATAAATGAAAATGTTTATTTCAGACGGTTTTGGTCGTATAAGACTTAAATTTGATACTTTGGTTTGTGTAGTCACTGACAGTAACCCACAAATCAGAGAAAATGCTATATTTTAAGCAGTTTTGGCCGTATGAGACTAACATGTGATACCTAAGTTTGTATGGTTACTTTCGGCAACTGTACTAAAAAAAGGCGTCATCGCTATATAGCCACACCCACTTTTTAAGAAATCATTAAAATTGACTACTTGGTCGATTGAGCTAAAATGTTGGCTTAGTTTGTACGATTACTGTCAGCAACTGTACTAAAAATTGGTTTCCACGCCCCCATTTTACCGCCTACAAAGCAATGAAAACGTTTTATTTCAACAGTTTATGTCGTATTAGAGAAAAATTTTGTAATTCAGTTCATATGGTTACTCTCGGCAAGTGCACTAAAAAAAGGCCTATCCCACTTTAAACTCACTTTTCGGGGAGTTAGCATCGAGTGAAGTAAAGTGCGCCAGGCTTAACCTAAATTGAGCTGAAATTTGGGCAGTCGATTTGTTTCGATTACGAGATGGCTCAAGGGAAATATTTTGCCGCACCCCTTTTTACCGCTTGCAAAACAACAAAAATGTTATATTTCGCACGGTTTTGATCGTATTAGACTAAAATTTGGTTATTTAGTGCATATGGCTACTTTCGGCAGCTTTAAGTGAATATATTTGGCATTTCTTGACATTTTCGTATATGGCAGTAAGGCGGTCTGTGGCAATTCCGGTGCTCTTACTGTATAGGTGCTCCAAGAGACAGTCACGATACATTAATGTTTTCATGCCCACTTTTACCGCCCACAAATCAATACCTATATATATAAAAATGAATCGTGATTTGTTCGGATGCTTAAAACTTGAAAAAAAATGGACCAAATTGGATACTTCCTTCTACGGGTTTGTTCGTAACTGCTACGCAAAGGTTTAGGAAAAAATAATGCCACACCCCTTTTATCGCCCACAAATCAATGAAAATGCTATATTTTAGACGGTTTTGGTCGTATTAAATTAAAATTTGGTAAATAAGTTTGTGTGATAACTCTCATTAACTTTAATAAAAACAGGCGTGGTCACACTTTATCTACTCCTTCTTTTAAGAAAATATCAATATACTTCGAAACTATTGGTCCAATTGAGCTCGAATTTTGTAAGTGACTTTGCTTTGAGCACGAGATGGTTTAAGAAAAATGTCACACCCCCTTTTATATAAAAAATTTGTGTTATCGAATAGCTTTAGAGTTATGGGTCGCACAGCTTATAAATTCGGAATTCGACCACAATTTAGACGTACCGTTTCAGTGATAAAATTTTATGGGAGTTGGACAAGGGCACCTCCCATACAACCCAAATTTGCGATATCGAATAGCTTTGAAGTTATAGGCCGCACAGCTTTAGAATTCAGTTTTTGACATCAATTTACACATGCAGTTTCAATGATTTTATTTTATGGGCTTTGGACAGGGGGGCGTGACATCTCCCTTACAACCCAAATTTGCGATATCGAATTGCTTTGAAGTTATAGGTATGAAGAATTCGGTATTCGACCTAAATTTATACATGCGCTTTCATTACTTACATTTTATGGGCGTAGGGCGAAGGGGAGTGGCACTTCCCATACAACAAAACTTTGTGCTATCAAATAGCTTTGGCGTTATAGGTCGCACAACGCCGGAATTCAGTATTCGACCTCAATTTATACATGCAGCTTCATTGATTACATTTTATGAGTGTTGATCAAGGGGGAGTGGCATCTCCCATACAACGAAAATTTGTGAAATTGAATAGCTTTGGAGTTCAAGGTCGCACAGCGTCGGAATTCAGTATTCGACCAAAATTTACGCATGCAGATTTACTGATATAATTTTTTAGAGTTTGTCGGGAGGGCGTGACACCTCCAACTTAACCCAAATTTGCGATATCGAATAGCTTTGGAGTTATAGGTAACTCAGCCTCGGAATTCAGTATTCGACCTCAATTTACACATGCAGTTTCATTGGTAAAATTTTATGGGCGCAGGGAAAAGGTGAGTGGCACCTCCCATACAACCTAAATTTGTGCTATCGAATAGTTTTGGAGTTATATGTCGCACAGTTTTGGAATTCGGTATTCGACCTCCATGTACACATGCTCCATGTTTAATTGATTACATTCTATGAGCGTGATTACATTCGTGGCACTTCCCATACAACCCAAATTTGTTATATCGAATAGCTTTGTGGATATAGGTCGCACAGTCTCGGAATTCAGTATTCGACCTCAATTTAGACATGCTGTTTAACTGGTAACATATTATGGGCGTTTGACAAGGAAAAGTGGCAGCAACGCACCGGGTTTCAGCCAGTTGCTATATATTTTTAGAATTAAAAAGCGAACAGTCGCAATTCCACAAACTGCAGAAGTATTCATGGCAAAGCTTTGCAGTAGAGCTAAACTCTTTAGGACCTCCTTTACGTGAAGGAAAGGAATGGCACAAGGTGAGCTCTTATTTAACACTGTATAAAAAAGTTACCTACAAACTTAAATTTTAGGTTTGGCTGGACTTTAGGCTGAAGACAAAAAAAAATTGTCAGCAATTCGGACGGAAGCAACCGAGACTGGTGGAGGGCCCAACAGACAGCTCAGCCTTTCACCCTTGAAGCAGGCCGTTGATGCTCTCATCATCTTAAGGCATGTTGCGGCCCTCAGTGGGCTAAGTTTTAACGACAACACAGTCGACGCTACTGTCTCCCGCAACTGTATACATCGTAGTCTACACTAAGTTTCAGGTTCTTCATAATCTCCAAAGAATAGATCTGTGCTGCTAATCATTTTATAATTTAGTATTTTAAGAATAAAAAACAAAATTTGTGACCGAAATCTAAGCGCAAACTTTTATTATTTCACTAAAGTTTAACAGAGAAGATTAAAATTATAACAGGTGGTCATGAACTTCCGGTGGATTATATTTGTCTATAACACTGCACCGTAATCTGCACTAAGTTTCCGTTTTCACAATTTTCTCGCCAAAAATAGCTCAACGCTGCGTATTTGTATTTATCGCGGCTTAATTTAAATTTGAGGTTTGACTTCTGACGTTTCTAAGTAAATTTTTATAATTTCTGCTTTGGCAGCACCGTATCTAAGGCGAATAAGTAGGTTCGCAAACAGTGATACCATAAAAAGAAAAATTCGCCAAATGATTCGACTCGAGTAAAGCATTCGATTCGCAGACGGTGATAGGGTCATTAATTCAATTATATTTGATTTTTATGTTAATTTAATTCAATTGCAAAGGTTTCTCACTTAAATTTGCTTAGTTATTTCTACATTTTTTTAATTTAACAGCGTCAGTAGCAGCATCTGACAGTTAACTCAACAATTGTGTTCATGTAGGATAGAATTTTATCGCTTGATTAAATGATGTCTGCTACCTGATCAGTTTTTAGTGAGCGCTACCAAAATTATACCACACAGCGAATTTTAACACAACAGTTGCCAACTGTTGTCTGCGCTGAATGCGGCCATTGCTATCTGATAAATAATTATACCATGCTTTACTTCCTAACGCTCTGTTTGCTACACATAAATCGTATGGGCGTGAGAAATTTTTGAGATAAAAACGCTTCCGCGCTGATTAAAATTTCACTGTGTTTAGGCAGTATATTGAGCCATCTGATTTCGAAACTTCAAAATTCTGCATTTTCAATTCTAAGATAAAGCTCAAGAATATTTTGAAAATTTTTTATGCAAATTTGTTGATAAACCGTTAAACAAATTTGCATTTAAATTTCTAAAATTTTCTTGAGTTTTATCTTAAAAATTTTAACTCCCTTTTACGATTCCGCGTGAAAAACTAGGGTCTGTTCGGAAATGCATCATGATGCGCAAACTGCTTTTGCAGCACAAGCAAAATGTTCGCAAAAGCCAATTTTTCAGCACTGCAAACGTCAGACATTCTAAAATGTAAATTTTCTATCAAGCGTCACATCATCCGCATCAAAAAAATTTAAGGCTACAATTAGGATGCTTAAAAAATGCTAGTTGCGCATACTGCAAATCGTGATGCATTTCCGAATAGACCCCTATTCATGATAGAGCTGCAAATTTTTTGTATTCGTAGCGGCGGGTTAGGTTCGTATCTTTTCTACGACGGGCTCAGTTTTATTTCGGCAGTTTTGTAAAAAGCTTCTTGAGAACATAAGCCGTTCGGAGTCGGCATAAAACACGTAGGTCCAGTTCTCGGTCATTTGTGATCAAACATTTAATAACACGCACAACACAATTGATCAATAGAAGCTAGGTTAAAGTCCTTCTAAGGGCTGAAATGGCCAGTTTATTTTTTAATTTTTTTTTAGATAATATCGACCGAGAATATAATAAAATACAAGTCAAAAATGGAATAAATAGCTTTCTATCATCACATCGCTATATTTAAAAGTAAATTACAACAACATTTTACACCCTAAAAGTTATTTTCACATTTTTCAAAGTAAAATACTGCCGTTATATTTCAATATTCTGAGACTTACAGTAATTTATCAAAAATTCACCGATTAGGGTTTGGATGGTTATAAATATTTAGTTCCAGTTTATTTTTAATAATAATAATAATAATGTAAAAGCCGTTTCTTTAATTTTTGTTTATAAATTTATGATATTTAAATGGTATATTTTTAAAACCATATCTTGCAAAAGGATATTTAATAAAAAATCAATGTTATGTTCCCACCAAAAATATTGTTTTCGTGTGAAAATTTTTTTTCTTGTGATCAAAAAAATTTTTTATATGATTAAATAATAATTTAATACTAAGAAGATTTTTTTATGGGTCACAACATTTTACATTTTCATTTAAAAAATTACATTTTAAAAAGCAGTAACTACAGCAGGGAAAATGCGGTATCTCCCTGAAGGTATCGATTTTTTTATCTCTGTTTTTATAGATACTGCGTTTTCGCTTGAATGATTGCGAATTTTTATGTTTTCTACTTTGGCAGCACCGTATCTGAGGCGAATAAGTAGCTTCGCAAACAGTGATACCACAAAAAGAAAAATTCGCCAAATGATTCGAGTGAAGCATTAGATTCGCATACGATGATAGGGGCATTAATTCAAGTAGATGAATAGAAGATTTAATCAAACAGAGGGATAACGCGGTATCTGCCTGTAGATATCGCTTTTTTATCTCTGTTTATGTATATATGATATTTCAGGTTAAAATATTAAGCAATTGAGCAAAAAATTCGCAATTTTTATTTTATTTTCTTGAAGATGTATGAAAGATGATTAAGAAAAAACAATAAGACTCATTTTGATTTTCATGTAGAATATTGAGTTAGATTTTTAAAGCAATTACAATTTTATTAATTTAAAATTTATATAATTTCAATATATGTATTTTATTATAAAATTTATTAATTATGTGACTTTGGGTGAGAGCATTGAAAACTCATTTGCAATGGTTTCGTTTCCATATAAACATTAAAACCGATTCATATGTAGATGCTTTCATTTGTCATCCCTCACTTTTTGGTGAAATCTGAGTAAATTTACGTTGAGATAAGAGAGTATACCATGCTTTAAAAAAGAAATAAATTAAAATTTAATGCAAATAAATTAATTGTACACAAATTTTACCCATATATATAGTAGAAAAACGAAATAAGATAAATTGCCAATTTAATCCAACCCTCCCTCATATTTTTTGACAAATTATCAGTGCTTAGTACTGTTGTGGGATCATAGAGTCCTGGGCCAGTCATAACCGGACGATGTTTATATCTGAAAGAAAGTAAATAAAGCATTTATTTATTTATTAAACATATTTATTAAACAATAAGAACAAGTTATTTTGCTATACAATGGTAGTAACTTTTAGCATTGAGTTTCTATAAATTTTTAGGTATTAAATATAATATAAATTTAAAGTTTTTCTATATGACCTTGTGATTTATTGTGTTGATTTTATATGATTTAAATACAAATTCTAAATGTTTGATAGTTTAAATCATACTTAGTTTTAAATACAAATTCTAGTTGTTTGATAGTTTAAAATCGTTTATTGAGCTTTAGGTCAGGTTAGAACAATTAATTGTTGTAACGAATTTTTCCAAAGTCATATAGAAAAACTTTAATCAAATGGTAGGGCACGACCAAACAGAAACAGCCTGGAAATATATGGACTCCATAATAATAACATAAGCATAAAAACTTGCACGGGTATCACAAAGATTTCTGATGTAGCCTTTAGCATGGCCGAAATTGCAATAAAATCAGCTAGTGAATATTTCCTTTTCATATTGAAATTACGTTGTTGTTGTTTCTTTGGAAAGATTCGTTAGAACAATTAATTGTTCTAACTTTGACCTTAAGCTCAATAAACGATTTTAAACTATCAAACAACTAGAATTTGTATTTAAAATCAAGTATGATTTAAACTATCATACATTTAGAATTTGTATTTAAATCATATAAAGTCAACATAATAAATAACAAGGTCATTTAGAAAAACTTTAATCAAATGGTAGAGCACGACCAAACAGAAACAAGCTGAAAACATATCAGAAAAAATCTAAAAATAACTTCAGTAACCATGTTTTGTTAGTGGAAGACTTCCAGTAGACTGTTGGACCCATAATAATAACATAAGCATAAAGACTTAAGTAAAGCAAAAATACAACAACAAATGTGCAAATATAAAATGGGAGAAAAACTGAGAAATTTACACTTAAAATCTCGTCGCCTCTGTGGTGCAGTGCGCTAGTGCCGCTTGCACGGGTATCACAAAGATTTCTGATGAAGCCTTTAGCATGGACGAAATTGCAATAAAATCAGCTAGTGATCTTTTCCTTTTCATATTGAAAATACGTTGTTGTTGTTTCTTTGGAAAGATTCGTTAGAACAATTAATTGTTCTAACTTTGACCTTAAGCTCAATAAACGATTTTAAACTATCAAACAACTAGAATTTGTATTTAAAACCAAGTATGATTTAAACTATCAAACATTTAGAATTTGTATTGAAATCATATAAAATCAACATAATAAATAACAAGGTCATTTAGAAAAAACTTAAATATAATATAAATAAAATATGGTAAAATTTTAAATTACATAATACAACATTAATAAAAAATTATTTAAATATTTAAAAATTAAAACAATTTAACATGATTTTTAGGTAACAAGATATATGTCAAAGAGTAAAAAATAAAACAAAACAGATTAAAAGAAGAAGTGAAAAAAATAAATCTGTTTAAATATTTGTTTAAGCATTAATTTTTAATTAAAATTGTTGATAACACCACAAATGAGAAACGTCATACAAAGCAAAACAAGCAACTAAACGATGCTAACGAATAACAGTATTTTGATTTTGAATTTTAGAAGAACTGATTAGTTGTGGTTGTTGCGCTTTGTGTGTCGAATCGAGTTTGCAGTTAGTTCAGCTCTTAAGCAAAATGAGTCAGCAAGTATATGATCGCTTTTCAGATTGCATACTTCCAAAAAAGCCGAAGGATCTCAATTTTGAAAGCACTGTGAATCAAATGAAAGTTTTATTTGATCATCAAGAATCGCAGTTCAGTATTCGGTACAAATGCTTACAAAGTGTTAAAAGCAACTCTGAAGATTTTATTTCATATGCGGGCCGAGTAAACAAAAAGTGCGAAAACTTTAATAGAGGTGATATGTTCACTCACCAATTTAAATGTCTTATTTTAAAAATCGGTCTTCAATCTCATGCTTATGTGGACACACGCAGCAAACTCATTTCAATGTTGGATAACAACACAGACAACACTTTGAAAATTAGTTTCTGAAACGCAGCGCATTTTGGTGTTAAAAAGTGATGTTAGCTTAGTTGAACCAACTTCTCCATCAACAGTAAACGCAGTTTCCTCAAAGCATAAAGTACCACAGCATCAACGCAGCAATCAAGCTCAAGCTAAGAAAAAAATACAAAGCAACATAACAATTCCGATGCACCGAATAGACCATGTTGGCAGTGCGGAGCAATGCATTTTGTCAAGAACTGCAGCTTTACAAATCACAAGTGCAAAAATTATGGCAAAACAGGACCCAAAGATGAATACTGTGCATGTTTTCGCAGACGAACACAAGTAGACTCAAAAAGCTCCTCGCAACGACACACTCACCGTCTAACGAATCGAAACAGCACAAGAAGAATTTCCGTACTCAAGTTATTTTTGCAAAATAAACTACAGTCTGTCAATGTCATTCAAAATCATGAAACGCACCGAAAATTTATCACCATTAAAATTTTAGAAAGTAATCTAAAACTTCAATTCGATATTGCATCGGATATAAGTATAATTTCAAAGCCTAACTGGATTAAAATTGGTAGTCCAAAACTTCAGCCATGCAGACGCAACGCATCAGATGCATCCAGCAACAAAATTTCTCTCATCGGTGAATTTACAGCATACAAATATGTATTTAGATGTCACAAACTCTTATAGACCGCAACAATTGAAAAATAAAATTTAAATAAAACGATATAAAATTTGTAAGGTTTCAATTTAACTTTTATTTAAATACAAGAATGCATTTCAACCGGATTTAAGGTAATGACCGGTCATCTTCAGCGTAATACGCGTGACTGACATTAAAACAAAAGGAAACATATTATCAAAGCTTAAATTATTAAATGTATGTATCTAAAAGTAAATAATTGCAAAAACATTTTGGCTTAGAATTTACATAAAATCTGGACTCTTAACAAAGCAACGTACGTCTCTCTTTGTTAAGAAATAGAAAAAGTAGAAACACGGAAAACATAAACAGAGAGAGGATAATTTGCTTATTTCCTTATGTCACGAAAGAGCGGCACAAGTTGCTTTGCTAAAGCAGCATATATAAATAAATAAATAAAAACAAAGTACATGTTCAACTTAATTTTGGCAAATATATAAATAAATTATGTGAAGTGAAAATTAAATGGACATTGAACTTTTAACAAACCAACAAAACAAAAAAGGTAAAAATAGATTGGGGAAACGGTAAATAAGAAGAACCAAACAATTAACTTGTACTCAAAATAACAAAGATTATTGCTATAAATATTTATCGAGAAAAAGACTCCTAGGTTGCATTTAATATTTAACAAATTAATAAATTAATTAAACAGAAAACAATTTAAAAAAACAAAAAATTAATTTTATTTGAACAAAAACCAAAAAAATTAACAAAATTAAATAAAAATTATTTGGCAAGTTTAAATAGCTCTGAAACAATTGGGCTTTCATCAATATTCATTAAATTGTCAGTGATACTCATATAAAGAGATTCATAAGCGTCTAATTTATAAGCAGACGGTACATTTTTAATTAATTTATAATTGTTAGCCAAAGTTTTCATATCGTGTGGTTCATTATGATTTGGATCAAATGCATGCCTTGTCACTGCTTTGTTGATGTCTTTGTTTTTTATGTATCGTTGATGTTCGGCTATGCGGCACTCACAAGAGCGCTTGGTTTGACCAATATATTTGCTATTGCAAGTTGGACAAGTTATTTGATATATCCCGCTCTTCTTGTTAAATGGTTTTTTGTCTTTGGTGGAGCCGAGTGTTGTACGAATTTTGTTGCAATTTGTGTTCACAATACTCATGTTTGCTCGTTGGAAAGCATGCCTGAGATTATTGTTGATGTTAGGTACAAAGGGCAAGGTGACTCTTCGTGCAATGGCATTATTATATGATGTGTTTTGGGTGAAGAGGGTTGAAGCGTTCTCTTTCCTTATTCTTTTTGAATGTTTTTTAATTAAATTGTCAATGAGGGATTTTTTGAAACCATTAACCTTGGCCAAATGAATAATATATTCATATTCTTTTTTGTAATCGTACACTGGTAGAGGTAACCGACACATGCGATAAATCATCGAATTAAACGACGATATTTTGTTTTGATGAGAGCAATACGAATCGTTGGTTATATACCTCTCGGATGTAGTAGATTTTCTATGTACAGAAAATTTAAGTTTTCTTTGAAATCGTTTAATATTTAAATCCAAAAAAGTAAGAGTGTAATCTGACGTATTTTCCAGTTCATATGTGAATTTGATGCTATTATAACGGCTGTTAATGTGATGCAAAATATTGTTTACCTCAGATTTGTTCACCACTGCGAAAGTGTCGTCGACATATCGCCACCAAACATACAGCATACATTCAGCACAACGATCAATCGCGCGAAGCAACAATTTGCGTCACCAGCATTCCAAATTTAAATATTTTTGGAATAGATCTTATTGATATTTTCAATTTTTGGCAGCACCTTTGGACTCTGTTTGCAATTCAATAACAGTAAATATGAGCAAGGAATCAGTTTTTAAAGTAATTCAAAGTAAATTCTCGGAAGTGGTTCAACCAAAAACAGGCCACTGTACAAAATTTCAGGTCAATTTTGAGCTGAAACAAAATTCAACACCAGTTTTTAGGCCAAAAAGACCAGTTCCTTATGCATTAGAATCAGTCGAAGCTAAGTTAAAACGACTTCAAGCAGCAAATACCATTACACCCATCACACACTCACATTGGGCAGCTCCGATAGTAGTGGTAGGTAAACCTAATAATAAAATTAGAATATGTGCAGATTATTCTACAGGGTTAAACGACTGCATGGAACCGAATATGTATCCATTACATGCTGATGAAATATTTTCAAAAATGGCGCGATGTAAATATTTTAGTAAAATCGCTCTCTCTGATGCATACCTACAGTTTGAAGTAAACGATGAATCAAAAAAGTTCTCACCACGAATACACACAAGGGGCTCTTCTTATGCAACCGATTGCCACCTGGAGTAACATCAGCATCAGGAGCATTTCAAAAGGCAATGTAAACCATTCTAGCAGGACTTGAGGGAGTTATCACCTACTTAAATGATGTCATCATCGCAACATCTGCAGTAGAGAATTGCAATTTAGTCATGGAGGTCATGCAACGTTTGAAAACACACAGCCTGACAATAAACTGGTCTAAGTGCCAGATTTTCAAGACATCTATAAAATATCTTGGTCACATCATAGACTCCAAAGTTATTCGACCGGATCCATTGAAGGTTGAGTCAATTCAGCACATGCCAAGGCCAACTAACGTTTCTGAACTTCGTTCGTTTTTGGGAGCTATCAATTATTATGGCAAATTCATTTTACGTATGAGACAGCTACGGCATCCGTTGGAAGAATTGTTGAAAGCAGACACTAAATGGAAATGGAGCACCGAATGTGAACAATCGTTTCTTGAATTTAAAAAAATCTTGTTACCTGATCTTCTAATTACACACTACGATCCAGCATTTCCAATTATTGTAGCAGCAGATGCATCCATGGTAGGAATTGGAGCACAAATATTTCATAAAATGCCGGATGGTTCGAACAAAGTAATATATCATGTATCACGCGCACTCACAGCAACAGAAAAAATGTACAGCCAAATATAAAAAGAAGCTCTAGCACTCGTTTATGCTTGTACTAAATTTCACAAGATGATATATGGCCGCAAGTTTACTCTCCTAACGGACCACAAACCTCTTCTCACAATTTTTGGGTCAAAGAAAGGAATACCATCACATACAGCCAACCGATTGCAGTGATGGGCACTAGTTTTGATGAGCTATGATTTTACAATTGACTACGTCAACACCAAAGATTTTGGAAACATTTATGTACTATCAAGGCTTATTTTCAATCAAAAACAGCAAGATGAAGACTATGTTGTGGCTCGTGTTTTTATAGAAAACGATGTTCAAATAGTTTTACAAGATAATTTTAATAATTTACAAGTCACACTAAAAATGGTACACAATGCAACTCGGACAGACGCAACACTGAGCAAGATTTCCAAAAGTTTTCAAAAGTCATCAAGGTATGGAGCGTATGAAGTCAATTGCAAGATCATATGTTTACTGGCCAAAAATAGATGACGACATAAAAATTTTGTCAGACAATGCCAAAATTGTGCAGCAATTTCTAAATCTCCGACAAAAACTGCTCTCAGCTCGTGGCCAGTTCCACATGAACCGTTGGAACGACTTCATATCGACATCGCTGGACCAGTTCGTGGTAAATATTATTTAGTTATGGTTGACGCCTACTCAAAGTGGCCAGAGGTAGCGCAGATAACTTAATAATCTCATCAAATTAAATTATAAATCACATTCACGAATTTGTAAGCAGGTATGGGCAACCTTAAACCCATAGTTTTAGTTTCAGATAATGGAACGCAATTCGTTAGTGCATCATTTAAACAATAATGTGAAGAGAGAGGAATACATCAGATGCATACGCCTCCGTACCATCCACAGTCAAATGGGCAGGCTGAACATTTTGTTGATACAGTTAAACGAAGCTTATATAAAGCGTATGATCAAAACTCTACAGATGACAAAACAAATCTACCCATTTTTCTACCACAATACCGTGCTACACCAATCCAAGTGCACCAGGTGGAAAGACACCGGCGGAATGTTTTATTGGTAGAAAACTTAATACACCATTTGACTTGCTTAAATATTCAGCTAACACAACCCAATATAGAAATGTATCCATGGAAAGACAATTTAACAAAAAGCATGGCACTTCTCCGCGGGAATTCGCAGCAGGCGATAAAGTATTCGCTAAAGTGCACAAAAACAACAAAATGTCATGGTACCCTGGACAAATAACAGAAAGAGTTGTAAAAGTTGTATACAACGTTTTAATACAACGAAACCAACCGTCGTAAAAACCTAATTCGATCTCTCACGAATCAGCTAAGACAACGTTATATTGAAAATGGTGTAGAAAATGATGCCGAAGATTTCGACATTACATCACATCAAGATTCTAGTGAAGAACCAAGCGAGGAATCGATGCAGCAAACTAACAAATCAACATCAGCAATGATCCGAAGCTTCGTAGATCCACCAGACGTCGAAGACCTCCAAAATCGTTTTTATCCATCATAAACAAGGGGAATGTTGGCAACACCACAAATGAGAAACGTCATACAAAGCAAAACAAGCAACTAAACGATGCTAACGAATAACAGTATTTTAATTTTGAATTTTAGAAGAAGTGTTTTGATTGGTTGTGGTTTGTTGCGCTTTGTGTGTCGAGTCGAGTTTGCAGTTAGTTGTCGTGCCGAGTTCTATTTGATTACACATAATATTTCAATTGTTCTTGAAATGTAATTTAACTTATTTATTTATTAATAACTTTTGTAATTGTTTAAATAAAGAACATAACAAAAATGATTAAATACGGCCTGCTTAAAGTCATCCTTGTCATCCGTAAATCTTATATTACTGGGTAAGCCATTCCATAATCTAATTGTATTAATGAAAAAAATCTGGTAGTGTTAAGATGTTCGGTCTTATAATTGTATTGTTTCGAATGGACTGACAAAATTGTAGTTTTTCATAAAGAGACAAAGAAGTTTTGGACACTTTAAGAAGTAAATAATTCAAAACTTTTTTAATACAATTTTTTATTATTTATTACTTGAAACTAAAAACATTTAAATTAATTCATGTATAAAGCAACACATTAAAACACATTAAGAGTATTCACAATTGCGTTGTTTTTGGTGTAGTTAAAAAACCCAGTGGTATTGATAACACATTTTACCGAGCGGTTGGTTTTTATATTTTTGGTTGTTTTATATGAAATCTCTAAAAACCAAAAGTGTGGTAATTTTAAATAGCTCAATGATATGTTTAACGAACGTTAAGCAAAAACTCAAAATGCAAGTTAAACTTTTTTATGAAGTACATTAATAAAATATATTAAATTGGATAGTTAATTTATTTGCCTAGTAACAAAAAGCTAAAGTGGGAGGTTCCCAACCACAAATTCTAGTTTAAAGGATGCTCATCATTGTAATTTTCAACTATGGCAAAAAAAACACACTATCACTATACCACACAATTGTGAATACCCTTATTGTTAATAAACACAAAAATCTTAAATAATATTAGGCGTGTTTTATTCGTTCAAAATTTTTTGAGCGAAAGTGAGCGCACTCATTTTCAGAGCAAAATGTGAGCTCGCTCAACTTTACAAAATAAATGAGCGCGCTTACTTTTGATTATATTCTTTTTAAACCAAATAAAACATAATACTTTAATAGAGGTAATCAAAACAAAAGTTTTTAGTCTTTGTTTTTTTACAAAACTTTTACCTTTGAATTTAATTTTTTTACATAATAACTGCATCTCAAAATTTTTGTCGAGCATGCTGCAACGTGTTTTGCTGAAATTTTTTGGCATGAAAATAAAAAATCGTCACGTCATAATTAGTGCCAAAAATAGTCAAAATTACGATAAATCGCCAATGCTCACAACACTGTTTACTTTCAAAAGTGAGCGCGCTCAAAAAGTGAGCGATTAACAGCCTTGATATGGACGATAATTTGTTGCACGAGCTTGCACCTGGTATTAATGGGAGTAAGCTCTGTGCACGGCCGGCAAAAATCCTCCATCAAACAGTCCGCGTGGGTGCTGGCTGGTAATAACCGCTCGTGTCTTAGGATGGCGGTTAGATGGGGGAGGATGCAGAAACAGTACTATGACTCTCAATAGTCCCAGTGCTGCACGGCACCTGAATCAATGTGCCATGCGACCCGTGTCGAAGACTTTCTAGGCTGGAGGCCCATTAAAAATAGTCTAGTTGCAAACGCAGCATATCAGATACCAGGGGACCTCCGATACTATTTAGCCTTACTCGCACACAGGGACCTCTGCTACATGAACACAAAAAATAAAAACAAAAACTTGTGAGTCCAGTTCTCGAGCTCTAAATTGGTAGCTCAAGCCAAAGCGTTAAGATGTGGCGTTACTAAGGTCATCTTTGATCCGCCAAAAAACAGACGAGCACTGGAACCGGTCATAAAGGCAGCTTCTGGAGCACGGAGGAGATACCTGCTGCTAAAAGACCGAAGAATCTCAGTAAGATCACAAAAGCCAGGTCATAAAGCAAATTGGCAAAGGGGCAAGGCAGTTAGCTGGGTGTCATCAACACACAGAGGGCGGACGGAACACTTCCCCGGGACAAATGGAGATGGGTGAAGTCCGCATTAGTCTGCACCTTCTTCCAGGTTCTGGAGAAGGAATCTGGTCCTCCCCCTCGCTGTCTTTGATGCTGGGTGGCACAACTAGCAAAAATAAATAAAAAAAATATACATTTTTGTATCGGAATTTCTTTGCAAATTTAATTTTAACAAATTTCTGTTATTTTGAAATAAAAAATTCACATGTCTTCAAAATGGCAGAAGCTCTAAGTACGAATTTTTCATAAAACATCGTTACCTAAGAATGAGAAAAAACGACATGATAATCTAAGTTTTGACTTTGGATGCAAATATCTCCGCTGTTCTTAACCTTCATCTGGCATGGTCATCCTGAGTAACATACCTGGACTCGTGGGGTACATACGAACCCCAGTGATTAAAATCTTTGGAAAAATTCAAATATTGATTATTTTGTCTCAAAAAAATTCAGTGATCATCTTTAGATATCACTTTAAACTGTAAAATAGTCCAAGTTGAAAAAAAATAAAGATCAGCGTTCATAAAAAATCCGAAAAACTAGAAAAAAATTCCAAACAAATCAAAACGAGAAAGATCGTGGGGTATGTACGTACCCCACGAGGCTAGGTGAAGGTTAAATATATTTCATTTATCTACAAGTTCATAAAAGCACTTAATATAAATAGTTTAAACTTTACCGTTAGGTCCGTGTATATATTTATTTATAAGAAGCCATTGTACACGTGAGACTATAGGTCTCTTAGAGTACATCAACATTGTAAAAATCACTCGAAAATAATATATATATATAAAACAAAGTCGTGAAATGTGTTTCAAATTCCATAACTCGAGAAAGAAGCGTCCGATTTGCTTCAGGATTTTTTTGCTGTGTTTGTAATTAAAGGGTGTCCCAACAAGACAATTTTTAAATTTGGCGCCATTCGAAGTGTCATTGTTTGGCATTTGAACAATTGTTATTGTTTGCTAATAGAAGGTACGAGGTTAGTAAAAATGGAGCGCTACACGAATGAACAACGCATTCTCATTGTGAAATTGTTTTACCAAAATGGTGAAAGTTTTGCGGCTACAGTTCGCAAATTGCGATCGATTTGGGGTCACAATAATGCTCCAAAAGAGTCAACTGTAAAGAGATTAATGGATAAATTTGCCGAAACTGGGTCTGTTAGAGATGTAAAGACAACAACGCGCCTTCGATCAGGTCGATCGACCGAAAATGTCGCAGCTGTACGTGATGATGTCGCTCAAACTCCATCCACCTCAATTCGACACCGAGCTCAGCAAATTGGTGTCTCCAAATCCACTATGCAGCGAATTTTGACGAAAGACTTGCATCTTCATGCATACAAAGTTCAATTGACTCAGGAACTGAAGCCAGCTTCAGCGAAGGGAGTTCGTTAATTGGGTATTGGAGAGACAACATGAAAATGCTGATTTTGCCGCTAAAATCATCTTCAGTGACGAGGCTCATTTCCATCTTGATGGCTTCGTCAATAGGCAGAATTGTCGCATTTGGGGTGAGGAAAATCCTCGAGTGATTCACGAGAAGCAAATGCATCCTCAACGTGTCACTGTGTGGTGTGGTTTTTGGGCTGGAGGAATCATTAGACCTTTTTTTTTATGAAAATGAGGCAGGTCAAGCGCAAACAGTCAATGGTGTTCGGTATCGTGAAATGATAACCAGTTTTTTCTTGCCTAGAATTGAAGAAATGAATGTGGAGGGCATGTGGTTCCAACAAGACGGCGCCACATGTCATACAGCCATAGAAACAATTCAATTGCTGCATCAGTCATTTCCCGGTCGTGTTATTTCGCGTTTTGGAGATCAGAATTGGCCGCCTAGATCGTGCGATTTAACACCATTGGATTTTTTCTTTGTGGTTTTTTGAAGTCGATGGTTTACGCGAATAAGCCGACGACGACTCAAGCCTTAAAAGAGGAAATTGGACGCTGCATTAATGAAATAGCGCAGCATTTATGCAAATGGTCATTGAAAATTTCATTAAAAGATCGCGTGTATGCCAGCAAAGCCGCGGCGGCTATCTGCATACATAACCTCATTCTGTCTACTTTACGATATAATAAAGTTTCACGATTTTTTTTAAAAATATCTGTTTTATTTAAAATTTAAAAATTGTGCTCTTGTTGGGACACCCTTTATAAGGACAAGGTTTGTAAATGAGAAAATTTTTACCAAAACCCCTTTCACCACCCACAAATCAATAAACCTATATATTTAAGACAGTTTTAGTCGTAATTACTTGGTAATTTATTTTGTATTTTTATTGTCGGAAAATGTACTTAAAATGAGTTTTCACGCCCCTTTTTACCGCCCGCACATCAATGAAAAGCAATATTTCAGACGGTTTTGGTCGTATAAGGCTAAAATTTGGTAATTTACTTTGTATGCTCAAACTAAACTAAATTAAGCTCAAATTTTGGCACTCGATTTGTTTTGAGTTCGAGATGGTTTAAGTGAAAAATATTTTGCCACACCCTCTTTTACCGCCTACAAATATACAAAAATGCTATATTTCGGATGGTTTTGGTTGTATTAGACTATAATTTTGTAATTTAGTTTATATTGTTACGTTCGGCAACTATACTAAAAATGGTGGAAATATAAAATTTTTTTTCAATTAGCATTAAAAATTCGTATATAGCAGAAAGGCTTCAGTAAATTCTTCTGTACATGGCTTTGGAACTGAACTCTTCCTTAACGGCTGGCTCGATTTTGATGAAATTTGGTGTGTGTGTTTTTTTTTTTTTTTTTTTTTTTAACGAGGAGTAAAAGCATCGAAAGCCTTAGTCAGTGCGCGACTTTAACACGCTAAAAATCTCCTCAGTCGGACGGTTGGTTCCTCCAGGAACCACCGGTGGGTATTACGTCTGGAGGCCGTCAGAGCATTATTGCTCAATCGTCAGTGGTGATCATTAGATCGTCTCAGTCCGGTCGTCCGTCGTTGGTATAGAGGGATTATGGCTGCTTTTACCTGCGTTGCGTTGGTTTGTACGCTCATTATATCTTACCCGTTCGATGCGGCGAAGTTCAGTCATAATTTTCGCTGCTGCTGCTTGAAACACCTTCCATTTTTGGGGAGTATCGCACATGTGGTGAACAATATTCCTTAAAGTGGGGGTCACACCAAAAGCTTCTGTCAGTTCAGCTCGCTCTGCGTTAAAGCGTGGGCATTTGAAAAGGATATGCCGAGCATGTTCAATTTCACCCGCACAATTTGGGCAAAATGGGTCTTCTTCATGCTTAAATCGGTGGAGGTAGTGTTTGAAACATCCATGACCGCTAAGAAGTTGTGTCACATAGAAGTCCACTTCTCCGTGCTTCCGATTGGCCCATTTTTCCACGTCTGGGATAAGGGAAAAGGTCCATCTTCCGTTTTGAGACTGCTCCCAGCGACGTTGCCAACACTCATTGCTGAGCCGTCTTTCGTCAGCCTTTGAGGCATTTTCACCAGCTTTGTAGCAGCGCTGCAGTTCACATGCCAGTATATCGATCGGTGGCATAGCTGCTATTACACCAATAGCGTCATCTGACACTGTGCGGAACGCACTAGCGACCCTCAATGCGCTGAGACGATAAGTCGCCCGAATGCCAGATATGAAGGACGACCTTTGCGTAGCATCCGCCCATACTGGTGCTGCATAAAGCATGATGGAACTCGTAACATTTGCTAGGAGTTTTCTTCTGCTGGATCTAGGTCCACCGATATTCGCCATGATGCGCGAGAGTGCACCATTGACATTCGATGCCTTTTCGCTAACGGACATTAGGTGGTCTTTAAAAGACATGCGTGTGTCAATTATAACACCAAGATATCGCAAATTTGGTTGTGAGGTTATAATATGTTCTTCTGCTCTGAAGGTGAAACACTCCTTCACTTTACGTGAGCTCAGAAGAACCGCCTCTGTTTTTTGCGCTGCAAGCTTAAGATCAACACTTCGCAGCCACGTCGTAATTCTTGAAATCGCTTCACTGCATGATGCTTCTAAAGTGTGAAGGTGCTTTGCTACTACAACCAGGGCGATATCATCCGCGTAGCCTACCAATGAAGTATTCTCAGGGAGAACAATACGGAAAATATCATCGTACATAACGTTCCACAAGGTTGGTCCCAATACTGAGCCTTGTGGGACACCCCGGGACACTTTGTACCGCTTGACGCCATCGTCAGTGTCGTAAAGCAGCATTCTGTTGCTAAGGTAATCGGCGATAATTCGCTGAAGATATCCGGGAATACCGAATGTGCCTAGCGCTTGCAATATGCGTGGCCAGCTAGCCGAATTGAAAGCATTTTTAATGTCGAGTGTTACCACTGTGCAGTACTGCTTATCACCCCATTTCCACCTAATGCCACTTGTAGCGTCGCGAGCTATAGTCAGAACTGCCTGGATAGCATCGATGGTCGATTTTCCTCGTCTAAAACCAAATTGCTTGGAAGATAGTCCGCCTGGGTATCTTGGAGTCTTCTGACGATGATACTCTCTAGTACTTTGCCCAGCGAGTCAAGCATGCATAGTGGTCTGTATGCAGAGGGTTGATCGGGCTGTTTCCCTGGTTTAAGCAGCAACACTAATCTTTGGTCTTTCCAGAAAGACGGGAATGTTCCTTCGTTAAGGCACGCTGTGTAAATTCTAGCAAACACGCCGGGATCTGCTCGTATGGCGGTTTTCATCGCCACGTTAGGGATGCCATCCAGCCCAGGCGTTTTGGTGTCGGAAATTTTCTGCAATGTCAGAAGCACTTCTTCCGGTGTCACCGGAGGGATATCACCTATGTCTTCAGGTAGCCTATAGCCTTGTAACTGTGCTAGCTGTGGTGGGAAGAGTTCAGACACCACGCTGTTCATAATAGCTGGTTCCGATGGCTGTGGTGCTTTAGGTCCACGTAGTCTGCTCATCACCACTTTGTACGCCTTGCCCCACGGGTCAATATCCGCCATGTCCCGAAGCCTTTGGAAGCTGGACTCTTTGCTTTTTTCGATCGCCTTCTTTAGCTGTTTTCGGCATTCCTTAAGGTTTTCATGCAACGATTGCCACGTTGGGCGATTTCGAGCACGCGTTACTTTCCTTCGCGCCTCAATGCATCGTCTTCTACATTCCGCAATTTCGTCATTCCACCAGTAGGCCGGTTTCCTGATTGGCGCTTTTTTCCTTCTCGGCATTGCTGCGTCACATGAGGTTATTATTCGCTGTCGGATGTTTGCCGCCATGTTTGTCGCTCTTTCATCCACTGTTTCTCCCTCATTCCAAACAATCTGAAACACTTCAGCATCGAAAGCGTGTTGCTTCCATCCCTGCGTCTGTGCTTTAATTATCCTTCTCGGGATAAATAAATACTGCAGTTCAATGACGATCGCACGATGATCACTGTGCGTATAATAATCATCAACATTCCATGTGCTGTTACGCGCAATGGAATTGTGCGCGAACGTGAGATCCACTGCTGACTGTCTATTACCAGCTTCAAATGTGTGGTGACCATTGTTGAGAAGCTCAACATCCAGGGTTGCAAGGCATTCCATAAGGAGTGTCCCTCTACGATTTGTGCTCCTACTACCCCATCTTGTCGACCAGGCATTAAAATCGCCTGCAATCACTATGGGTGACTTGCCTCGGGCCTCTGCAACAAGCTCCGTTAGAAACCGCTCAAATTGGGTGATGTCCATTTGGGGTGGCGCATAGCACGAAAAGAAAAATATCCCATCGAATTTTGCCCAGGTGAAGCCCGTGTTAGCGGCTGGAGCTTTACTTTGAAATGCCCTGCCACTAAGGGTCCATATTGCGGCTTTGCTTGGCGCATCTGTCACCCACTCAGAGCCGTTCATGTTGTGGTGCTGCTCACACAAGAGAGCAAGATCAAACTGTCGCTCAAAAATCGTCTGTTGCAGCAAGTCCTGCGCTGCGATGCAGTGGTTAAGATTGAGTTGAACGATTTTCATTCTCATCTTTTCCTTCTAACCGCCTTCTGGTGCTCTGGGCAGCGAGCGCTTCCAGCTGCATGATTACCTTTGCATAGCGCGCATTTTTGTTTATTACTGCACGTCACCGCCATATGTCCATTTTCTCCGCACTTTCTGCAGAGGGTGCTCCTATCTATGTCCTCTTTGCAGTCCTTAGCTATGTGATTGTACTTCCAGCATTTAAAACATCGCTTTGGCGAGTCACTCTCTCGTACTCTGCAGGAAACCCACCCAATGCGTATCCGCTGCACCTTTAGTACCTTAACTGCGTCTTCTGCCGGTAGACTGACATAAGCCGTTTGCGTACCTTGATATCCCGTTTTGAGGTTTCCTATCGATCCCTCGTCGGGCCGTCGTATTTCGCACTGCGCATGCAGTGCGTCACATACTTCTGCTTTGGTGGTGACTTCATCAAGATCCCTCAGCTGAATAACGATGGAGTGGGTTTTCACCGAGACTTTGGCAGAGTCGCCTAGCACGATCTCCACTGCTGTTTGGTATGAACTAGTGTTCTGTTCCGGTTCACGCTTAAGCTCCAGTAAAAGGTCGTTTTTCGCGGTACGTCGAATTGCTTTTACATTTTCGCCAAGAGACTTAAGCGCATCATCGCTTTTAATTTTCCGTAGAATTTCAGCGTACGTCTGATTCTCATTCGCGGAAATAATCAAAGCATCTGGTCTAGCTTTTACCTGCTTGGGCTTTGTCTTGGGATTCTTTTTCGGGCCAACTTTTTCCCACTTCTGTTTCATTTTTGGCGGTGGCCTGCTTTCTTTTCTGCCATCGGCTGGTGCCGCTGTATCTCCAACCTTTGTTGGAATTTCTACGGCGACAGTTCCAGGTATGATAGGCTCCTTAGCTTCTTGGCTTAGGGTTTGCTTCCTGTTGTTTGCAGACAAAACTGCTGCATATGTGCGTTTTTTCTGCGGGGTCTCTATATCAGAGTCCGGTCTTCTTTTTTGAGGTGCGACGGTTTGGAGCCATGGTGACGTTTGAGAGGAGTTATTGCGTCTAATAACCTCTTTAGCGACATCATCATGCTGTTCAATGGCGGTGAGCTCGTAGAGTGCTTTAATGCAATCAATTGCATCTCGCATTGGCTGATGGATTGAGCGCCTTTTCCCATCCTCAAGCATATCCACAAGCTTCCTAATCTGAGACCCGAGCCTGCAGAAAGACGTTGTTTCTGGCTTGTCAGATTTTCCAGCCCCTGTTGGTGTTTTGGTTATTTCGGTGGTTTCGCAGGTTTCCTTGTTTTGCCGGGACTTCACCGGAGATCTTATCACCTTTGCCTTCTTTTCGAAGGGGTCGCTTGTGAAAGTGCCACTTCTTGCGTCGTTAGTTGGTGTTTTTCTTGTAGCTGTATCTGCTGCAGCAGCCAAGTGTGCCACCGCTACGCCAAGTGTGTGTGTGTGTGTGTGTGTGTGTGTGTGTGTGTGTGTGTGTGTGTGTGTGTGTGTGTGTGTGTGTGTGTGTGTGTGTGTGTGTGTGTGTGAGTGTGTGTGCGTGTGCGTGTGCGGCTGGGTCTGTAGATGGTTGAAGTCTAAAGTTTGACCCTATAGGTTGCGCTGTTGTTGCTGTGCCAGTGTTTTAAGGGATATTTTAGAGTATAACTCAGAAACTAATTGAGAAATTGTCATGATTCTTTGCCAAAAAAATTTAAAAAATACAATATGAATAAAAATAAACAAAAAAAAAAATCTTAAATTTTATGATAGTTGGATTGATTTTTTGATCGTTAAAAAGTTTTTACATTTGTACGATAGAAACCTTAAATAAACCTTACATTCATGCATAACATATGAAAAAACATTAAAAAATTTTTGGTTTTGAATATTTTTCCAACAACAAATATTTTTATCAAAGTTTTTTGCGAAATAAAGAAATTCGTTAAGGTTTTTTTGGAAAATTATTATAATAAGCAGGAAAACGAAAATGAAAAAAGGATTGGCCGGACAATTAATCAAAATTTTAAATAAAAAAAAAAAGAATTTGTAACAAGTCCGAGTTATTAACTTCCAGAGCTAGCACTTCAATTTTTGATTGATTTTTTTTTTATTTCACCAAAAAATAAAATTAGTACTAAAAACTTTTTGCCTGTTTCAGGTTCAAAAGATAATTCTTGAGTTGTGCATGTTTTTATATTGAAACTTAATGTATATGTGCTATGAGACCAAGTAATGGTCACTTTATATATGAATGCTGCCACGCCTACTTTTACCGCTTTTCTATATACACACAATCGTTCATGCTGTGCCTCTTAACATCTCAGGAGTGGTTACACCTAGGGCCACCAAATATACTACTTATGTTATTAAGATTAATATCTCGGTTAAAAGAAAAATCACCGCATCCCCTTTCACCACCCACAATTAAATAAAAATTCTTTATTTAAGTCGGTTTTGACTAGTCACGAATTTCAAAAGGAAACGTGTGGCATGTGCGGCTCGAATGGCACGTTGTTTGTACACTTCCACACTTTTCAAAAATTCACAAAATTAAAATGATCACAAAGAAATTAGTTGAATTGGGGCAGGACAACGTCTGTCGTGCCCGCTAGTTTTATATAATTTTTTAATATATTTCTAGTTCTTAAATGCTAAAAAAATATATGTATTCTTTTTTTAATTACTCAAAAGTGGTTTTGGTTGTCAAAATAAAAACAAATAAAAATTGCATTTCTGACTACCTTTCATACGACATAACATCATTTGCGAAAGTTCTTCCATTTTCCCGCAAAAATTGTATAAATGTTTTTATCATCAAAAGAAAAAGGGTTTTTCCAACACTTTTTAACCCACTATGTTTTTTTGGCGAAATTTTTTTTTTAAATGTTTTCATATTTTTTTAAAAAAAAGTAAAAAGGTTGAAAAGCTAAAAATTTTTATTTCATAAATACCATTGTCAGTCTATATTAATAATACTAGTTTTTGTATTAAAATCTTATAATCTTTGAGTGCCACCCTACCTACTATTAATTTAATTTAATTTAAATACGAAAACAAAAACTTCGATCACAAGAAATGCCTTTACTCTGCTTTAATTCACACACTAAAATTACAGAAAAGAATGTATTTTAGCGTATCCTCATTCCTCCGCCGTTCTTAGCGACTGTGTATGCTCAGACATGTTTTTATTTTATTTCCTACTGCACATAGTACGTGCTGAAGTATGTTAAAAAAATTTTAGTTTGCATAACGGTTATTTTTTCACTTTGCGGTTTACTTTTATACGGAATGCGTGATATACAAAAAATGTCATTTGCATGTTAATTTTACATCACCAGTTTAAGTAAAAAAATTTTTTTTTCGTAACATACATATATTTTTTATGTATAGAGATGGCGCCGAAGTTGGTGCGCTTAAAAAAATATGGAAATCAGGCTCGGCTCCAGATATTCTGAAAATAAAAAACATATGTAAATGTATTCGAATGTATGCATATGTAAATGTATAAAAGATCCTTAAATGTACATCTTTTATCAAAATGGAAAGAAAATATGGAAAATTAAAAGAATTATGGAGCGTGGAAAAAAATCTAATAATACACGTTGTTTTTGACCATATTGTTTGTTGCGTGTAAAAACTAGACAAATTTTCCAAAGGATCTCATTTTGGTAAATGATGTGTAGAATTGCTATACAAACAGATTAAAAAAAATTATTTATATCAGTCGATTACTTTTTTTCAGAAGTGTAGTCCGTGTTGAAAAAGTATGTTTCGATAAAAGCTCGTTTTAAGTAACTGTGCTTAGTTAAGGCTACTCTTGCGCACCGGGTTTTAAGCGCTGTAGAATCTGTATTACACTAGTTAATAAAATCGGAAAATTTCTCTGCCCACCGTATCTGACTATGATTTTTTCATGGATTTTGGCCCATTTAACACGAAAATCACATTTAAATATTTTTTAATGGCAGCATTTTTGACCGCATGTCAATCCTATGGTCATGTATACCTACGTAAAAGGTCAACTTGAAACTGATTTACGTTTTTTATTGTAGTAATTTTTTTAATGTCTTCTCGTTTTTTCCAGCCTAGTAAAGTACAAAACATGTGACTGCAAAATTACATTCGAATCGTGCCGAAAAGAAGGTTTAGGCTTCAATATAAAAGTGTCGTGCGAAAAACGTTAACAATCTCACTATGTTCCGTCAAGTAACAGAATCGGCTCTGGTATGTACGGAGTAAATTATCGGTTTGCTTTAGTCATGAGAATATTGGGCCTAGAATTGTCTGGTTTTGATAAATTATGCGGTCTCATTAACTTTTCGAAGATTTTTTTATCAAAACCGAACTGCAATACGTACAGGGTCCGCCAACTAACGATTTTTTTTTAACTAGTGCTTATTTCGTGAATGGTAACACTTATCTCATGTCTGATTTAACAGATAATTAGTTTTATTCTTCCGCTGAACGAATATGGTTGTGTATACGCTTAAACAACGCTGGGAAATATTGCGACATTACTTTGAAAATCATGGTAATGTTGCAGAATGTGTGCGAAAATTGCGTACGGATTTTGGAAGAAGAGAAGCACCGTCAGCTCCGTATGTTCATTATCTTGTGAAAAAAGTGAAAGAAACTGGCATCGTCATCGATAAACCAAAGCGTGAAAAGCCAAAAGCAGTGCGTACACCCGAGAATATTGCTGCTGTGGCAGAAAGTGTGCGTGAAGCGCCATCAACATCAATTCACCGTCGTTCTCAACAATTGAACATTTCGAAGACATCACTGAGACGAATTTTGCATAAAGACCTTGGTATGACGCCATACAAAGTCCAATTGGTTCAGGAAACTGACCATCCAATGCGTTTTCGCTTCGCTAAGTGGGCCTGCGATCGACTTACAGAAGATGCCGATTTTGCCAAAAAAATCATCTTTTCAGATGAAGCTCATTTTGATCTTGGTGGGTATGTAAACAAGCAAAATTGTCGCATTTGGGGCACAGAAAACCCGCACGCATACATTGAAAAGCCGCTGCACCTAAAACGAGCCACTGTTTGGTGCGGATTTTGGTCCAGAGGCATAATTGGGCCATTTTTCTTCGAAAATTAACAAGGAGTGGCCGTTACAGTCAATGGCGATCGTTATCGGGCCATGTTGAACGAATTTTTGTTCACAAAAATTGATGAGGAGGATATTGGCAACATTTGGTTTCAACAGGACGGCGCTACGTGCCACACAGCCGAAGCTACACTCTATGTTTTGCGCCCTGTTTTTGAAGATCGCATTATCAGCCGCAGATCTGATGTCGTTTGGCCACCTCGGAGCTGCGATTTGACACCGTTGGACTATTATTTGTGGGGTGCCCTCAAAGATAAGTGTTACGCCGACAAGCCAGAGACAATTGACGCTTTAAAGGACAATATTCGTGAAGCCATACACGTGAAAAAATACAGCTGCACACAATCGATAATGTGCTTAAAAATTGGACCGATCGTGTAGGCTACTGCATGGCCAGCAGAGGCAGCCATTTGAATGAAATTATTTTCCATTATTAACCGGAAGGATTGTACTTTTAAATAAATAAAGAAATTTGAGAAAATATTCAGTAGCTTTTTTTTATAGAATTTTCAAAAAAAAAAAAAAAGTTATTTGGCGGACCCTTTATATACTGTTGCACGTTTACACATATACTAATATATACGTATATTAATATATGCGTCTTGAAAGCGCAACCCTGCTTTGCTGTCTGATATCATCGATTTTGACTTAACTTTTTTCTTTGTTATTTTTTATACTTTAATAAAATTATATACTTTAAGCAATTTATTAAAACTTTTTAGTTTGTTAATAATACATGATTTCAATCAAAATCATACTCTATATTTTTGAATTGTATTAAATATCTTATTTTATAATTTTAAATTTGCTGTTAAGGTTTAGCAATCAAGTAAATAAATAAATAAATAATGTTGCAAATCAGTTTTTTTCCATATGCTGTGGTAGAAGAGAAAGAAAAGACAAGTCAGGCAGACAATTTGGAAGATACAGACGAATTGACCGTTTCAGGAGATGGTATTTGGAAAAAATAGGTTTTTCGTCCTTGTTTGGCGTTTCTTCGTTGATCGGCCATTTTTTCGGAAAAGTTATCGAAATTTGTGCAAAAAGCTTCTATTGTCATGATTGCATGGGAGAACAAACTAAAATCTCAAGAATACGAAGAGTGGCACGTAAACCACGTTAATAACCATGAATGCCATGCGAATCATGTCGAACCATCAGGAAAAATGGAAGTTGATGACATTGTACAAATGTTTAAACGTTCGACTAACCATGGAGTTAAATATCACAATTATATCGGAGAAGGCGGTTCTAAAACTTATGGTGGTGTTTTTAGTGCTCAACCTTATCGAGAAGAATTTAAAATTAATAAAAACCAAACAAATTAACAAAACGAAATTACATTAAGCACTCATCTACTACGTTGGTAAAAACAAGTGCAGTTGACACCGAAACTAAGGGCGGAAAAATAGTAAAAAGGAAAAGTCTTGGGGGGAAAGGCAAGCTTACGGCTAAAATTATAGATCAGTTAACTGTATATTACAGTCTTTCCATCCGGCGTCACCAGCTCTTGCAAAGCTCTTTTTTCTTCTTCGTTTAAGTATGTATGTGTTAAAAATAAACTCAATATATAGATTTGATAAGTGTTTGTGATTATTAGAATGACAAATAAATTAAAGAAATAATAATGTGAATATTATATCAGACTAAAGATATGTTCGTGTATTCGTTACATGCTGCGAATTTCGGTGCGCTTTTGAATTTATCGAAAACGTGAATGTAGTACTTCGAAAAACTACAAGGGGTAAAAAATAATTAAAATTAAGAAATGTTTATTATTTAAAAATAGTTCGAAAATTTTTAACATTCTTTAAAATTAACTAAAAATGATATAAATACTTTATTCTTAAATATAAATAGCATAGAAATCATTAATTTTGTTTAAAATAACATTTTAAACTATTATATTTAGCTTTGTTAAACTCTCAATATTTTCTATTTTTATTAAGATCGCCATTTTTTTCAAAGAAGCTCTTTATCAGATTTTTTAATCACTTGTTTTTCCCAAAAAATGTATCGCATTAATTTACAGTATTTTACATCTATTTGCTTTAAAAATGCAATACAAAAATACTTTTTAAAGCACACATTATACTTAATCTACGTCTTTCAAAACAGCTCTATACCTATGTTTATTACTTTAGAAGAGCCTTTACAGAGAAAGTAGTAAGTTTTCGAGTTCTGCTGTTTTGCTGATTTTATAAAATCCTTTACAGAGCTGTATAAAGTATTAGAGCTCAAATGGTAAAAAAATCATATATCGAGCATTTTCTCTAAAATTAAAATCAACTGGCAGCAAACAAAGCTGCGGTAAGGCTTTAACTGCATATTATTTACCTATAGAACACTTTTAGAGCTCACTCGCACCTAGTTGTTCCAACAATGTTACTTGGGTAGTGTCCGACCGAAACCGGAATTTTGGCCGAAACCGAATATTCGACCATTTTATAATATTCGGCCGAAACCGAAACCGAAACCGAAACTGGTTATTAATATGAAAATTTAAGTTTTTTTATTAAAAGGAAACAAAAGTACTTTCATACACATAAGAAAAAATTTAATATAAAAAAGTATTATTTGAATATTGAAGTTTATAATAATTAATTGAAGTTTACTATAATAATAAATAAGATAATTTTTTATCTTACTTTTTATTACACATTTCCGTACACACTCAAAATAGTATGCACCTACAATGTACATTTTTATAGAACTACAAAACAAAGTATTTTATTAAGGTTACCTGCATTATTCTGTTTCACGAATTAGCACACCAACGACAAGCAAGACACGAGAAGCAATACTTTTTTCTATACGAAATTCTATTGCTTCTCGTGTCTTGCTTGTCGTTGGTATGCATTTTCGTTATACAGAATAAAGCAGTTAGTGTTATAAAAATAAAAATATTTCGTTTTCTTTTTCTTTATTCCACACATTTTTGGCTTCAGTACCTATGAAATTTTAATGTTAATTGCAATAGAGACGATAAAATCGAAAATGATAATATCGAACACATAAAATTAACCAACATTTTTTGCGTTAACACGATAAATCAAATTATAGACGAATTCATCATTTTTGTTTTGTACAATGTGTTATAAATATTTTTATTAAATCAAACTTATATATTTGAATTGAAACTGATTCTAAATTTTTTTACCAAAAGTTCGGCACTCATAAAAATCAAATAAGAATTTTTGTGCATTTTAAACAAATTATAAACAAATAAAAATATAAAATCATGAAAATTGTAAAATAATCGTGTGTGATTTGTACGAAAAGCTTACTTATTTTTATATTTATTTTATTTCAGCCATGGTACTCGGGCGAAGGTGCTCTTCTATAAGGACACAGCCACTGCAGCTCTGGTATGGTTCCACAAACTTTCTAGCTTCTCAGCTGTTGGTGCATATTCTTCATCATACGGCACACATGAATAGCTTCAGATTCTTTGACGAATAATCAACCGCTGTCTCCACTATAGCTGCCCGCTTAAGTTAAGTCACTTAAACTCGCCGTAAGATAAGATAAAATGTAATTAATATATCATGGCACAAAACATATTCTTTACCTTCCAAAAATACACAACTTTTAATGAATATTTATTTTATTTAGAACATACGCATCTGCAGCTGCTGAGGTTGTTATATTTTTTTCACTTCAACATTTTTAACATTGGTTATGTTCTCATTTATTGACAATGGTCGATTGAAAGCGCTCTCTTTTTGAGTAAATTTTTTGACAGCTTATGTTTTCCATAAAAACTGTCAACACTACCAGGGTAATTCTGCTTATGGGCTAAGCCGATCGTTTTGAAATTTTGTTCACTCATTCACAACTAAATTTATGAGGTAACTCATAAAATCGTCAAAAAAGTAAAAAATCGATTTTTGACTTTCAAGTGCTGCCAAAAATCTAAAAACAATTATAAAAAATCGACAGCATTACAATGGGAATCTTATTAGCTTCTTAAAACATCTTCAATTTTTGATTTCAGTTGATCCGCTGATGGGATATGCTGTTCACCGCAAAACCACTTTTTTTTGGAGGTGAATCCGGAAAACGCCCGCCACTTTATTTCTTGACATTTTTCAAAATAATTTTTACTAGATATTCTTCAAATGTTGCTTTATTATACCTATATCAATTCAAGTTACTTCCACTAACAGTAGGTAATTTCAAGGCCGAATTAATCTTACCCCCCCCCCCCCCCCCTTCCTTAAATATGGCTTCGACTTTTTTAACATTGTAATCAACAGTTCCGGAATAAACTTCAATTGTGAATAAGCAATTTTATATTTGACATGTAGTGGTAAATACAGACTGGTACTATATAGCTTGCGTAACTTTAAACCTACTTTACAACTTAGGACGTTAATATGGTATTCGAAGGTTAACTTTTGGTCAATTATGACTTCAAGACATTTTATTTTGTCAACAAATTCCACTAGGTCATTTTGAATCTGAATGCTAAGTTCATAGAAAATATTTATATGCGCAAAACCTATTTTTTTTTATTTTATGGAATAAAATCAAAATATATATAGATTTTAAAAAAGAATATGTCTTCCATTCTTATATATGACTTGGTTAAGCGTGAAAGGCATGAAATACATCAACGATCTGAGGATGGAGCCATAGATTTTCTGCTAGTCATCTTAAAGAACTGTTTTCAGATGCTTTGACTCGAACTGGCGCCCGTTTTTATAAACTTGGGCCAAAAGAATGCCTCACAGATTTTCGATAGGATTCCAGCAAAGATTATAAAGTATAAAGATGTGCCACGTATTAAAAAGTAACAAATATTTTTCAGATCAATACGTAAGCTTTTGTGAGCGCGATGAAAAAGCTTTCTTGAGAGAAAAGTTTTCAATCCTAGCATGCACATTCTCTCTGCAATGCTCTTTCACTCTTCACTCCACAATGCTTCACAGCATAGATCACCACTGCATGGTTTCTCATAGCTAGCGAGAGTCGTGAAATTTAATGTTGTAATTGTTTTTTCCGTTGTTGTTGGAACCAAGCAGTTGTGATCTCTGCTTGACAGTAACAAATGTTTTTGTTTGTTTGCATTATTTTCATGATGATTTCCTTATTTTGTGCGAAGCAGATTTTTCTTATTCACTGCTTGCTATTAATATTGACTATTTTTGATTGACTACGCCAGAGCAGTAAAAACTGCATATATATTCAGAATCTTAAGGAAAACTGAATAACGACATATAAATTCATCCAATGAATTCAAAATTGTTTGTAAATAAAATTTTTAATTCACATTGAATTTTAAAAAAATTGATTTGTAATTTCCTTGCATAGTGGTTTATTTTTATATTATATTGAAGGATTCTTATATTATACCCCTTCATAAATCTGGCTCCTAGGTGTTTCTAACTATCGAGGTATTGCAAAATTAAAACCAATCCCTAAGTTATTTGAGAAAATCATAACTGATCAATTAACCCACTCCGTGTCTTCCACCATTTTTGTCTTTCAACATGGTTTTCTGAAGGGTAGGTCCACTACAACAAACCTCTTAGAGTTTACTTCGCGTGTTATAAATGGTTTTACTTTGGGACTGCAGACTGATGTTATTTATACGGTTTTTAGCAAAGCCTTCGACAGTGTTAATCATAATCTTCTTTTGAAAAAACTCCGTCTTATTGGGTTTCCTGTCACATTATTAAATTAGATAAATTCGTATTTATCTAGACGTACTCAAAAGGTTTTATATAAGAATTCTCTTTCAAAAAGTATTTCGTCACTTCTGGCATTCCTCAGGGCAGTCATCTTGGAGCGTTTTTGTTTTTACTATTCATTAATGATCTTCCTTCGGTAATAAAACACTATAACGTCTTAATGTACGCTGACGACGTGAAACTTTTTCTTTGTTACAAATCACCCGAAGAAAGACATCTTTTACAATCTGATCTAAATAGACTTGTGGACTGGTGTAGCTTAAATATATTAAATCTCGACTTAAAAAAATTTAAGCAAATGACATTCTCGCGAAGATCTGCTAGTAACATAAATTACACTACAAATAACATTAACTTAGAAATAGTTTCCAGTTTTCTCGATTTTGGTGTTATTATGGATTCAAAACTTCGATTCAATTTCCACGTCAATATTGTGATAAATAAGGCAAGAGGAGTCCTTGGTTCCATTTAAAAATGGGCTAAAGAATTCAGTGATCCCTTTACTACTAAATTATTATATACTTCTCTCGTAAGGCCAATTCTTGAATATGCATCAGTTATACGGAACCCACAATATAATGTCTACATCGACGCTATGGAATCCGTTCAAAAACAGTTTTTACTTTTTGCTTTACGTCATAGTCGTTGGAACCCCAATATTATGCTTCCATCGTATGAAATGCGCCTTAAGATTATTTTACCACCTTCCCTAAGAAGCAGAAGAATGATGCTTAATGTCATGTTTCTGTATAAATTACTTCGTGGCGAGATTAATTCGGAATATCTCATCTCAGCTCTAAATTTTAACATCCCAAGGAGAGGAACTTGACCTTTTCTGTTTTTCAAGTTTAGTCAGTGCAATTCTAATTACGCTCTTCATGAACCTTTACGATGTATGTGCAGTGATTTCAATAATAATTTCAACATGATTAATTTTTCTGATTCGGTAGACGTCTTAAAACGGAAAATTATATTACATTTAAATAATACAATCAATTTAACTTTATCCTATTCTACCTAACGCAGTTTTATAACAATGTAATATCGCTAATTGAGATTGTGCTGTTTCTCCTTTTTGTCTCAATATTATGGTTTATAAGGTAAGCACCATCAAATATGAATCGTTTTTAAAACTTGCTTTAATTATTCAATATTTTAATTTCAAATCGAATTGTGATTTACGTGCTCACGTGGCTTTCTGATTTGAAATTAGACTGAGCCTACACTATCACCTGAATTGGTATTCCAGAGTATATCTCTTTTCCACACAAGTTTATGCCTGCGTTGGCTCAAATGCATATCCAACTAATTGGGATTTTGATTTGGCGGATATAAGATTTATCTCATTTCCACGTAGGTCCTTGGGTTGGACAATGGCCGCAAACCAGTTAAAATGAGTATAGTGTTTTGAATTGTTTTTGAAATCAGAATTGTTTTTCGAGTACCTTAAATTGATAATCACTTTAATTTAATTCGATGTTGCTTATTTATATAGAATTAAATATACTTTAATACGCGTTTGATATATATTAAATTTTTAAATTCTGCTGAAAAGCCAATTAATGTGCTTAATGGAAAAGCCTAATTGCCAATAGGGGATATGTTTTAGTACGTAGTTGCATTCTGTCTGTCCCGGCTGATCCTGGCAGGATATAGAATGTAAATCGTGCATGCGTATAGGTCGGGCGTATACGTATCTTTGGAAGATTCATACCTCCGCACTATAGGTAATTTGGTCCATTTTTTGTGACGAAAAGTCATTTGTTGCACTTTTAAGCAAAAAGAATTTTTTGCTACAATTTGATTAAAAATAACCTTAAACTAAATGACTGTGTACTACCTTTTTCTAACAACCGAGTAACACGTGATTATTACGTCGTCAAAGTTATTGTTTACGAGCAACGCGTTACAGGCAGCCTATGCAGTGGTATTTAATGTGAATTTTTAATCTGTTCTTAAAACGTTAAACAAAATATAATAATACAATTTAAATATGGAAAATAAAAGTGATGGTATGCAGATTACAGGTTAGTCGACAGATTTGAGTTTACTTTTTGATTTAGTGCGAAAAACTCATTAAAGTGACTTAACCTCAAATAAATTTTTTTTTCATAAACATGCGGTTTGGATAAGCTTTATAAATGTTGGCCGTATTTGGCCGTGTTTTGACTATCAGAGACATGTTAAGTGGACCATTTTGAGTTTATTTCATTAATTTCACGTTGCGATTTTTTGCGTTTTTTGACTTTTGTCATTTTTTCGTAGGCGACCTCCGTTTGCAGTATAACAACCTTGCGAAAGTTTGGATTGATGTAAAATGCAAAGAGGAGAAGAACGATGCTGTATTCACTTTTGTTATTGGCCAAGTTGGAAATATAAATATTTTGAATGAGGAAGAATCATCTCTGAAAGAGAGAGTCCGAACTTTTTGTAAAAATTTGGCTGTGAGATGGAACAAGTCCCACAGAAAGATAGAGGTCTTCCAAAAACAAAACGCTCACTGGCTTAGAACTGATTTTATTTTGGCAACTAAGATTACCCCTTCGAAATGCTTAGTAGGGCGTCCAAAAATAAAGTTTGTGGATAAATCCGAACGCGCAAAGAATAGAGAAGAAAGTAGGCAATGAAACGGAATTGCTGGTTCGTGCAGCTTCGATATCGGCTCGAGTTCAACGTAAAGCAGATATGGCAGTGGTTCTCAGACAGACAATTGCTAGTCCAACAAGAGCTTGCAAGATGAGAAAATTAGCGCACACTGTTGATAATCAGCCAGTTCGCTTCACTGCAAATGAAGCACTCGCATTTTTGTTAGAAAACAATTTGACAAAAGAACAGTACTTGAATACAAGAAGGGAAAATAAAATTCGAAAAGCTGACATATATGCACTTTATAACGAGGTCGCCAATTCTAAGAAAAGTTGTAGACCAGTTGGTATTGAAGTCAATGAGAGGCAGGCAAATGTTTCCCTTCAATCATTGTTAACACACACTGCAAATAGAATTGTTGCAATGCAGAAGGAAGTCATACTCTCATTAATGACAGAAAATATTAATTTTTTAAAGGCTGGTCTAATTCTATATTCTATAAGCAGAAATTTCAGGAAGCATCCACATCCGATGATTCCGATTATTCCTTGTTTGCAACAACAATGACTCCTTTAAGACTTGTGGATTCGGTCGGTAGACCACTTTGGAATAACCGCACACCTCAGTCTAAAAGTGTTAAACGTTTTAACAAATACAAAATCTAGTCAATCGTGTCCTATTTGCAAAGCAACTCCAAAGGATTTTATGACCATTACAGACTTCAAAAGCCAAAAATTTCTTGCAAAAAAAAGATACTCTAAAGTATGGTATAAGTCCTTTGCATTGTTGGATACGATTCTTTGAATTCGTTTTGCATGCTGGATACAAGAGCGGTATTAAAAAATGGCAAATTCGAACTGATGACGATCGCAAGACTCTTTCTGAAAAAAAAAGCTTGTACAACAATTGTTTTGGTCGAAAATGTGCCTTAAAGTTGACCAACCAAAAACGGGTGGATTTGAAAATACCAATGATGGCAATACAGCCCGTAGAGCCTTTGCTGACCATGCCATCTTTTCGGAAATAGTTGATATTGATGTTGAGCTGATATATTCCCTTAAAATTATACTCATTACTATTTGCTGTCAATTTCCATTGAATACCCAGAAATTTCAAGCTTTTTGCCACAATACCGCCCAAATGATACAAATCAAATACCCTTGGCTCCCAATGACGGCGACCGTTCACAAGGTATTGATTCATTCAAGAGAAATTGTTGAAAATACATTACTGCCGGTAGGTTGTTTCGGCGAAGATGCTGCTGAGTCGCGGAACAAATTATACAAGTCAGATAGACTACATCATGCCCGGAAGAACAGCCGCAAAAACAATTTAACTGATGTTTTTAACAGGGCTATGGACATGTCTGATCCAGTTATTTCGTCAATATGCTTAGATAGTCGAATGCAGCAGAGAAGACGCGCGCAACTGCCACAAGAGGTTCTAGATATGCTATGTGTTTCAGAAGTATCTGCGGAGTTTAACGACAGTATTGGCAAATGCGAAAATAGTTTGGAGACAGGATTAGGCGATATTTTTGAAAATGAATTAAATTCGATTAATTTAGATAGCGAAATGTAAAATAAAACTGAAAACAAAATACATATGTATGTATATTCAAAATAAATAAAAAATTCGCAAAAGTGGGTTACAAATTTATAAATTTCAAAATCTTTTTAATTTAAACTTTTCTCGTAGCTTATCTCTACATAAACACAAAAAAAAATTTTCAAAAATCTTTTCACTTTAATTGTTATTAATTTTTGTCACAAAAATGGGTAAAATTACCCATAGTGCTCCGGGCGAATAAAAAAAAATTAATTTCAATTTTTTTTTATTCATATGAATGATATTTACAAAGAATGCAATTCAAAAAGAATTTCAAATTTTTCAATAATTAATTTTGTACATTATAATTTTTTGATTCATTGCCTATTAATGTGTTATTTATTATTAATTTTATAGTCATTATTAATTTTTTAATTATTATTAATTTGGTTCATTATTTAAAAATGAATAACAAGATTTTTTTTTTCATTTTATTTATTAATCAAAAGTGAATGAAAAATTAGAAATGAATACGAAATTTATAATGAATAAAAAATTAATAATGAATAAAAAATTAATAAAAAAAATTAATAGCGAACATTTTATTCATAAAATAGTAGTGAATAACAACATTTTTTATACATTGCATTTTTTATTTAAAATTGAATAACAAATTAATAACAGTGATAAACAATTTGAAAAAAGTTTGCGTGACGAAAACGACATTGCTAGTTCGATTGAGTATTTTTTCTAGATAATAAAAGATTTTTAGAAGAATTTTTCGACCTTTTTGAGTTTGGAAAAATATTTCCCCAGTTATGATCCTATAACTCCAAAAGTATTCATTTATTTTACAGGTTTTATAAATATTTACAAATGAGACATTTGTACCTTCTATTTAAGCTATTATTTATACGATTATTTGTCCGATTTTTGTAGACTTTTGTGAATACTACATTTGTGAAAGAGTTTAAAATATACCGTTTATTTAACATTTCCCCATATTAAAGTGCGCTAAAATATGACTTTGATATATAATTTGGTTTTATTTTTACTTTGTTGTTAAAAAAATATTTCAACGAAAATATTAAGGTAAAAAGTATGATTGTAGCAGGTTGGATATTTACGTATTTCGGTTTTAGTAAAAATACTCAAAATTACCTGCATCAAAGTCGACGTGGTGAGTTCGTACTAAACAAATTCTTCAGACTTTAAAAACCCAATTATCATATATTTAACTAAAGATTTTAATTACAAACAATGTTTTAAGCGTTTTTAGCTAAATTTAAAAATCCCTAAACCGCAATTTTACGTTATAATAGGGTTTGCAACACTGTAAACCCTTTCAAATGAGTAATATAACAGATATAACGTAAACAAAGATACGTCAAAAATAAATCAAAACAAAACAACGAAATCTTCGGCTTATAACTCAAAAGCAATTCGATATCGCAAATTTGCGATCGCCCATCACATGTTATCAGGGAAACGCTACTTGTAAATTGTGGTCGAATACCGAATTCTGAGGCTTTTCGAAATATAATTATAAAGCTATCCGATATCGCATATTTGGCCTGTATAGGAGGTAATTTTGAGTATCAACCCTCTTTTCTTAAACTCTTTCACAAATGTAGTATTTAAAAAATTTATACAAAAATCGTTAGATCAATACAAATGATAACTTAAATGAAAGATATAAACGTCTTATTTGTAAACATGTATAAATTTTGTAATATGAAAAAATACTTTTGAAGTTATAGGATCAAAACTGGGGACATATTTTTCAAAACTTAAAAAAAATCGAAAACATCTTTGAAAATTCTTCAATTCTTTTCGAATTGCATTCTTTCTATAATACTCATACAATTTAACACAAAGTCTATATTAATAAAACTTATTTTCTGGTTTGTTTGTTTAATTGACATTTATACAAATCTAAATGGCTTAACGGACTTCGCTCAATTTGAGTACACATATTGTGTGCATCCTAGATTACATTGTAACATACTTAGTTTTGATCACGCTCATACCACCCATTTTCACTTACGTAAATTTTGATATTGAAAATCTTTCTTGAGCAATTAAATTTAAAACATTTCAGTAATTTTAATACCAAAAACATTCACATATCTTTAGAATTTCAGAAATTTTTGGTACAGCGACTTTTTCATAAAACATCGTTCCCTTAAAATGAGAAAAAACGACATGAAAATTAAAACTCTGACTTTCGATGCAAATATATTCGCTATTTTTAAATATATTTAATGAAAATTTTTTGATCAAAGTTTTAATAAAAGCACTTTCCAAAAAGAGTTTCAACTGTAGCGTTAGGTCAGTGAATATATTCTTTAATTTTTTTTTTTTTAAACGGTCCAAAATATTAAATTTTTACTCAAAAAATGATTAAAAAAATGTTTTTGTTGTATAAATAAGAACAATTGAAAATTGCATTTCTGAGTACTTTTCATAAAGGAAAGCATGTATTTGCAATAATATAATAAATATATATAAAAGTAGTTAAATAAAAAAGTTTTCCGCAAAAAAACATCTTAAAAAATATAAAACAACACTATTCGCGGCTAAGCTTCAACTGATGGAATCGCCCTTACAATAATATAACACTAAAAATATCATCTGGCAAAACGGCAAAAAAAACCAAGTCAACACACAAAATATACCTAGATTATGTCATCTTTATGATATTATATTCTTGAAATTATATAACAAAAAGATAAGAGATAATGCAAAAAATATAATAACTTTAAATTATATAATGTTCGTAGGGTAGTTTAGTTAAAAAATTGCCTACATTTTGTAAGTAAAACCAAATTAAATTCTGCTACATTTTGTTGGCAGCTACATCGTTTATTCAGATGTTTCGTGCATCAAATCTTTACATATCATTTCTATTGCTTTTCAATATTCACCCCTATCATACATAAATTTTCGCATGAAAATTCTCCCAAATTTTGTGTACCCTTATTGTGAATTCCGCCAATTTTTCGTACCATAATTGCGAATCTCGCACGGATTGCATTGCATATTCGAAAAAATCCCTTTATTGCGAACGTTTTTTTCTTGTGAAAGTGAACGGTTTTTTGACGGATCTTCTCACATCAAATTTGCTGGCGAGCAAAAGTTCAACTCGAAAATTATCAACACAAAATTCGATAAATCAGCATTTTTATTAATCACAACCAAAGTTCAATTTACAGACTACAATTTAAGACACTTTTTAGAAAGTTGTATTAAACTCCAGCCTCTCTAGATGCTTAGCAAAAAAGGCTGTCTTAGCATTGGTGAAAACTGTTAAAGTGATGTAAGATTATTTTGGTTTATTGAAGGAAAAAATCAAATACTTAAATTCTTTTTTTAGGACTAAAACAATATTGAGGCAACAACTAGAAGTGCTCCTTCTGAACAGCTGAACAGTGCAGGGCCACCAATAAAAAGCATTTGCGAATGGAAAAAGGTAAAAATTGGAATTTCTTTTTCATCCGTTTGTAATTTCAAAGTTTCGTTTTTTAATTTTCTTTTAAAAAAAATTATTTTTCTCAGGCTTGGATAGATCAAAAAAGATACGTCCGAAGCAAAGTTGCAACAAATAAGCAGCATCAGCGGGGAACCGGAGGCGGGCCCAACAAGCAATGTAAGTTATCGCCTACTGAACAGGTGATTCACGATCTCCTCGGCACGCAGGAAGCAGTCGAAGGGATTAGTGGTGGCAAGTCTTTTGGATTGCTTTGTTCTGCAAACAAGGATGATAATGCTGACAGTATAAATCTCGACTCTTCGGGGTACCTTGTAGAGGACTTGAGGGAGGAATCCTCGTAATCCGATGGTGATGAAGTGATGCCGTCAACTTTGTAGCAGTATTACCGAACTATGCGGTGTACTAAAAGCTCACGCTAAGGAGATGGAATACTACGCCAAAAAGATGAACAGAACTTTTGGCGAATTAAATGAAACCAAGAAAAAGGATCATGAAGAAATGAAGCGACATAACACCGCCATGGAAACTCTCAGAAAGTCTGAAGTTGTGAGCAAACTAGAGAGAAACAAACGGGCATTGGAAATAGAAGATATGAAGATGTACTATAATTAAAAAAATTAAATGTATCCTTCAATATAAAATTGTTTTTTTAAATACTCACATTATTTGTCGAAATACTCGTTTTTAAAATATTTTTATTAAATAAGCAATTTGTTTTGTTAATTCATATGTGATTTGTTTTTTTATTTTTATTTTTTCAATAAACTGAATTTAATTTTACCCCTTCGCTATAATATTAATTTCAATTCCTCCATCATTGTAGTAAAATAAAGAAGTTAAACACAAAAACAGTCTTGTTTTTAATAAAAAAATATTATTTCACAAAGAATTCGCGATATTGTCACGCATGCGCTTGGCCTGTGATGAGTATTCAGAACTTTCTTCAGGTGTTTGATCTCCTCCAGGTGTTTGATCTCCTCCAGGTGTTTGATCACCTTCTTGGTCAGGCGTTTCATTGAAATTTTGTAATTCTAGTTTGTTATGAATGCACATGTTATGCAAGGCGGCGCATACGTTGGTTATTTTTACAGCTTTGGATGGTGCGTAGTGTAGCTGTCGACTCCCAAGAAGACACCTCTATAATATTTCGACATCGTGAATGTACGTCATTGAATTGTTGCTCTGTAGTGCATTCTCGCGGAGACCTATAAGGCGTTAAAAGCCAGGGTTCCAAGGAATACCCGGCATCACCTTGGTTGTTTAGGGAAAAAAATTGTCATTTCTTATTCGCTGTGGTCAGTCAAATCTAAGCTCATACCTAATAACCGGTATTTGTCGCCCAGCAGATAATCCTGCTCCATTTTGGCTCTTAACTCGCTAGTGTTCCATATTAAAGCGTCATGGCTAGCTCCAGGATGTTTAGCGTCAATAAAACGTATTTTCATATCATCGTCACAAACCTGCATAGAAAATTGTACGTCAAATTGAAATCAAATTATTGTAAATACTTACAAGCATAACGTTAAGACTATAGGAACTTTTCCTGTTGTAAAACAAATGTTTGTTAGTTGAGGGTGATATTAAATAAATGTGAGTTCCATCTACGGCACCCACAACACCAGGTATTTGAAATTTTTCATAAAAATAAAGTGCAGCTTTCCGTTTTTCTTCCGTTGTCAACCACGTTATCCATTTAGGGCACAGCGAATCTTCAAAAACGTTTAACACCTCTGAAAGTATCAAGCTAAAACTAGATTGCGACAGACCCACTTCGCAATCTTTTCCGACTCCTTTTTTGGTAGCCGCCTTCGGCGAAAAAACGCAAGCAAGCGCAAGTGGAACAGCAAATGTTTTTCTAGTAGGTGGCAAGTGTTGGATCAATAAATCCAATAAATTTTTAAATATAATTTTGCTGACCCGGTAATTTTGTTGAAAGCTTGAATGAAGGAGTTAATTTAGTCTTGATTAACAAATATTTTGCACATTTACATTGGTTCATACACTTCCAAAGGATTAGAATGGTCTCGCAAAAATTTCCGCGAAAGCCTTACAAATTTCCTCTCAGCACAGTCTTCCTCAGACTGTAAGATGCGGAAAGCAATGCTATGCATATTTAGGTCTATTTTTATTTAAAATGTTTTTAGTTAAAATTGTAAAATTCGATTCGTTGATTTTTATTTTAACTCCGAACAGCCGCAAAAACTCACTAAAAAGTTTTGCCAATTATATAAAATAAACTAGTTTTGTGGTAATTTTTCACTTCCGTGGGTTAAAAAAATTCCCATTTCAGCTTTGGGCTTTTGTTAGGTTAAGAAAATATTTATATCTCTTGGAATTTTTGAAATGTTTTTTCACAATTGTGACAATTTTTTGGTTAGATCTATTGGTGTGACAATTTTAAGTTAGTACTCCAAGTAAACTTGTGTGGTGATTTTATAATGGTTTTGAGGGAAAGGGCTTTAAGAGAAAATAAAGTAATGGCAGCTTTGGTTTTTCACCATGCCATGTTCGAAAATTTTTAGGGAAAATCAATCCGAACGAGATTCATGATAGGGGTAAAAAACTCATGCGAGAAGAATATTTCCGCATGGGAGCAAATCCGTGGGAGATTCATGATAGAGGTGATTATGTTCACATTTGCTCACATTGTCGCTTACTTATTCTCTCGCTCTCAAAAGCTTTAAATCGTTCGGTCGCTGACTCTCATAAAGCTTTTATGTGGATTTATGATAAATCCACATTAAAATTTTACTGTGCCACTTGCTTGTATGGCGGTGGCACATCTTTCTATTATATTATCTGTGATTCAAGTGATGACTAACACTACAGTACAAGTATATTTCAGATTTATTGAAAGTCATTTGTGGCTCGGGAAGAATTTGTTGCTGCGTTGTCCTGCTTAAAAGTCCAGTTATCCTGGTATTTATAGCATGTGAACTTAATAAACACATCATCTAATAACTCAATGTACATTTGTGCATTCGATTAGCACGAAATAAAATACAGGGGAGACTTTCAAAGTAGCCTATGTAATTCTATTTTCTGAGATTTTTGGTACTAATTTTGTTTTCATGATACGCTGGCTGGCACACGCTTGTACACATAAGAAAATTATATATATTTCAAAGATGGGGTAAAAATGTTAATCGTACTATGCCCGAAACATTTTCAAATTTAATTTTTTTTTCATGTAGAGTAGAAGGGGGTAATGTCGTGCAGGGGGTAATGTCGTGCACTGGCTTTTTTAGCATAAAAAATTGAATGATATACCAGCCGTTGGTAAGGTATGGGCCTACTGACCTACAGAGCTCATGCATACAATACTAGCAATATCCATGTGTAAGGGCAATATGTGCGACGTTTTTTAAAAATCGCACGTTCTCGGGAAGACGAAAGTGTTTTTTTATTGGATCAGAAAAATTATTTGTCTCGCAGGAAAATATACCAGGTAAGTGTTTTCTTAAAGCAAATTTTCCGCCGAAAAAAAAGATGTATTGTGATCGAAAAAATTTTTGTTCTTTACCGATTTGTCGAAGTCAACCTTGAAAACGACCTTTGGGGCAATGTCGTGCATTTGATGTGGGGCAATGTCGTGCACTATACAGAAAAGAAAAGGGAAGGGAACGCGGTCGCCCTAGTGTACCAAGGGAGTCGTGAAGCCATAACAAAACGCTACAATAAAAATAAAATTTTCCAAAATTTTTTCTCAATGTCAAGCACTTTTTGAAAAAATATTGTTTTTCTTTCCGTGTTTCATATAGCAAATTGCCTATTTTCACTTTTTGTTCATAAAATTGTATTTTTTGATCATATTTCGGACTTGTATATTGCCTTATAATTAACAATAATAAATAAATAAACAATAATGCTATATCTTCTTGAATCGAACCACTACCTATCGTTTTTCACACATTCTGATACCTTTACAATACAATGCACGACATTACCCCACAAATTTTGAGGGGGGTAATGTCGTGCACATTTTTTTTTTTAATTTCTACTAACACGATTTCATGCTACACGAATATTGTTACACATAAATGTTACCAACCAAATTATCTTTCGATCGGATGCTTACTCGTTGTATTCGCTTGTCATGTACGGCTTTACGAGCACTTTAAAGTTGAGTGCACGACATTACCCCCCTCTACTCTAATTTAAAAATTTTTTCTTAACAAATATTCTTAGTAATTTAGAAAATTAAATAATGTGTGGTCTACTTCACCCTTAAATAAAATCGCATAACTTTCTATTTAGCCCCCAAGTTTTCCACTTTTCAAATAAGAATACAAAAATTTCCCAATATTTTTTTTAAGACTGAATAAAACCAGCAAGATTTTAGACCATTTTTTCCAATTTTGGCGGCCTATAACTCATAAACCAAAAGCGAGCGGCCTGAAATTTATCAGATTTGGATTTAGAAGGTAAGAACCCATATAATCCGCAAAAATTAAAAAATAGATTTGTCGCTATTCTTGAAATGTGGCGTGGACATCAACCGACTTATTTCTTTTTCCAACATGCATCAGTTCTAGCAGCATGCAAGTTACTGAAATCGAGTTGGGAAACATACCTATTATATGCATTACTGAAAAAATTTATTTTTTTTTAATTCAAAACGTATGAATAAATATATATAGAGGTACATGTATAGAGGGGTTTTGGGTTCCATTAATTTTCTAAACATATGCCAGAACCTACCTGTAAGGCTTGTTTCTGAATCCTGGATGTAATATAAGCACGTCACGCGAAAAAATTCAGAAAATTCTCAAAATGGGTGAACGTCTGTTAATAAACGTGAATTTGAAGAAGTATAAAATAAATATTTCAAACCGAGTTTCCTATTTAAATTTTAGTCATTAAAAAACTTTTGATCAGGTAACGTGCAAAAGGCCGAGGCGGGTTTTTGCTACACACACGGCGCGCGTTACACCAATCACTAATAACAGAATAAATTAATCAATAATCCAACATAGTAACTAACTATATAGTAATAATAGATAATAATAATATAATATCTAAAGAAATTTTAATATATTAACTAAAAATATAATAATAATGCTTAATAATATAATAATAAAATACAATAATCATAACAATAAATATTAACATAACAATAACAATACTATCATCTCACCAGAGGCTCATCCCTTGACGAAGTCTGTAATATAGGTAGATAATGATAGATAGGTAATTTCCAGCCTCTTAGAGGTTGAGAAGTATCGCAACTCTGAAACAATGATAATTACGATAATGACAATAATAATAATAGCAAGAATGCCTTTAAATTATAAATACAATAAAGCATCCAGTATAATCCAAATAAACCTACCAACAAATATACAACATAGGCATGCTACTACAAGAAAGGGGAATCAACACCACAGCAGCCAGCACAACCCACACCCGAATATATTACAAATACAACAAGCGACCAAAAAGCAATGACGTCAGACCATGAAGATGCAGTCAATATAAACGTATACACGAAGAAGCATACCGCTACAGAAAAGGGGGAAAACAACACAACAGCTGCCAACACAATCCAAACCAGAATATATTACAAATACAGCACGCAACCAAAAAGCTATGACGTCAGACCATAAAGATGCCGCCAATATAAAAGCATATAGAAACACACACAATAAGCACACCACCACGACAGAAAGAAACGACAGACAGCAGCCAACACTTACCTAGCATGAGTAAGGCCCACAGCAACTAGCTACAAATACAACAAGAAAGCAGAATCCAAAGTACAGGTAGCCGCCATGGTAGAAGAATACAGGTATATGCACCAGATGAGAGCATACTGCCGGAAATGTCAAAACGAAGGAAATGTCCTTCTACCATGGTAGCCGCTAACACTAACGCAGCAAGTGAGGCAAACGACGACGATAGCGAACAGCAGTCAAATGGTGGCTGGCAAGAAATGAGTTGTCAGTTGCTGACGAACATCGAAGCAGGAAAGACGTGCCTTAAGGAGATCGAGTAAAGTAAAGAAGCCGAGTCCGGAAAGTATACGAGAGGTAAGGTGTGGACAATAGAACGGTAAACTTTGAAGAACGTATTTAAGGATATATTTTAAGAAGTAGTTTGCTCAGAGTCGTCAGATACCGATCGTATTTAAGGAATATATTTTAAGAAGTAGTTTGCTCGGAGTCGTCAGATACCGAACGTATTTAAGGATATATTAAGTAATATATTTTAAGAAGTAGTTTGCTCGGAGTCGTAAGATACCAATCGTATTTAAGGATATATTAAGTAATATATTTTAAGAAAAAGTTTGCTCGGAGTCGTCAGATACCGAACGTTTTTAAGGATATATTAAGTAATAGTTTGCTCAGAGTCGTCAGATATCGATGTATTTAAGGATAGGTGACCAACTCGAGAGACGTGACTCCAGACCTGACGGAACACCTTAGCCGCAGCTAGCAACCATCCTCCCTACAAGGAATCCCGTCATCATTGTTTACTTTCCCATCCAATATTTTGTACATATACCTACCAGATATTGAATTAAAGTCTCAATAAAACATTCTGAACTAAAACTCTGCACGCCTGCAATTTTTATTTATAAATTTTGTACCGGACCTCGGAATTCCGGCGAGCTTACCTCAGCTATAGACCCGGAAGACCGGGAGCTTCGTTACATGTCGCCCGAGCAGGAACATGCAGAAATAGTTATAGGTAGAGAACAAAAAATTGGAAATACGGAACGAACATCAGTAATTTAAAAACAATAGTAAATAAATTAATGGAACATAATAAATAAATTAATAAATAAATAAATAAAGTAAATAAAAATAAATGTGAGAATGAACAAAATAAAAACATTTGAACGCATATATAACAAAAGAACTGAGTGAACACTGAGTGAAAGTACGATTTTTAAAGGACAAAAATCAACAAGATGGTGAAAACCACATGGATTTATTCGCTACGGCGCGAAGACCTGCTGAGCTATGCAGAAGAGTTCGACTGCGACGCGGAAGGCTCAGTCGAAGAGCTCAGAAAGCGCTTTGCAGCACTGGTCAACGATAGCCAGTTGACCGAAGATACGGAAAGACGGCTGGTGGAGCTCGAGGTAAGGCACAAGCGAGAAAGCTCACCGGCGCCGGTAGGCCTACCCCAGGGAATAGCTCCTATGATGACACTTACGGTACCAAAGGGTAACGCCCCTCACAAGAACGAGGAGGCCTTGCAGTGCACGGAAGAGAGAGTAGCTGGAAACCAACCACCAGCATGGGCGTACGTCGAGCCAACAAGGGACGCGCAGCGGTTTACAGGCTACGGAGAGATCACGGACCTAGTGAAAAGATGGAAGGTGCAGTATCAGGGTGACGAAGACCCGCTGTCATTCATCGAACGGATGGAGGAACTGGAAGAAGTTTATAACATAAACCCCGACTGGTTGCCACGAACAATGCCTGAATTGAACAATTAGAAAGGAGCTATCGTAATAGCCTTCACGAACTCCAATTTTACTTCAAGCGCAGGGAGTTTGCAAGTCTTTCAGAGCTGATCAGTTTGGCCGGAGATTTCGAGAATTGGAAGTACCACGACCAAAGCAGGATCTGTCAGTTCACGATAGGCAAAAACGAGTACCGAGGCACCGTTTTACAGGCAACGCCACCCATGTCGATCCACGCTTGGCGAGTAGAAGGTGTGGACAGACCGGGCACCTAGCTCGTGTCTGCCAAGCCAGCCAATTAATTTTTGCTGGGACTGCGCCCGCAAGGTTATACGGACATTCGATTGTTGCCGTCAGACGCAGGGAAACCAGCAGAGGCCCTCTCACCGTCGAGGACAGCAGGGCCCAAGCTTTAAAAATCCTCGACATTAGATGGCTTACGAGCTGAAGGAGACCGCATCATCGCAACAATCGCGCTTGATGATGCGTGGATGGAGGCTACGCTGGATACTGGTGCAACCCGTAGTTTCATCAGTGAGTACTTCGCGAATAAATTACGGACCAACGAAAACATCATCCCCATTGACACCCGAGTCTGCATGGCAGACATAGCAAACAAAGGGTCACAGAAGCACTGAAAGTGGAGATCTCGTTGGGCAATCATTGGTTTTCCGCCAACATTCTGATCCTACCCGAAGTGGTAGATGACCTAATCCTGGGTATGGATTTTCTGGTCGGCATCGGCACGACGATCCGGTGCGGCGATTTTCAGCTTAATCTCCCAAGCGGTCCTAGAGTGAACGTAACACGAGAGGCTAGCCATCGCATCGCAGCAGCACCTGCGTCACCAACTGCCACAGCAGCAGTCAGTGCATCACCAACTTCCACAGCAGTAGCCACTGCATCACCAACGACCATCGCAGCAGCATCTGCGTCACCAACTGCCACAGCAGCAACCACTGCATCACCAACGGCTATCACAGCATTACCTGCGTCATCAACTACAACCACAGCCGAGGGGAAGAAGTCACGAAGCGCAGCCGCACCTGCGTAACCAACTGCCACAGCACCGAAAAAGAGTTCTCGAAGAGCAGCAGCACCTGCATCACCAACTGCCGCAAAGAAAATATACAAAACGCAGCCGCACCTGCGCCACCAACTGCCGAAACATCGACGAAAGGAAATTTACTGAGCGCTGCAGCACCTGCGTCAACAACTGCCGCGAATTCAGAAAGGAAGAAGTCACGAAGGAGCTCCTCGTGAGAGTCATTAAGATGGGAGGAAGAATGGAGTGTAGTAACGCCAACAGGAACAAAGGCAGAAAAGTTGAAAGAACCAAGGCCAATCACCACGACACAGCCTGGCGAACTCGATTATAGTACCATTGGTCACCTAAAAAAAATCAGTAAAATTGAAAATCAGACAATAGATATGTTCTTGAGCCAAGAACTAAAGAGCATCGAGAACATTAGGGAGATGTCCAACATCACGGCCCACCGCAAAGTGATGCGCGACGATCGGCCGATAAAGCAACGGTATTACCCGAAAAATCCAGCTATGCAGAAAATTATTAATGACGAAATCGACGAACTTCTGGAATAGGGATCGAACCATCACGGAGTCACCATAGTGCACCGATAGTCCGGTGTAGACCGATAGTGAGGAAAAAGACAAGATAGTGGCGGCTATGCGTCGACTATCGACAATTAAACGCACGATCGTGTCATCGGGGCAGACTTAGAATCCCATGCATTCTCGTACCTGTATGACATCATTGTCACTGGAACTACACTGGAGCAACATATGGAGAATTTGGCGACGTTAAGAAGTTTTTAGACGATTACGAGCAGCCAACCTGCGCATCAACCCAGAGAAGTGTGAATTCTTCAAGAAAGAGGTAAAATATCTCGGACATGTAGTGAGTGAAGAGGGGATCCATAACGATCCAGACAAACTCGCGGCAATTAAGGAACTGAAACCTCCAGAAAATGAACGGCAAATCCGCCGATGTCTCGGCATCGCATCCTGGTATCGCCGTTTCGTCCCCGAGTTTTCCGTAATCGTTCATCCACTAACCACATTGTTAAAAAAGGGTCAACATTTCAAATGAGGGCAAGAACAGGAATACGCTTTCGAAGAATTAAAACGGAAGCTCACCGAAGCGCTCATCCTAGCTTGACCGGATTTTAACCAACGATTTGTACCCAGACCGTTGCGTGCGACTATGGACTTGGAGCAGTACTCACCCAAACTATCGACGACTCAGAGCGGGTCATCGCATACGCGAGCCGACATCTAAATAAGGCCGAGCTCAACTACACAGCCACCGAAAATGAATGCCTCGCCATAGTATGGGCGGTAAGGAAGATGAGGTCGTATCAAGAAAGCTACACATTCACGGTCATCACGGATCACCTCTCACTTAAATGGTTGAACTCCATTCAGAGCTCCATTCATACGACGTCCAATATCGCAGAGGAAAGCAAAATGTAGTACACTTGGGTGCACAGTCGAGCAGTATGAAGGTAAACTAGGCACGTGGTACGAGAAACGATTTAGCGAAGTCCAAACTAGCCCAGAGAGATTTCCAGAGTATACGATCGAAAACGAGAAATTATATCGACATTTTCCCAGAACCATCGGAGATGAAGACTGCACACCTTGGAAGCTGTGTGCCCAACTATCTGCAGAAACGCGTGATGAACGAGAACTACGATGCACCTACCGCAGGCCACCAGGGATACGCAAAACCATAGCTCGCGTAGCCAATAAACACTACTGGCCTGGAATGTTTCGCCACATAAGCCAGTATGTGGATGTAACATTTGCCAACGTTACAAGGTAAGCCAACAACGACCAGACGGCGAAATGCTGACACACCTGGCCGAAGAACCGTGGAGTACCGTGTGCGCAGAGTTTGTAAGACCCTTCCCTAGAAAAAGCGGCAACAACATGCTCATCGTATTCACAGTTTGTTTGCTAGACTTTACAAAAGCTTTTAATACAGTCAATCATTCAATGCTATGTAGAAAACTTTTGCAAAATTTTAGCTTTTCTGCGGCTGTTGTGCGTCTATTAAATAACTATCTGATTGGTAGATCACAAAAAATTAAATCAGGGTTTAATTTTTCTGAGTTTAAAACTATAGGTAGCGGAGTGCCACAAGGCTTTGTTCTTAGCCCATTGTTATTTACAATGTTTTCCAATAACATCCTTACCAGGTGTCAGCACGTTAAAATGCACGCTTACGCTGATGACCTCCAGTTGTATATGTTCAGGCCAATCGGTCTGATAGAGGATCTTTGTGCCAGAGTTAATGAGGACTTAAACATGATAGCTGAATGGGCAAAGAATAATCTGCTCATGTTAAACCCTTTAAAATCACATGTTTTACCAATCATGAAAAACGTGAAGCTCAATTTTGTTAGCAAAGTAACTAACCTTGGTTATATAAAAACTTCAACTCTGTCATGCGAGGATCATATTAACTCTTGTGCTAAAAAAGTTTATTTTGGCATGCGAAGCCTGCGAATAACTAAAAGTTTTGTGAACGTAGAAATTAGACGAAAATTGGTATTGCAGCTCTTGTTAACTTTAAGTACTTATTCGGAAACAGTATATTGCAAGCTTGATTCGCGGTCGGCGCATAAGCTTTTAGTTGCCTTCAACAATACTGCTCGCTACGTTTATGGCCTAGGGAAATATGACCATGTAACTATGTTTTCGAAACAATTACTTGGAAGAAGCCTATTAAGTCATCTCGAAGCAAGAAGCTGTGTGTTCCTGCATAGAATAATTATCACACAAAGCCCTAGCTACTTGTTCGAAAAACTATCTTTTTGTAGATCTAGCAAAGGCATGAACATTTTAATTCCCTTATATAATTTTATCAACTCCAGTAGATTGTTTTTTGTAAGCGCAATCAGATTGTGGATTTCACTGCCCACAAATATTAAAAATATTACTAATAGAAATAACTTTAAGCATTTAGTTTTCAAACACTTTTCTTAAAAACCTAATATTTCTTTTTATGCTTCTATTCTTTTGCTTTATTCTCATGATTAACTTTTAAGTGCTATACATTATGTTGTACAGTTTTCATTGTTATTAATTATTAAATGCTATATTGTCTTTTTAACATGTACAACATAAATTTTGATGTTAGTTTTATAATATATAATGTGGTTATTTCCGTCATCTATGTGGCATTCAAAAGATTTTATCTTATTTGTCAACAATATATAACCCAAATACAAATACAAAGACTAATTCTGAGCTAATCACCTCTTGTTATTACTTAAAGTTCTCAAACTCGGCTCTTAAGCTGAAAGATAAGCGCGGCTCTCTAGCTATATTATCTTGAGCGTTGGTGCGCTCAAAAAGTTTCTTTGAATCAAATATAGATTTCCACATTAACACAGATAATAAAGAAAATGGAAAATATTGATAAATAAATATAATAAATAATAATAAATTTATAATTATTTATAATAATTTATAAATAAATATAATAAATAATAATAAATAATAATAAATTAACAATTATTTATAACAATAAATTTATAATTATTTATAATAATAAATAATTTTATAATAATAAATTTATAATTAATTATAATAATAAATTCCATATAAATATTTTCCATTTTAATTTTATCTGTGCTACGCTTAATACAACTGAACCATTTTTTCAATTTGTTCTTCCATTTAAAGTTAAGCTTATTTCTTTTTATTCTTCATTTGAGGCGGCTAGATTTTCTCCAGTAAATAAGGCTGATTCGAAACTAACAAATTCGTCATCACTAACATTACAACATTTTCTATTTTTAACTACATTATTTTTGAGAAATCTCTCGTCCGCACTTTCATTGAACATATCTGACTCAATATTTGTAGGCAAATATAACTTTCTTACAACAAATAGCACGTGGAGGCAAAAAGTCACCACCCTCACTTTTCTTGAGTACTCACTCAAACAGAAATTTCAAATTTTCACTTTATTCACAACAAAGTTGAGAGCCCTCTCAAATGTCAAAAAGTAGGAGTGGACAATTTCATTAAGCTTAACGAAAGTAGATTTTATTCACCCCAAATTGAGTGTTCCCTCAAAAATCATGAGTGAGCACTCTCACTCAGTTTTTATTCACACCACCAGTTATGTCAAAAAACCACAATACCACGATGCCACACAATTCTGAATACCCTTATTGTTAATAAAGTCAAAAAACCTTAAATAATATTAATGACTAGCAAATTTTATAAATTTAAAGAACAAACAATATAAAAAATAAAATACAAAACAGTTTAAGGTGTTATTATATAAATGTTAAACATTTTTTCGTGGTTTTTTGTGTTTAAGGCGAATTAAGGTTGGAAAAGTGTTATACTTTTTTTTAAAATTAAATTAAAATTTTTTTGTTTTAATTATTTTTTTAAGTAATAAATTAAGCTGATCAATGCGCCTTTTTTTTCATTGGAGAGTTTTGTTCGGATATTATTGCAAATAACTTTCTTTTTTCTTTTTTTTTTGAAAATTCTATAAAAAAATCTACTGGATATTTTCTCAATTTTTTTTTCAAGTACAATCCTTTCGGTTAATAATGGAAAATAATTTTATTCAAATGGCTGCCTCGGCTGGCCATGCAGTAGCCTACACGATCGGTCCAATTTTTAAGCACATTATCGATTGTGTGCAGCTGTATTTCACCAAAGGCTGCACGAATATTGTCCTTTAAAACGTCAATTGTCTCTGGCTTATCTTTGAGGCACCCCACTTATCTTCACACTTATCTTTGAGGGCACCCCACAAATAATAGTCCAACGGTGTCAAATCGCAGCTCCGAGGTGGTCAAACGACATCAGCTCTGCGGCTGATAATGCGATCTTCAAAAACAGGGCGCAAAACATCGAGTGTAGCTTCGGCTGTGTGGCACGTAGCGCCGTCCTGTTGAAACCAAATGTTGCCAATATCCTCCTCATCAATTTTTGTGAACAAAAATTCGTTCAACATGGCCCGATAACGATCGCCATTGACTGTAACGGCCATTACTTGCTCATTTTCGAAGAAAAATGGCCCAATTATACCTCTGGACCAAACTCCGTACCAAACAGTGACTCGTTTTGGGTGCAGCGGCTTTTCAATGTATGCGTGCGGGTTTTCTGTGCCCCAAATGCGACAATTTTGCTTGTTTACATACCCACCAAGATCAAAATGAGCTTCATCTGAAAAGATGATTTTTTTGGCAAAATCGGCATCTTCTGTAAGTCGATCGCAGGCCCACTTAGCGAAGCGAAAACGCATTGGATGGTCAGTTTCCTGAACCAATTGGACTTTGTATGGCGTCATACCAAGGTCTTTATGCAAAATTCGTCTCAGTGATGTCTCCGAAATGTTCAATTGTTGAGAACGACGGTGAATTGATGTTGATGGCGCTTCACGCACACTTTCTATCACAGCAGCAATATTCTCGGGTGTACGCACTGCTTTCGGCTTTTCACGCTTTGGTTTATCGATGAGGATGCCAGTTTCTTTCACTTTTTTCACAAAATAACGAACATACGGAGCTGACGGTGCTTCTCTTCTTCCAAAATCCGTACGCAATTTTCGCACACATTCTGCAACATTACCATGATTTTCAAAGTAATGTCGCAATATTTCCCAGCGTTTTTCAAATGTATACACAACCATATTCGTTCAGCGGAAGGATAAAACTAATTATTTGTAAAATCAGACATGAGCTAAGTGTTACCATTCACGAAATAAGCACTAACAAAAAAATGTTAGATGGCGGACCCCTTATAACGCGCTGATGAGAAGCAGCGTTTTGATTCTATTATAGTTGGAGAAATAGCTGTACGATAATTCTGCTGACTTCCCGATGTTGCAAACTCTTCTAAAACTTTGCGAAGTCTTTGCTCCAGTGATTCACACTTATCGTCCTAACAATCTTTTTCAGCCTCAATAAAAGGTTCTTCTAATTCTATATTCATATCCACTTAAATTGAAATGGTTGCGTTTGCATATTTGTAATAGAAATTTTTTTATTTAAAAATCCCGGGATCCCGGAAAGAAAATCCCGGGATTTGAAGGAGCTTAAATCGTCCGGGATCCAGAGATTAACTTCCCTAGTATGCATATAAATTGAGCAAAATTATTCCTAACCAAGTTGTGAAATGCTGCTTGCGTATGCTGATGACATAGATATCATTGGCCATAATACGCGCGAAGTCAGTGCAGCATTTTCCAGATTAGAAAGAGAGTCAAGTCCAATGGGTCTGGCAGTGAATGCAGATAAGACGAAATACTTAGTGTCAACAAACAAACAGACCCAGCGTCTTGGAACCCACGTTACCGTTGACAATACCTCATTCGAGGTTGTGAAGAACTTCGTCTATCTGGGATCCAGCATTAACTCAACCAACGACATCAGAATTGAGATCAAGCGAAGAATAACTCTTGCCAACAGGGCTCAGTAGGCAATTGAGAAGCAGAGCCCTTTCTGAACGAGCCCTCTTTGGACGAACGAAAATCAAGCTGTGTAAATCGCTCATCATGCCCGTCCTACTTTATGCATCACAAACCTGGACGCTGAGCAGTTCAGATGAAAAGACTTTAGGAGCATTCGAGAGAAAGATTCTTCGCAAGATCTACGGACCAATCTGCGTCAATGGCGAGTACCGAATACGGTGGAATGATGAACTGTATGAGCTGTACGCTGACATCGACATAGTCAAGCGCATTAAAATCGAGCGGCTTCGCTGGCTCGGTCATGTTCAGCGCATGAAAGACGATGCTCCAGTGAAGAAAACATTCGATTCGGTACCCAGCGGCGGTCGACGCAGAAGAGGACGACCGCATCTTCGTTGGAAAGACCAAGTAGAGGAAAACCTGACGAAGCTTGGAATTTCCAACTGGCGCCAGCAAGCGAAAGACAGAAATGGCTGGCGTAAATTCTTAGATGAGGCCAAGACCGACATACGGTTGTAGCGCCAACTAAGTAAGTAAGTAAGCTGTGAAATTAAAATAATAATGAACGTTGCTACCTCGTTCATTAAGTTACTTTCTCTCTTCATTTACTGCTCGCTTTGGTACGCATTTCTGTTTTTAGCAAATAGCCAAACATAAGGAGATAGTGAAACTGTTTCGCAGATGTAGAGTTTGTTTTTTCGTACTATTTATTTCCAACCCCTGATTTTTACTATGTTAATAGAGATATAGTTGTGAACTAAGTATACAGGGTTGTCAATATTCGAAGCGCCCATCTGGCAACACTGTAACTTTCCGCAGTGATACCAAATCGACTAATGACATACCGCGTTTGAAGCGTCATTCCAAGCAAATGTTTACAATGGAACAGTACACGCCACGCGAACGCTCTAAAATTGTTGAAATTTACATTCAACAAAACAAGTCAATAGTGAAAACTCAACTCAATGAGCGATGAAGCTCATTTTCAGTTGAACGGAACGGTAAACAAGCAATATTGCCGTATCTATGCCACTGAAAATCCACAAGAGATTCAAGAGGTACCTCTTCACGATGCAAAAGGCACTGTTTGGTGCGGCGTTTGTGCTAAAATGCTCATTGGGCCGTTCTTTTTCGATGATAATGGCCACAGAGTTACTGTCAATCAGTAGCGTTATCGCGATATGATAAACAATTTGTTCATGCCAATCGTTCGTCGAAAGCGTATCAGGCACTACTGGTTTCAACAAGACGGCGCGCCACCACACACAAGCCGCACTATAATCGATTTTTTGAAGCAATTGTTCCCTGGCCGTTTGATGTCAAAAAATGGTGATTTCGATTGGCCGCCAAGATCACCAGATTTAACGCCTCCAGACTTCTTTTTGTGGGGTTATTTGAAATTAAAGGTTTACGTCAACAAGCCAAAGACCCTAGAAGAGCTGAAAACCAACATCCGTCAAGAAATAACCGCCATTCCCATCAAAATGTTGAAGAAAACCATGGAAAATGCTGCAAAACGGGCACAATATGTCGTAGAGGCCAATGGCGACCATTTACGAGATATCATATTCAAGAAATAATGTAAGCAAATCTACTTGAACCCAATTAAATGATATTCATGACGAACAGACAAAAAATTGTGGTTTCTTTGATTTATTTAAAAATAAAATGGGCGCTTCGAATATTGGCAACCCTGTAATTGAGGAAAACTGTTTTGATAATCGTAAACTATGGGCATTCTAGTTACATTCTGTAAAGTTGCGTCATTGCTGTTGACTTTCGCGGTATTTAAATTTTTTACTATAACTTCGTGTCACAAATCTGATTTCCCTAAGAAAAATAAAAACAAATAAAAAGTACAAAATAGATTTGTTTACTCAGAATGCATATTAAAAATCAAAACTTATGTGCAGAATTTCATGTCCATTTAAAAATCTTTGTGGGATTTTAAAAGATTTTACAGTTTTGATAAAGTCACTTTGTATGGGAGGTTTCAGGTTTCAATCTTAAATATTAAATTTCATTACGATAGCTTCAAAATTACTGCTGTAATGGTGTAGACAGACAGTTTTTTCTTATTTGGACCCATTCTAACGAAAGAAAAAGTCAAAAGGTCCCTCCACCTTCTAGGTGAATTGATACCCATATTCAGGGTTAAACGCCCCACTGTGCGATAGCAATATTTTGTTTGTTTTTTATTGTTAAAGCATTGACCCGCGCTTAAAAATTCTTGGCTCCATAGGTTTAGAACCTGGTGAACTCTATTCCATTGAGGCTTAAAGATGGTAAAAAGGCTAAACTACTCAACAAAATATTGAAAGTTCCTTCGAAATGTAAAATATATACGTGAAATCTCTTAGATTTTGTTTTAATGCATACTTTCTTTTGTGATGTAATTTTAAGACCTTTTTAAGATGGTCAACCCAAATTATTTTTGTTTGTTGGTGTATTGTCATTAGGTTTATCCATAAAAAAATAATATTAATAAAAGAAAATACAGCATAAGTACAGTTTACGGCCCGTATTTGGGCCTTCGTAGCAGAAAAGGGCAAGAATAAAATGTCGATCTCGAATTGCTTAGGGGATAAAATTCGAGAACATTTCAAATAAAATATCGCTCAAAGTAAAAAAAAATTATATGAAATCCTGTTAACCTTCATCGGTCCTTTATTTCTAGAAACGAATAGGTTCCTTGTGTGTAAATTTTACACATTTTTTTGAGGAGCAATATTTTCATCGATGAATGAGATGCATGCAATCTTCTCGTTAAAAGTAATTACTTACTTATTCATTATTTTATTCAATTTAAAAAGAAAATTCAAATCGATTAATCGAGTAAAAAATCTATATACATATAAAAGTGGATGTATGTATATATGTATATCAGTAGCTCGTTCCTGTAACTAGTAGCGATCGTAGTTACAGACTCATATTACCGATTTGACGTCACTCTCACCTGCAATGTTAATGTACGTATCTGAATCGATTTCTGTTCGATTCGTTCGTTCCAAATTGATAAGCTATCACATGTTTCGATTTCATTTTAATGGAACCTATTAAAAAAGTGTTCCTGTACGTAAAGTGAACCGATAAAAATTTGTCACTTTTCTCACTGACTTTGTGGCAAGTGAGAATTCTACCGATTTATCTAATGTCAGTAATGTTCTGTATTATTAAGTTATAAGTACTCGGAATATACCTTTAAAAATGGTTACTTTCATATAAGTCGAATTTCTTTCGGATTGAAATATTTTGTTATTCTTAAAAATATTTTAGCAAAGATTATATAGTATAAAGATGTGCCACGTAGAACATTAAAAAGTAACAAATATTTTTCAGATCAATACGTAAGCTTTTGTGAGCGCGATGGAAAAGCTTTCTTGAGAGAAAAGTTTCCAATCCTTGCATGCACATTCTCTCTGCAAAGCTCTTTCACTCTTCACTCAACAATGCTGCACAGTATAGATCACCACTGCATGGTTTTTCATAGCTAGCGAGAGTCGTGAAATTTAATGTTGTAATTGTTTTTTCCGTTGTTGTTGTTGGAACCAAGCAGTTGTGATCTCTGCTTGACAGTAACAAATGTTTTTGTTTGTTTGCATTATTTTCATGATGATTTCCTTATTTTGTGCGAAGCAGATTTTTCTTATTCACTGCTTGCTATTAATATTAACTATTTTTGATTGACTATCAGCCAGAGCAGTAAAATCTGCATTTATATTCAGAATCTTAAGGAAAACTGAATAACGACATACAAATCCATTCAATGAATTCAAAATTGTTTAAAAATAAAATTTTAATTCACATTGAATTTTAAAAAATTGATTTGTAATTAATTTCTGTTATTTTTTTTTTCGTTATTCAGAATAATTATTTCTTTTTTTATTCATATGAATGCTATTTACAAAGAATGCAATTCAAAAAGAGTTTCCAATTTTTCAATAATTCATTTTTTGTACATCATTATTTTTTGATTCATTGCCTATTCATGTTTTATTCATTATTAATTTTATAGTCATTATTAATTTTTTATTTATTATTAATTTGATTCATTATTCAAAAGTGAATAGCAAGATTTTTTTCATATTATTTATTATTAAAAAGTGAATGAAAAATTAGAAATTAATACGAAATTTATAATGAATAAAAAATTAATAATGAATAAAAAATTAATAATGAATAAAAACTTAATAAAAAATTAATACTTACTTACTTAGTTGGCGCTACAACCGTATGTCGGTCTTGGCCTCATCTAAGAATTTGCGCCAGCCATTTCTGTCTTTCGCTTGCTGACGCCAGTTGGAAATTCCAAGCTTCGTCAGGTTGTCCTCTACTTGTTCTTTCCAACGAGATGCGGTCGTCCTCTTCTGAGTTGACCGCCGCTGGGTACCGAATCGAATGTTTTCTTCACTGGAGCATCGTCTTTCATGCGCTGAACATGACCAAGCCAGCGAAGCCGCTCGATTTTAATGCGCTTGACTATGTCGATGTCAGCATATAGCTCATACAGTTCATCATTCCACCGTATTCGGTACTCGCCATTGAAGCAGATTGGTCCGTAGATCTTACGAAGAATCTTTCTCTCGAATGCTCCTAAAGTCTTTTCATCTGAACTGCTCAGCGTCCAGGTTTGTGATGCATAAAGTAGGACGGGCATGATGAGCGATTTATAGAGCGTGATTTTCGTTCATCGAGAGAGGGCTCTGCTTCTCAATTGCCTACTGAGCCCAAAGTAACACCTGTTGGCAAGAGTTATTCTTCGTTTGATCTCAATGCTAATGTCGTTGGTTGAGTTTATGCTGAATCTCAGATAAACGAAGTCCTTCACAACCTCGAAGGAGGTATTGCCAACTGTAACGTGGGTTCCAAGACACTGGGACTGTTTGTTTGTTGACACCAAGTATTTCGTCTTATTAGGTTGAAAAAGTCGCACGATAAGGAATCACCTTGTCTGAAACCTCGTTTGGAAACAAATGGTGGGGAGAGGTCCTTCCCGATTTTAACTGCGCTGCTAGTGTTGCTCATTGTCATCCTGCAAAGTCGTATTAGTTTTGCAGGGATACCAAATTCAGACATGGTGGAGTACAGGTGCTTCCTTATTAGGCTTTCGAAGGCGGCTTCGTATTCGACAAAAAGATGGTGGGTGTCGACTTGTTTTTCTTGAGTCTTCTCCAAGATTTGTCGCAGTGTGAAAATCTGGTCGATGGTGGACTTTTCAGGTCTGAAGCCACACTGATAAGGTCCGGTCAGTTCGTTTACAATGGGCTTCAATCTTTCACATAAAACGCTCGACAGGACCTTATATGCGATATTAAGAAGGCTTATCCCACGGTAATTGGCACAGATAGTGGGATCGCCTTTCTTGTGGATTGGGAAGAGCACACTGATATTCCAATCGTTCGGAATGCATTCTTCCGACCATATTCAGCATAGAAGCTCGTGAATGCATTTAAGTAGAGCTTCGCCTCCGTTCTTAAACAGCTCAGCAGGTAAGCCATCAGTTCCCGCGTCTTTGTTATTTTTAAGCCGAGCTATAGCTGTCAGAACTTCATCATAGTCGGGCAGCGGAACCTCGACGCTGTCATCCGAAATTGGGGTTTCCGGAATATCATCTCTATTGGCGGGATTGTTGTCAGCGTCGCCATTTAGAAGCTTAGAGAAGTGTTCCCTCCATAACGTCAGTGTACTCTGGACATCTGTCACTAGATTCCCGTTTTCATCCTTGCAGAAAGAGTTTTAAAACCATCGGCAAGGAGTCTTATTTTTTCGAAAAATTTTCGGCCCTCATTCCTGTCACCGTACATCTCAATCTTCTCCTGCTCGCGCTTTTCTGCCTCTCTTTTTTTCCGCCTGAAAATACGTCTCTCTTCCCTCCTATTTTCTTTGTATCGCTCCTTAGCAGCGCGCGTTTCAACCGACTGCAGGGTGGCTTTGTAGGCGGCGTCTTTCTCTGCAGTGCCGTCACGACACTCCTGGTCGTACCACTGGTTTCAGCGACTGCGGTGGTAGCCAATCACCTTTTCAGCAGCCGCACGCATGGAGTTGGAAATGTGTGCCCACTGCGCGCATATATCATCGATTGGAGGAGTGCTTTGAAGCAGGAGTGAGAGTCGAAAGCATCGACTGTCTGTTTCGATTGCAGCTTGTCGACGTCTAGCGTCTAGGGAATCTGGGGGCGAACCTTTACAATGTAACATGTCTTTGTGAAATCGTTGTGAAACGTGGTGTTTCCTGGGCAACGTCAAAACTGACAACCGTTAGTTTGGCGGCTAATCTGAGCGGCGGACCCCTCTAGGCTTAAAATAGGTTGCGCGTCGGGTTTGAAGCCCATCCGTGAAAACCCATTTCAATGAAAACAAATAAGATAAAAAATTAATAGCGAACATTTTATTTATAGAATAGTAGTGAATAACAAATTTTTTATTCAATGTATTTTTTATTTAAAAGTGAATAACAATTGAGTATTTTTCGATTGAGAATTTTTTCTAGATAATAAAAATCATTACGACTTTCCCAGGTTGGTTAGAATTTTTGACTTTTTTGAGGTTTGAAAAATATTTCCCCAGTTATGATCCTATAACTCCAAAAGTATTCATTTATTTTACAAGTTTTAAAAATATTTACAAATGAGACATTTACACCTTTTATTTAAGCTTTTATTTATAGGATTATTTGTCCGATTTTTGTAGACATTTTCTGAATACTACATATGTAAAAGAGTTTAAAATATACCGTTTATTTAACATTTCCCCCATATTAAAGTGCGCAAAAATATGACTTTGATATATAATTTGGTTTAATTTTTACTTTGTTGTTAAAAAAAATATTTCAACGAAAATATTAAGGTAAAAAGTGTGATTGTTGGATATTTACGTATTTCGGTTTTAATAAAAATACTCTAAACTACCTGCATCAAAGTCGACGTGGTGAGTACGTACTTAACAAATTCTTCAGACTTTAAAAACCCAATTATCATATATTTAACTAAAGATTTTGTTTACAAACAATGTTCTTAGCGTTTTTAGCTAAATTTAAAAATCCCTAAACCGCAATTTTACGTTATAATAGGATTTGAAACACTGTAAACTCTTTGAAATAAGTAAAATGACAGAAATAACGTAAACATAGATACGTCAAAACTAAATTAAAACAAAACAACGATATCTTCGCGCTGGTACAAATAACTAGCTGAAACAATATGTGTTGCTGCCAAACGCCCATAACATGCTATCAGTGAAACGGCACGAGTAAATTGTGGTCGAGTACCGAATTCCGATGCTGTGCGGCCACCTATAACTCCAAAGCTATTCAATATCAAAAATTTCAGTTGTATGGGAAGGGTAGCGCCCATTAAATGGTAAAACGAAGTCGAATACCGAATTCCGAGGCTATGCGGCCTATAACTCCAAAGCAATTCGATATTGCAAATTTGGGTGGTGTAGGAGGTGTCACTCGCCCTTGCCCAGCGCCCATCACATGTTATCAGGGAAACGCTACTTGTAAATTGTAGTCGGATACCGAATTCTGAGGCTTTGCGAAATATAATTATATAGCTATCCGATATCGCATATTTGGCCTGTATAGGAGGTAATTTTGAGTATTAACCATATTTTTTAAACTCTTTCACAAGATCAATACAAATGATAGCTTAAATGAAAGATATAAACGTCTTATTTCGTTCTATAATACTCATACAATTTAACACAAAGTCTATATTAATAAAATTTATTTTCTGGTTTGTTTGTTTGTTTAATTGGCATTTATACAAATCTAAATGGCTTAATGGACTTCGCTTGATTTGAGTACACATATTGTGTGCATCCTAGATTATATTGTAACATACTTAGTTTTGATCACGCTTATTCCACCCATTTTCACTGACGTAAATTTTGATATTGAAAATCTTTTTTGAAAAAATTTTTTCGCAAATTAAATTTAAAAAATTTTACTACCAAAAACATTCACATATCTTTAGAATTTCAGAAATTTTTGGTACAGCGACTTTTTCATAAGACATCGTTTCTCAAGAATGAGAAAAATCGACATGAAAATCAAAACTTTGACTTTCGATGCAAATATATCCGCTATTTTTAAATATATTTAATTCAAATTTTTTTTATCAAAGTTTTAATAAAAGCACTTTGCAAAAATAGTTTCAACTATAGCGTTAAGTGAGTATATATATTCTTTAATTTTTTTTTCAAAAACAGTCCAAAATATTGAATTTTTACTCAAAAAATGACTCAAAAAATGTTTTTGTTGTATAAATAAGAACAATTGAAAATTGCATTTCTGAGTACTTTTCATATAGTAAAGCATATATTTGCAATAATATAATAAAAATATATAAAGGTAGTTAAATAAAAAATTTTTCCGCAAAAGCTTCAACTATACCATCAGTCCTAACAATAATATAACACTAAAAATATCATGTGGCAAAACGGCAAAAAAAACCAAGTCAACACACAAAATATACCTAGATTATGTCATCTTTATGATATTATATTCTTGAAATTATATAACAAAAAGATAAGAAATAATGCAAAAAAATAAAATAACTTTAAATTATATAATTTTCGTAGCGTAGTTTAGTACAAATATTACCTACATTTTTTAAGTAAAACCTAATGAAATTCTGCTACATTTTGTTTGCAGCTACATCGTTTATATAGATGTTTCATTCATCAAATCTTTACATATCATTTCTATTGATTTTCAATATTATGCTCACATTTGCTCACATTGTCGCTTACTTATTCTCTCGCTCTCAAAAGCTTGAAATCGTTCGCTCGCTGACTCTCATAAAGCTTTTATGTGGATTTAAAATTTTTAAATTTTACACATGCCACTTGCTTGTATGGCGGTGGCACATCTTTCTATTATTTTATCTGTGGTTTTAGTTTTAAAGGTAATGCAATTTGTAAATAATGCCTATTTACATAAAAGTTTAAAATTTTAGCATAACCGTATATGTTTTAGCTATGAAAAAGTACCCGGTTGCATATTTTTGCTATGTTTTTGCAACACAGCACTAAGTGTAAAATTATTTACATTCATAATCGTTGATTATTTCCGCAACCATTAATGCACATCATCATAACATAATTAATTTTCTTAAACTGCAAATATTCACTTTTTATTAACAAGACAAGCAATATAGGAATATATATATAGCGCAACTAAAATAATATATTCGAGTAAACAGCTGCTTGTCATTTGACTCAATTTCGCAACTTTTCTTCTCGATTTGCGTTCTTTTTCAACACGGTCCGAGTTTTTACCGATTTAAACGTACAGAAACATTATTTGTCACGAAATCGGTAACGGCTGACGTCACACAATAACTTGCCGATTTTGCTACAGGAACGAGCTACAGGTATAGACTTAAAACCCGCTGAACCGATCTTTCTGAAATTTTTTTAAAATTTAAACAACATGAAGTTTGGTGTCGATTGGACAAGGGGGCGTGGTACCTCCCATAAAAAATTAAATTTACACTATCGCCCACAAGCCATAAAAATGCTATATATCAGACGTAAAAAACTAAAATTTTGTTGATGGTTACTATCGGCAACTGTACTAAAAATGGGCGTGGTCGCACTTTATCCACGGCTACTTTTTTGAAATCATGCCAATTCCTGAGTTGTACAAGTTTTGATAGTGAACTATATATACAAATGTTGCCATGCACATTTTACCACCCACAAATCAATTGTTGCGTTCAAAAGACACAACATTTACTCAACTGTGGCGCAACCGTTGAGTAAGTGCTTGCTGAACGCAACTGATTAGCTTAACGTGTTGATTTTTTGGCCGCGAATTATTTTTCCGATATTCTTACTCAACGTGTTGAGCTAGAAAGTTTGACAGTTCGAAGAATGACTAAAGAAAACAAAAATTTAGTTAATAATAATTATTGAAGAAATAAGTGGGCCCTAGAATGTTAAAGTTGACTACACGCTTGGAAACTGCATTTATCAAGTTACAGATGCGGAAGAGGTGCATATGAAGCTGCAAAGTGGTAAATTTAGTTAACAAATTTGTTAAAATTTAATACGTTGTAATTCCTTAACAAACGGTATTCTTAAATGAATATTTCAGCAAATGTGCTACGTCTCCTGAGTTGGTTGCTGTTGTGAATCATCTATCTACACAAATATCAATTATTTCGTCCAAATTCCTATATTGATTAATTCATGCATTGAGTAAATTTTGTGTCTTTTGAACGCAGCCAATGTAACTTCTCTATACAAGTTACAATGGCTCAAGAATACAAGGTTTTGATCGAATAAAACTTATACATATTTGGTAGTTTAGTTGAAATGTTTACTATGGTAGCAATATATCTACGCGCATTTTTTCGAAATCATGCTAATTCCTGAGATGTTCACGTTTTCATAGTGAAAATTGGTATGTAGGTGAAATGGGACCAAGTGGCGGTCACTATATATATAAATGTTAAAACGCCTACTATTTCAGCCCATCTATCTTTTTAAAAATAATATATGTATGTGTACATATCACGTAGACTCCGTAACCGTTCAACCAATTTTTATGAAATTTTCATTGAAACTAAAACATCTTGAGTGCTCCTGTGGAGTTTGGCGGCGATTAGGTAAGGGGGCGTGGCACCTATCATACAACACAAATTTGCTACGTCGAATAGCTTTTCAATTATAGAGGGCACAGCCTCGGAATTCGGTATTCGACCACAATTAAGAAGTGCCGTTCCACTCATAACATTTTATGGAGGTCAAACAAAGGGGCGAGGTAGTAACGCGCCGGGTTTCAGCTATTTAAAAAAACTGAAAAATTATTAAGACTGATACAAAAATTAGCAATTAGCAGAACAGTGACATAGGAGCGCCAAGATTATGGTATGTAAACTTTACACACAAGAACATATTAGGAAAGTTTTTACTGAGGGTTTAAAAGAGAGTTATTTAAAAGACAAAACTAAATATATTTAGTTTGTTTCATTAAATTTGGAATTGAACAGATAAAGTTTTCACGATTTAATTTCCTAAACCATTCGAGACCGACATTTTATTTTTACACGTTTGGAAAAATAAGCTAAAAATTATTTACGCATGGGACGTAAACTGCAAATACTTAAAGACATGGGTGGATGAAGGTGATATGTCGCATTTTAAAATTTTCACTATTCTATGCATGTATGAAGATACAATTTTGAGCCTTAAAACAGCCATGTTTTTGGCTATTTTAGAAAATAACTTATTCACAAAGTTTGATTTAGTATAGATTTCAGTACAAATGCGAAATTTTCAACTCAATTTTCTCGAAATTAAAATTTTGCGACATATCACCTTCATCTACTCATGTCTTCACTTATTCTTTGTGATACACTGTAGTTGGATGGAAAAATCACATTTTGGTTAGGACAAATGTTAAGCTTCTTTGAGGTACAATCATTTACTTGTCTGCATTGCATTTAGATATTATGCATGCGATATTTAGATAAAACATTCTCGTACGAACTATTGAGAACTACTTACCTCCACACATGATAGGCAATGAGTGGAATATTTATGCAAAGTGAAAACCACTCGCCGCAAAACAGGAATAACAAATTCAAAAAAATGTGCAATAGGTACTCCGGCAACACTAGCTATTAAAGAAAGAAAATATATATATATTGCCAAATTCTGCTTTGTTAAAACTAAACCAACCGGGTTTAAACTGTTGCACTGATCAATTGGGTTTTTGTAGTCCGTCTTGAGCTCATCAAATGCTATGACATGAAAAATTGCAAAAAATATTAGAAATGCATCTCCGATGAGAGCGACTATATACGTAAAGGCGGTAAAATTAAAAGCCATTGTAGGTGTTCCTCGTTGATTAATATTATTTATTAAACTTATTATTAATTATATTATTTTTGTAACACCAAGCAAAGAACTACATTTTTTTGGTCAAAAAAATGACAAGTTAAATTTCGGATTTTCTTTGTGCTGCCACCTTTTTTTTTAAACAACGATTTATACCAGAGATAAAGAGATAGGAAACTTAAATTTTGTGACGTCAAAACATATGATTTCATTTTATTTCTGCGTTTTTCTCTACTTTGGTGAAACTCATGTATTGTGTACGTGAGTTCACCTCAGATCTGTCAAGTTTTAAATCGAAAGTCAGCCATTTGCAAATAAGTGTTTTATTGATATTTGCTTCGGATCGTGCAACTTTTATTTTTATTTGATTTTGCTAACAATATTAAGTTCAAGCATCGGAAAAATGTGTCGGCTTTGCGCTACAAAACAGGATATTGGTTGGGGTATTATTTGCAGAAGACAGCGAGAAGAGGATAACTTGGTGAAGAGCATTTATTGTTTGCTGGACATTGATTTAATTTTGAATGTTATAAAATGTATTGATTCGCTACAATAAGCTTGTTTTACAGTTTAGGAACGATGGCGAGCTACCCAATTGGCTATGTTGCTGCGAAAATAGAGGACTTCGTTCAACTAGTAAAAAACGGGCAAGTAAAGTTGATGGAATTAATTGATGGAATTAGTGATTGGAATCTTTGCTTTGGGAAACCGATACCAGCCGCGAACATATGCGACGAATACACGACCCTGTTTCAGCTCCAAAACGTGACTTACTGGGCCATGCTGAATCATACAATCTACCTCCAGAATTTCTTTTCGACGAGGAGGAGCAAAAAGAATGGCTCAAGCTAAAGATGAGCCACACAAGCGGAAGCTTCACTTCATGCCGCAAAAATATAAATCTGCGTGAAGTGCCTGCATATTCACGGCTCTAGTGGTAAGTCTTTGCTTTGCACTAACGGTTGGCTGCTGCTGCAATAACAAGAAAGAGAAGGTCTTGTTTTGTAGCACGGCGGCCATTTGAATAAACCATGTCTATGTTAAGCTTAAACAGAAGACGTTCCTCAATTCGAACTTTTTTTTAGTTTGGGAAATTGCGACTTGTCGTTGCGTACGCACTATCGAAACGGACGATGTCGTTCGCTGTGTCGCTTGGTGACCTAATGTCAAGTTATCAATTGTAGCTGTGGCCTCTGGAAACCGTTTACAGCTATCAATCCAAAAGTCGGCAACAAAATGCTTATTAAGAAGACTTACGATTTGCTAGCAGAAGCACCAAAGCTCGACACAATGGAAAGTGAACGGATAAAGACAGCTGTACAGTGGCTGGTGGCTGAAAAGGAGGAACAAGAAAACGGCGTGCGTGTGCTAATAACCCACTTTAAACCCATTCGTCAGGTAACTTGGCATGGTCGTGGCGATTATCTGGCAACTGTTATGCCAGAGGGTGCCAATCGCTCTGCACTCATGCATCAACTATCAAAAAGACGCTCCCAGATCCCGTTCTCAAAGAGCAAGGGTCTGATACAGTGTGTTCTGTTCCATCCCATAAAGCCGTGCTTTTTTGTTGCTGTAAGCAGTATTTGTTAATTTTGGTGAGAACTGTGTTCATGTTGATTTTATTTTATAGACTCAGCACAATATTCGCATTTATGATTTAGTAAATCAGTAGCTCATTACAAAGTTATTATTAAATTCAAAATGGATTTCGGGAATGTCTATTCATCCCAAAGGTGACAATCTGCTGGTATCCACGTACGACAAGAAGATGCTTTGGTTCGATTTGGATTTTTCTACTAAGCCATATCAAACAATGCGTCTGCATAAAGACGCTGTTCGAAGTGTGGCGTTTCACTTACGTTACCCGCTCTTCTCTTCAGGAAGTGATGACCAGAGTGTAATAGTTTCGCATGGCATGGTTTACAAGTATGAAACACTTTTTTTTTTGTTATTGTTAGTATCAATGTTTTAATTTTTTCAGCGACCTTTATTTTACCTTTAGCCAAAATGAATTTTTTCACTTTTTTTTCATAGAACATATGTATTAAGGCCTTCTTATTCCAAATCTGAAAAATTAATGGTCGCTCTCATCTGGTGTAGAAGTTATAGGGGCCCAAAATTGAAAAATGGGCTTAAAAAACTTGCTATATCTTTGCTATATATAAACAAAACTTAGCAAAATTAATATTAAAAGTAAGGATATTCTATTACCTATTCAATAAGCTATTAACCATAAAATTCCAATTACTTTCTAAGATATAACTTGTTTTATGTACCAACTATATTGCATCAAAATTTTAGATGAATTTCAGATTCAAATAAGAACGACAAAAATTAATTCCATGAATTCGAATGTTTAAACGGCAAAAATTAATTCCATTAATTTGAATGTAAAAATTTAAGGATAATTTAAAAGGCAAGAAAAATTGTTATTAAAAATCGCGGCGATTTTCCAAAGATGGAGTTTGTTCCAATTTGTGTGTAATTAATTTAGATTTTCACGTCTACGCCTAGCTTTGCATTAAAGGTTATGGGACGTAGGCGTAGTTTTCATATTTTGCGTAATCTTAAACGAAGTAGTAGTAGATGTAAATAATACTAAAAAGTTTAAAGTGATTCAAGATCGTATATGAATTTTTATGAAACGTTTTGCTATTACTATTCAATTTATAGTATTTGTGGGAATGTTAAAAATTCTATCCAGATAAGCAGTACAATATTGCATCAATTTACAATAAGAAATTTCTCATGTTCGAGAGCCCAGCATTTTTTGAGCCATATCACAATGTTCAGCAATGTTCAGTATCACAATCAGCAAAAACACAAAAACAGCATAATCAGCAACACCAACAACAGCAACAAATGAGTAATAATGGCAATATGCGTGTACATGCTAAGTCGCAAAGTGATAAACTGTGCTTATAATAGCAGCAGCATCAGCAACAACAAAATAATCATAAGTACAACAACAATGCAGCCAATTCAAATAATAACAACAACAGTGCCTGCAATCAGCGCTTTCAAAAGCAGTAATCAATGATTATTACTAACTCCAATACTACCAATAATAATAACAACAACATTCGAGTTCTTAGTCGCTTTACGCCTTCAACTTTATCCGATGCTTGCTTGATTGCTGTTTCCACAGCTGCTGCAGCAGCACCACCAACACAACAAACGACAATCAATACATATGCACATTAATTTAATTTAAGTTCCAGCAACTGCTGCACGACCAAGACCAGCATCGGTTTCATCGCAACATATTGCAACAACATTAGCAACATCAACCTCACTAGCCTTTTTATCATCACCACAACCACATCAGTTGCTGCTGCAACGCATGGCATCAGGCACGAATTTGCGCATTTTAAATGTCACTACAATTACATTTTCCACCCACTTAGAAGTTATGAAATGAAGGAGTTATCTTACGTTATCTGCATAATACATTTTATTTTAGTTTGTTATTTTTTTTTTATTAAAAATCCTACTTTAACCTTAGTGCAAATGTTATTGAAATAACAATAATTGTTAAATTTAAAGAATGTTATTTAAGATAAAAAGATTATATATGTATAATATTAATATATTATAAGTAATGAAATTATGTATTTATTATAATTGCTCTCACTAAAATTGTTACACAACTCTGCGTTGTGGAGAAATTTTATCAAATAAAATTGAATGATGGAAAACAAGCACTAAACTTAACTAAAGAGCTATAAAACTTTAACGTATAAAACTATTTTCTAAAAGTGCTATTAATTAAATTAAAATTAAGTGAATGACAAAGAAAACATAAAGAAATGCTTGCTTAATGTTGCAACATTTTATTTAAAAAAGAAAATTATTTTTCACTTAATTTCTCTAAAGCAAAATATTGTTAAATTAAATTTAAATAACAAACAGTGCAAGCATTAGAGTCGTCTTTTCAAAATTTCAATAAAAACTCACAATAAGTTTAATTAAACACACAAGCTTAACATACTGTTTTTTTTTTAATAAAACGAAGAAATGTTATAATTATAAAAGATTAAACTATGTACGACAGCTGGTGGTAGAATAATTGGGTGTAACAACTTGAGAGAGAGCCTACCGTACCATATACAACTTTGAATTGTTTATTTTAAGAATTTGATAGCTAATTTCAAAGCTACCAAAACGCATTGTGATTTTAGCTAAAAAACAGAATAGAAAAAAAATAAACTAAAATATTTTTCAAGAAATTTGTGAAACGACTGAACATTGAAGCCAATAATAGAATGGCAAAGAAATAATAATAAAATGTTAATAGAATGAATAATGTTTTTGATTTTATGCTCTGCAAGCACATTCATGTTTGCCTTATTTTGTTGAAGAAACCGAAATCAATATAATTAAATTTTTAAAAGCTACAATACGGTCAAATGACCAGGGTTAGTACGTTTAGTGTTAAAATGCTCTACAAACAATAACAACTTGTTTTAATAAAGCACTTCATTATTAAATTTAAGAATCACAAAAATAAATATAAGAACAACTTTGCCATTTTCCGCATTTGGACTCACGAAAGTCCTTCGTATTTCTAAAAGTACTGAAAGGATTTTATTTGCTAATATATTCAGGCATGTCCTGCATTCCACTTCCGAGTGGAAGTGAAAATAAAACATTATTGAATTCGATATTTGGTGTTCTATATATAACTTTTTTCGTTAATGCAATCAATTATATTAACAAATTAAACTAAATACAAATCGAAAAAGTTATATGTAGGACACCAAATATCGAATTAAATTATGTTTTATTTTCACTTCCACTCGGAACATGCCTGATTATTTAAAAGTTCACATTGCAATCTTATATTAATTAAACATTATATTAGAACTATTTTCACTATAAAACACCTTGTATGAGCATTGCAATTTTCCGCGTTTTGAGCCTCGACTTATCCTTTGTATTTTTTAAAGTACTCAACTAATTTTGATTTTTGATACTTCACTTAAAATATCACAATTCTAATAATAAGTAAAAAATTTTCTTAGATTTACTTTCACTTAAAAAAGGAATAATTACAAACGAATTTGGGTCTGCTTACAGCCCTATTCTGGCAAATTAACAATTGTTACCAGTATTTTTTATATTTGTATATGTTTGTTGTTTTCAAAACAAAATTTGAAGCTCAAAAAACAAAATTTTTAATGAAATTCGCAATAACTGAAAAGCTGTTGAAAATTTTTATTTAAATTTGTTATTTTTGAGCATCAAATTTTGTTTTGAAATTAAAAAATTACAACAAACACATGGAAATATTAAAAATACTGGTTAACAATTGTTCATTTGTCAGAATAGGGCTGCTAGTCTAAAAGTGTAAAAAATGTCGGTTTCGAATGGTTTAGGATATAAAAAACTTTAAAAATTACTATTTCAAGACTATTTTTAACACTCCGTAAACGGGAAAATCATTTTATCTGTAAGTAATCCTACCTCATTACATTAAATTCGTGGTAACTTGAAAAATTACCATTTCAAACTTGTTTTCTCTCAAGTTCAACATCGGCTTCGCTGTCTAAGTAGTTCTGGATATAATTCTCTTTTTATTTAATAGGATTTTTTATTTTATTTTCATATAATTTTAGGCATAATTTAAAATTCAGTGCAAAATTTGGAATACTTTTAGCCAAAGTTAATTATTTTAACTTTTTTCCTGAAACATATGTATTAAGGGCTTCTAATTCCAAATCTGACAAATTAATGGCCGCTCTCATCTAATTTAGGAGTTATATCAATTTTTTTAATGAATTTTTATCTTCTAAACCATAAGAGACAAAATTGTTTCACATTTTGCATTGAGAAGGCTTAAAATCATATAGAACAACCTGCAATTTCGTTGAATTTTTTCACCTAAACCAGACCGACCATTCCATTTAGGCGATATGAAAAAAAGGAGATATGAAAACATACAAAAAAGGAGGCGTGGGCGCTAAAGTTAAATTATTCCTAATTTTTTTTTGTGCTATATTTTATTCTTTGTTGTGGATTGATTTTACTCCACACACTTTATATTTTGCACTGAATTTGCACTAATCAACTCGAGACAGACACTTTATTTTTGCACATTTGAACTAAGGAGGCCAAAATACGTTTAATAAAAATAAGAAAAAAAATATTTACGCGTAAGCCGTAAATTGCACTCATGCCACCATTTAAAAGCGGCCTTGGCCTTAGGTGCTCCACAAACACGTTAAGAAAAAAAAAACAGGATTACGGATCCTATAGAAATATTATTATAAATCTACTATAAAAACACATAACAGTCATTAAATTACCTTTCACAATTTTTCGGCAACGATCCATTTGGAAACTTAAATACGGGTCCTCCTTCTGGACATCCCATGGCACATTTCCGCTGCATTTTCCTTTCCATCGATCTGAATAAACAAATTAAATATTTGTTAGAAATGCACTTTAAATTATTTGAAACTCAATTAAGTTTTAAGAAAAACTATTAAATTATTATTGTCAAAAAGCTTAAGAAAAATTTTAGATACTTATCTTAAGGAATCTGCGAATTATTCTGAGGTGAAATCGTCTGAAACAGTTAAAAAGTAACAGCTTTTCTTGAGAATTTCATGTTCAACATATCCAGAAAATATTACGGACTAGGTGAGTTAACATATAAAATGTTACCGCTCGGGTGAGTTTCCTCGAGATTTTACTACCACAATTATACATTTTGTGATAGTATTGGTTAAAATTTGACAGAAATCGAACATAGTGCTATCCCTCTCCAACGGAGTTTCCCATCTCTTTATCTCTGATTTATACATTAGGTTTTTAATCTAATTTAACATTGCAATCCGTATTTTCGTTTGTTGAAATCTTAATATTATAACGGTATTCACGAGTGCACTTTACAAAAACGGAATAATTTTGGTTTTGGGCCCGCAGCCATTTTTTTGGAATAATTGCAGTTTACGGCTCACGCGTAAATAATTTTTGAAGTGAAAACTTCTTTAGGCGCGTTGAACTATTTTGGTAGAGGGTAAATCTTTGGTTTGCGTCATTGTCTTTTTCCGAGTAATTCTCGTCATCAATACACACAGCAAAGATAACAAGATAGGAAACTTAGAAAACATAAGCCAGTAACCATCAATAAGTTCCTCTGCTGTCGCATCGTTCTTTCCCTTACATTTTCTCCGCTGCTAAACATTAGCTGCATTCCCGTGGCTCTAGATCAGATCAAATCTCAGTAAAACAACGTTAGATAAACTTTATGTCAATTTGTCATCACAGTCTTGAAACAGCTGTTTTAAGAACAATAAAAGAAAACAACAATACCAAAACGCCCATTGAGCGGTGAAACGTCAAAATAGGAAAATGAATAGTTATTTCAATGTTCGTTTTGATAAAAAAAGCTTGAAACTTGGCAGCATTTTAAGATCAGAAATAGAGCTAGAAATTGAGCTGGTTTTAATTTTTGTTTTTGTTTTGTGAATAAAATAGAGCTGCGTTCTAGATCAACTACCACGAGAATGCAGCTATTGAATGTTGCTGTTTTTTCAACGTATATGTAGGCTAAAGTAAAATAAATTTAAAATTGTTGATATTTGCTTTTTGTTATTGTTTGACGGGCCGTGAAGTCTCTTTTTAATGCCTCCACTTGATCTTGCTACCAGGCAAACAAAAAACATAGCAAGCAAAGTGCTGTTTATTTTCCGCCGCCAATTCGGTTCATCCCCTCTAACGTTGCGCAACCGATGTGATACTGCTCTTCTCTGTTCATCGTTGTGGTAGATTTGCTTGGTAATTTGTGTTGTAAATGTATTTTAGTTCAGCTACAGATCTACATATACATTGACAGAAAAACAGTAAATATCCTTCATGATTTCTTTATGAAGGAACGATTTGTCAGCAGACAAACTTATTGATGGTTGCTTGCTGCCATAGTAGAATTAGACAAGGTAGTGTTAGGGCTGAATGTATTCTTTCTAAATGACCATAACTGTCAAATTCATCTATTTTGATATATTTGCCAATTCTTGCTTTCATAAAGCATTCTCATTGCTTGCAGATTTTGTATGAAATGTCAACTTCGTTTTGGCAGATTCGGTCACCGGCTCTGCGCCCTAACACTACCTTGTTTACTTTTGCCATGCTTGCTGCATTTGCCGAGCGCCTGGTAGCCAATATCCATGAGCGTGTATTTGAGTTTCATGACCAACATAAAAACATTTGTAGTTTTATAAATGTCGAAAGCATATTCTTTGACTGGGACCATGGTACAATAAGTAATAGGTAGGAGTGACATTTCGTGTTTCAACCATCGAATGTCAAGCAGAAGAAAACAAAATAGAGAACGTGTGTCACACACATTGGCCGCATTCAGAGGAGTCACCTGCTGTGAATGGATCATTTAATTGCAAAGGTTTCTCACTCAAATTTAAAAAAAAATAGTTGCCAACTATTGGCTCCGCTGAAAGCTGACAATGTGTGTGACACACGCACTTTATATTGTTTTCTTTTGTTTTAAATTGCAGCTCGTGAGAAAATAAGTAGTTGTCAAGGCTACCTAATAATAATTTTATCATGAGTGGGACTGCATCGTCCAAAATTTTTTGTTTCTTATTTCAGCTACCATAAGCCTATAGTATCTTTTTTAAAATATAATGCAATGAATAATGACGCAAACAGTGAAAATAATGTAAATAAAATTCGATAAAATGTATGTAAATACAATTTTTATGTATATGTGTATTATTATGTATTTAAAGTGTATATTAATTATTTCAATAAGCTTAATTTATATTTTTGTTTATGTTTTACTTTGTTTTTAATATTAAAACCCATAATTAAAAATATAATTAAGTCATAAAAGATGAAAATAATGTGCATTAATGATGAACCAGATGTACGGATGAACCGAATCGGGGGCAGAAAATAAACTGCACTTTGCTTGCTATGTTTTCTGTTTTTCTTGTAGCAAGATCTCAAATGCAGGCATTAAAAGAGACTTCAAAGCCCATCAAACAAAATACCATATATAAAAAAAAGTAAATTTATTTTATTTTAACTACAGCTCTACACTCAAAAAAATACTGTAGTAAAATTTACTATACAATGTGTATTTACTTCATACGTATGTAGTTTATTTATTTTTAAATGCAAACAGTGTTGTGCATATCAAAAGCATCCATAAAAGGCATTTGCCAATTATACCCTGCAACTTTTCCGTTTTTTACTAAAATAATTGTTTAATATTTTTTTTATATTCATTAAAAAACACATTGTTAAAAGCTAACTCCAAAATTTTTATAACTTCAGAATTTTAAATTTGTTTATAAAAAATAAAGTACAAAGTAGAAATTAAACTGTGCATAACTAAAGCAACTTAAACTAAAGAAATTTAAATATATTGAAAATTGAGGTAATAGGGTTAATACTTAGTAAAACAACCTTTATTTTGAATAACCGCAACACATATGCGTGGCATTGAAGCTATAAGGTTATTAATAAGAGTTTGTGGTATGCTTCGCCACTGCGGTGTCAGTGCCTCAACGAGAGCAACTTTATTAGAAAGTTTTTGCCCACCGACTCGTCGCATAAGGATTCCGCAAAGATTTTGTATTGGTTTCATATCAGGCGATTGGGCTGACCCATCCAATACTTACTTACTTACTTAGTTGGCGCTACAACAGTATGTCGGTCTTGGCCTCATCTAAGAATTTGCGCCAGCCATTTCTGTCTTTCGCTTGCTGGCGCCAGTTGGAAATTCCAAGCTTCGTCAGGTTGTCCTCTACTTGGTCTTTCCAACGAAGATGCGGTCGCCCTCTTCTGCGTTGACCGCCGCTGGGTACCGAATCGAATGTTTTCTTCACTGGAGCATCGTCTTTCATGCGCTGAACATGACCAAGCCAGCGAAGCCGCTCGATTTTAATGCGCTTGACTATGTCGATGTCAGCGTACAGCTCATACAGTTCATCATTCCACCGTATTCGGTACTCGCCATTGACGCAGATTGGTCCGTAGATCTTACGAAGAATCTTTCTCTCGAATGCTCCTAAAGTCTTTTCATCTAAACTGCTCAGCGTCCAGGTTTGTTATGCATAAAATAGGACGGGCATGATGAGCGATTTATAGAGCGTGATTTTCGTTCGTCGAGAGAGGCTCTGCTTCTTAATTGCCTACTGAGCCCAAAGTAACACCTGTTGGCAAGAGTTATTCTTCGTTTGATCTCAATGCTGATGTCGTTGGTTGAATTAATGCTGGATCCCAGATAGACGAAGTTCTTCACAACCTCGAAGGAGGTATTGTCAACGGTAACGTGGGTTCCAAGACGCTGGGACTGTTTGTTTGTTGACACTAAGTATTTCGTCTTATCTGCATTCACTGCCAGACCCATTCGACTTGACTCTCTTTCTAATCTGGAAAATGCTGCACTGATATCGATGTCATCAGCATACGCAAGCAGCATAACACTCTTGTAGAATATTGTGCCACTACGTCTCAGATCAGCAGCTAGGATGATCTTTTCCATCATTAGGTTGAAAAAGTCGCACGATAAGGAATCACCTCGTCTGAAACCTCGTTTGGTAATAAATGGTGGGGAGAGGTCCTTCCCGATTTTAACTGCGCTGCTGGTGTTGCTCAGTGTCATCCTGCAAAGTCGTATTAGTTTTGCAGGAATACCAAATTCAGACATGGTGGAGTACAGGTGCTTCCTTATTGGGCTGTCGAAGGTGGCTTTGTAGTCGACAAAAAGATGGTTTGTGTCGACTTGTTTTTCTTGAGTCTTCTCCAAGATTTGTCGTAGCGTGAAAATCTGGTCGATGGTGGACTTTCCAGGTCTGAAGCCACACTGATAAGGTCCGATCAGTTCGTTTACAATGGGCTTCAATCTTTCACATAAAACGCTCGACAGGACCTTATATACGATATTAAGAAGGCTTATCCCACGGTAATTGGCACAGATAGTGGGATCGCCTTTCTTGTGAATTGGGCAGAGCACACTGAGATTCCAATCGTTCGGAATGCATTCTTCCGACCATATTCTGCATAGAAGCTCGTGAATGCATTTAAGTAGAGCTTCGCCTCCGTTCTTAAACAGCTCAGCAGGTAAGCCATCAGCTCCCGCAGCTTTGTTATTTTTAAGCCGAGCTATAGCTGTCAGAACTTCATCATAGTCGGGCAGCGGAACCTCGACGCTGTCATCCGCAATTGGGGTTTCCGGAATATCATCTCTATTGGCGGGATTGTTGTCAGCGTCGCCATTTAGAAGCTTAGAGAAGTGTTCCCTCCATAACGTCAGTGTACTCTGGACATCTGTCACTAAATTCCCGTTTTCATCCTTGCAGGAAGAGGCCCCGGTTTTAAAACCATCGGCAAGGCGTCTTATTTTTTCGAAAAATTTTCGGCCCTCATTCCTGTCACCATACATCTCAATCTTCTCCTGCTCGCGCTCTTCTGCCTCTCTTTTTTTCCGCCTGAAAATACGTCTCTCTTCCCTCCTATTTTCTTTGTATCGCTCCTTAGCAGCGCGCGTTACAACCGACTGCAGGGTGGCTTTGTAGGCGGCGTCTTTCTCTGCAGTGGCGTCGCAACACTCCTGGTCGTACCACTGGTTTCGGCGAGGGCGTTGGTAGCCAATCACCTCTTCAGCAGCCGCACGCATGGAGTTGGAAATTTGTGTCCACTGCGCGCATATATCATCGATTGCAGGAGTGCTTTGAAGCAGGAGTGAGAGTCGAGTGGCGAAAGCATCGGCTGTCTGTTTCGATTGCAGCTTGTCGACGTCTAGCTTTCTCTGTGTAGGGTTGCGTGTATTTTTAGCTGCGCACAGACGTGTACGGATCTTGGCTGCAACAAGATAGTGATCCGAGTCAATGTTTGCACCACGGATCGTGCGTACATCCAATACACTGGAAGAGTGCCTTCCGTCGATCAAAACGTGATCAATTTGATTTTTTGATTTTTTGATCAGGGGACATCCAGGTGGCTTTATGAATATTGAGATGCTTGAATCTAGTGCTACTTACGACCATGTTTCGTGCTGCGGCGAAGTCAATCAGCCTCATTCCGTTATCGGAGGTGTTGTCGTGGAGGCTGAACTTTCCGACTGTTGGACCAAAAATATTTTCCTTGCCCACCTTAGCGTTGAAGTCACCAAGCACGATTTTTACGTCGTGACGGGGGCAGCGCTCGTAAGCATTTTCAAGGCGCTCATAGAAAATTTCCTTGATCTCATCGTCCTTGTCTTCTGTCGAAGCGTGCGCACATATTAGGCTTATATTGAAGAATCTAAACTTGATGCGGATTATGGCAAGTCGTTCGTTCACAGGTGTGAATCGCAGGACGTGGGGCCGTAGTCTCTTGCCAACTACAAATCCGCATCCAAACTCGTGCTTCTCCGCATGGCCGCTGTAGTAGATATCACAGGGTGCATGCCGAATGCAACCCTGTCCCTTCCATCGCATTTCTTGTATAGCAGTGATATCAGCTTTGTATCTTTCCAAGACATCCGTCAGTTGGATAGATGCACCTTCCCAATTAAGGGTTCGGACATTCCAGGTGCATATCCGTAAATCATTATCAGTTTTTCTTTTGCGGTAGTCATCAGATTTGGGGATCATTTTTCTTCTATTCTTATGTTTTCATTGAAATTGGTTTTTACGGGTGGGCTTCAAACCCGACGCACAACCTATTTTAAGCCGAGGGAGGCCCGCCGCTCAGATTAGCCGCCAAACTAACGGTTGTCAGTTTTGACGTTGCCCAGGAAACACCACGTGGAGGTTTGAGTCGACTTGAGGCGATTTCACAAAGATTATGCTGGCCTCGCCAGGTTGAGACAGTCAGACATGTTACATTGTTCCATCGCCCCCAGTTTCCCATTAGTATTATTGATCTAGAATCTAAACTACTCACCATAAAATAAAAAATAATATTTTGTATTTTAGAAAAAATATCAAATTTTTCATCAATATATCAATCATTTTCGTGTCATGTCAAATGTTATGTTAATGTTAAAATTTAGAAAAATACTGTTGATTAAGTGTATTTTTACATGAAAAAAAGACATTTAAAATTTGGACGATTACAGCTCCGCTAAAACAAAAGATAGAAAATTTGTTGATATTTCGTTGGATAATCTTTAAATTTTTGCTTCGCTACAGCACATGACACGAAAGTGATTGATATACTGATGAAAAAGTTGATTTTTTTTCTAAAATACAAAATATTATTTTTTATTTTATGGTGAGTAGTTTAGATTCTAGATCAATAATACTAGACACGTACGAAAACCGTAAAACACCCTGTATCTTGAAAGTTGTACAATGTATGAGGAAACTCCATAAAGTTTTATACTCGCCTTATCACGAGTAACCACCACCCGAGGAAATTAATGCTATATCTGTTGCACCTTGTATGTAATTCATGCAGCTTTAAATATAAAAATACAGGTGTCCCTATTTATTTTCACATGACTGTATGTTTTCGCTTCGGTCGGCAGCCCCCTCTGCTATACTTTTTTTTGTCTAAACGTCTTTCATCGTATCTGCATTTCGTACTTCTTTTTATTTAAAAAATAAAACTTGATAAGGTTTTTCTTTTCTTTTAATAAATCTTCTAAACGTAGATATTTAATGGCCTTAGAGCTTAAAACTTGAGGGACCATTTTTTTAATGATTGCACAAACATTTAATAACACATAAAAAGCGTCATTTATTAGGTCTGTTCCCGTACTCGATTCAAGTAGCTTGAAGTTGCTTGAAAGCTTTATTTTGAACTTTGTATTGTAACGACCTAAAATCTCCGGCCGAGGATGCGCTCGCCGGATGCCAAGGTTCGTTGCAAGAATTTATAATTTCTCTTTTGGACTGCAAATCAAACTCACACGGTCTCTGAACGTAATGATCCTTTATTTACAAAAGAGAAATACACTTAAATCTAATGACAATGCTTAACCTAAAACTAATTATGTTTGTATTTTAATAAATGTTAATTTAACATTTGCACTGAAAATACTATTTAGTATATTTTAAACGATTGTATTTTTATTACATTAGTTGCCCTATTTCCGTGGGTATTCAGGCTGGGAGTTTATGGTAAAACATAGACGCTCGTGATTTAAATTTAGATGTTCTACTTTTAGTTATTTAATGTGGGAGTAAATGTGTCCGCCCAGGTCAAATCGTCTGACCCCCTAGCTACCAGCTGAGTTACACCTAGGTCACTTAATGAACATGCTAACCTGAGTAACTATAAAAGGTTTAAATGAAGAATCTAGTTTTATGAAGGAGGTGATGGACAGACTTCGAGTGTCGTCATGCCGCCTTTAGCTCGACTTCTGTTCAAGGCAGGAATAGGAAATCTAAGGTAGACTTCTGCATAAGATATGGAGAAGGAAAACTACCTAGCGTGTATGAGAAGTACTAAACTTAAGTATTGACAATGTTAACTGACACTACTAACACCAGCTGTATTTCGTTGTGCACATGAATGGGCGAGGTACGAGTGTCGTCATGCCGCCTTTAGCTCGACCTCTGCTCAGAAATGTGGTTAGCAACGATGACACAACTTTACCTGATTCTCTTCAAAATTCCCCTTTCGCCCTCGACTCTTGCAATAAACTCCTCTATATTAAAACTATGAACAACCTTTGCGTGGTTGACTGGGGTTGAAACACACTTTAATCCCGAATGTTAAATTGTATTACTATGAACGTAAGTAGATAATTGTTACTTCACTTTATGTCTATCATAGATAAAAATGTTTAAATTAACTATTTGTTACCGCGTTACCTTCAGAAACTCCCGGCGTCAATACTCTATTATTAACAAATAACTCTTGTGGGCAACTACTTTCCACAATTCTATACAATTCTTTTATGTAATTTTGCCTAATTAATTAGGTCTTTATTAAAAGAATAACTTAAAATACTCTACAATACATGAAGTTTATGATACTTTACGGATCCACTAGTATTTGCCTTGGTCGTCGATTCCCTTCTTCCGCCTGTCTCTGGCTACAGTTGGTGATCTTTGGGGTGAACGCTGCTGCGATTATACCGTCGCTGCTCAGTCGCAGTCGCCGCTCAGTCCGCTATCGCTGCTCAGTCGTAAACGCTGCTCGGATGCAGTCGCTGCTTCAGTCGCAGTCGCTACTCGGCCGTTATTGCTGCTCAGTCGAAGTCACTGCTCAGTCGCTGTCGCTGCTCAGTCACTACTCGGTTGATACTCGCTACACGTTCGCTGACGCCGCTCTTTTGCTGTTGACTCAGTCGTTTATGCTGTAGTTGGTGCGGGCAGCGTCTTCACTGCCACCAACTGGAGACTCGCGGAACACAAATAACTTTCGACTATTCACCGTGGCACTTTGAATCAAAAACTCCCAGATTTCCTCTGTGTTTCGCCTTTTATACTCCAGTCAGTTGAGTGGTTGGCTTGTGTCTTTCTTCGGCGCGTGTTTCTCTCTCCCTTGGAATCTTCTCGAATAACCTCACGCCATATTGCCGTTGTTGGCCGGCTGCTTGTCTTTATCATCATTGCCCGTTAATCATGTTGTGCATGAAAAAATATAAGAGAAAACATATTAATAAAGGCAGGTCATCCCGGTAGGAAAATACGCATGACCATGTTAATTCGAGTAACCCCTTGTGTAAGTACTAGCTACCACTTCTCTAGAACTGAACTTGTGGAGTATATGTTGGGCGCTTAAAATCTTAAAACGGAAAGTGATTTATAAATCACGTTCCGTCCTAGGTTTCAACTCTATAGTTGAACTTAGCATAAAGAATGAATGTAAACCTACGTTTACTTACGTCTGATTATTTATCTTTATTTATGAGCGAAGTGAAAAAGGCCACAAGGTACATATCCGTATTTGGTATTCAATTACCTTATTTATTCATTAATACTTAAAATTAAAAGAAAGATATAAAATAGATATTTATTATGCCTCCTTTAGTGGGCATCTCTTTTAGTATACTTATACTAAAACAATTTCTCTTCTTAAATTATTTATATTTTTGGTTCGCTTAACGCACTTTTATCTTATGAGCAGGTTGCAGCCCGGTTGCATACCATGCTAGCTTGCGTGATGCAGTTTTCCTGCTGGGAGAGTTCTTCTTAAACTCTCCTGGTGCTCGACCCAGTCGAAATCTGAAAGACATTACATGATTTAGGAAAACATGTGGGGATAAAATTAAGTAGAAATTTTATTCCTTACAGTATTATACGAGCATTTATTATACTTATAATAAACAAACTTTCGTTGAAATTTTTCAAATTTTGTCACCATTTTTCAACTTTTGTTGCCATTTATTATGTTTGTTGCCGTTTTTCAAAATTAAAATTGAATTCATTTCATAAATCTATTATGGAGGTTTAATATAATTTTAAGTAACATTTAACTTTTCAGTCGCGGTAGACCTTTTAGCGGAAATTCCCATATATCAATTTTGTTACAACGGTAGACTTAAATCATAATTTTGCTTTCTATTTTTGCCTAAAAAAAATATAATAAATTTCGGATTAATTTCTTTTCAAAATATATCAGGAAAATTTTGATTATTATTTTTCAAAAGTATAAATAACTAGCAACCCTCCGCGGCTTTGCTCGCCATTCGGAAACAATTTCTTATTTTTATTAAATATAACAGCTTTAATTGTTTTTTAAAAATTTCAGATATTGTTGCGTTTCCATTCTAATTAAAATAATAGTGAAATGAAAGCTGCAACAACCAAAACTTTGAAAAACATGACACGAAAGAAATGTCAAAAGCATAGCCCACCCTAGATTAAACAATATATTTGTGTCGACAAGGAATAATCACTAAGTCGACTTAAGACAGAAACGATGTGTTAACGTAGCTGTGTTCCACACATAAAGAACTATAAATAAACACAATCTGGAGCTTCCAGCATAACCTTAGCCAAAGTTATGACACAAAAACAAAACAACCTATCATAGCATTATGGCGTATGGCATTAAATAATTTTCTAACCAAAAACTTAAAACCTTATCGCGCTTGGTTGCCTTGTAAAGGTTCGCATTGGATACTTTTTCGGTACCGTCTCGGTCCTAAGATTCTGACTATCTATTCTTAAGATAACCCACAATTAATAATATTTTGAGAACTTGTGAAAAAGATTTTAATAAACTTGAATTGTTTAAGACAAGACCATAGCAATGGCCTTTTATTAATAAAGAATACAACGAATATCAAAAATTAAATGTAAATCAAACTCTTACCTAAGTTACTCATGCCGAATAAATTCTTGGGTTTACAACGATCGAAATAAAAATTTAACGTCTAGACAATGTTCGCGTTGACTCGGATTCAAAAACTTTCTGCATTTTTCCAGTACATATAAAACTGAATTTTTTTTTTTTGGAACATGTCTTTCAGCGTATCTGCATTTCGATAGTTTTTTTATTATTTCAAAAATGAAGATCGGTTATGCTGATTGCACAGCGCAATAGAAGAAGAATGCCTACAAAAAGCCAAAAGATGATGGCAGGCCACGAGTAAGTTGCGCATGCGGAGAAGAGCACCACACCAAGTGCTAGGGAGGCGCAGCAGAGTAGAGGTGAAACGTTAACCACGCTACCCGTGTACTGCGGAATGAAGGACATCAGTATGCCGATGAGAATAACTCCTAGAATTTGATGAAATTATTGCTGGGGATTACTTTTAAACAAACGAAACAAAAATGTACAAACCAAAGCTGCCCGCAAAGGTTGTAGTACGACAATAGCGAATATTGTGACGCTCCACGAAGACACAGAGGGCATACGCACTGTGCGTTCCATGGGTCCCGCTGTTGTCACCTGGAAAAATTTTAAAAATCTTGCATTTATTTTGATAAAATTTCATAAAAAAGAATTTGCATAAAGTTAACTTTATCTATTTTTATATATAACTAAATGCCATGTATGTGTGTGCCCAATGTGTGCTATCATGTTCCGCATCGAAAACAAAAAGTTTGTAGTAGTAAGATTTAAATTAGATATTTGTTAATTTTTTCACATTTTTGAAAATTGTGCTGTTATGTGCTCGGCTGGTTCTGCAATGTGCCATATAACTTTAAAAAATCCTTTACATAATTTTCTTATTTTAAAAAACTTGACAAAAACTCTACCTTCCTTCTTACACTTTCTGTGCTGTCAGCTTCAAATAAATGTTCTTAATTTTAAAATTCACGAAGCTTAGAATTTGCTATATTCGCTCATAGTACATACCTTTTAGCACAACTCGAGTACATCACCTCACGACGTAAAAATTCTTTAAAAAATGTATATTTGCTCTTAAAATTAGCAGATGTGCATAATTTTTTAAACTCACTGTGACTTATTGCAGCAGTACAACTCGAGCACATTACAACACAGTTTTTGAATTATTGAAAAAAATGATGGCATTGTGTTATTCTCATAAAAATCATGCCACTCGAATAAATTTATTTTAAAGTGCGGTACATGATAGCACACATTAGACTCATCACAGCACATGCCTTAAGTCAAAACTTATCTAAAGGAGTAGATTTTTCGTTGCAATCCCTTATGAACTTACCGGTGCTTCGCCATTGGATAGTATTGTTGATTCAACATCGCGTTGCTCTCTCTGTGGACACGGCGAAGCAGGTTCCTTTTCCACTTCTTGCTTATTTTGCTTTGACTTAGACTTTGGTTTCTTCATAGTCGAATTCATGGGCAAGTTAAGATTCCACAAGCTACGCTTGCGACTCGTCGATGAGCTGCTCTTGGCCATAGGTGCTGTTGAGAGGTAGCTGATCTGTTTGGTTAGCACTTTCCATTCGGATGTCGCAAAGCGACAAATAATACTATAGAGCTCCGGGAAAAGCTCCGGAAAAGCACCCGAACAGGTCAACATAAGAAGGCACTAGCTTGTGAAAGTTATTCTCTTCAAGTATGGCAAACAAGGGCATCGCAATGTATTCTTTATCGGATCTGTAAAATAAGACAAGACGCTTTAATTGTACTGATGGTTTTAAAAAAGATTGAGTGGCACCTACTTGTAGTGTTCTTTTGTGGAGAGACAAACTGCGGCTAGTAGTAGTGAGAAGTAATTTAAAATAATTTTTTACTTTGTAGTGGTTTTGAAGTTGGTTTTTTTTTGGTAAAAAGTTTTTTTAAATATATAGATTACATTCGTAGTTTAAGAAAAAGCGTAATCAACTTCGTTCCTGACGGGGATCTCCCGAAAGCACTACTCCTAAATGCAATAGTGCAAAAAAAATTGGGGGTCTCTTATAGTTTAGGAGATGAATATCATTAAAGTTTAAAAAATTACCATTTAAAGCTTGTTTTTAACACTCCGTAGAAGGGCAAATAATTTTATCTGTAAATAATTTTACCTTAAGTCTAAAGCTGTCTAAGAACTTTGGGATATAATTCTCTTTTCGCAGCTAATATCTTTAATATCTCAAATATTTTTTTAAAAAAGTTAATTGAATAAAATGAAATAACTTGGATGCATTTCCACACTACCTTTGAGGTATGCATTGTAGCGCGTTACCGATCTTTTTGGTATTCGGTTCCCCTGTAGGCCTATATCACCATTACATTATTGACTTCATTTATATATATTTTTATACATGTAAATAATACATAAATATGAATACTTATATATTTCAGCTAAAAAAATAATAATAAAAAATATATATCCTGAAAAGAAACGAAAAAGAAAAGAAACGAAAAGAAAAACAAAATCTACCCTTATGAGCAGAAGGAGATCATCTATGATAAAGCTACGTAATGTTGAAAGCAAATAAAAACCTCCATTCAATTATAACATACCAAAAAATAGTTATGAAAATTGAAAATGGGGCCGTAACACCTCCCATACAACTAGAATCGTTTATATGGTTAAAAATCGAAAGCCAGATGTTTATCGATTTGCGACACGCAGAATATTGTTTTTAAAATTAGGCTGAGATGCCTCGCGATTGAAGAATTTTAAAACAAAATATATCCTAACTCTTATAAATAGAGCTAAAAACATATTGCTGTCGCAATTCTCACAACAAGAGTATGGCTGTATGCATTTCATTTCATCGAATAAAAACTGATCAAGTCCTACTCTATGACACGCACCATTAAATAATTGGCCAAACATGGTGTCTAATTTGTCGATGTATGAAATAAAAGTTTCAGGAGGTTTCACTAATTTATATTGTTCGCATTGCTTTTCTCTCATGAAGAGAAATTCATCTGAAAGAATTTCATCTCCAATATAAGGCAATGGACTAAGGCAATTGTGTTGCATATACATTTTTATGTAATGCTTTGTAAATTTTGCCACGATTGATCTTTGATTAATGTGTCGTTGCAAACCCTTTCCAGAGCATTATATGGAACAACATTTAATTCTGCCGCGGGCTCGCAATTTCCTGCAACAACTAAATCAATAAATTTCAAACCCCAATTCTTTTGGAATAAACCAGTAAACTGATGAGGGGTTATTAGTGAATTCAAACCGCCACCTCTTCTTATATGACCTAAAAAGTGCTCAAGTTCATCTTGGCAAAGTCTTCTCGTAGTAATGGCAGGAAAACCATCATTACGAAAAAAAATTCCAAAGCTGTTTTAAACTGCTTATGTTTAAAAGCCAACCGTTTATAAACGAAAACACCTTTTTCACATCAGAGCCATTAATGTCTTGAATTTTCATTGAATTGAGAAGGAATTTAGCTCTTTCAAGGAACTGTATTTGCTCTTGGGATCCGGTGAAAATAATTTATCGAAAAAAAGGATGTATTCAACCGTATTTTGAGTCGTTGGGGCTTTTGAAACGTCTAATTTCTTAGAGAAGTATAAAGACTTCATCCCGGAAGCAACAGTATTACTCAGAACTTGAGCAGCTAAATGGACATTCATTTTTTGAAAGTTGTTTGGCTTGATGTGACTCACAGTAAGCTTGGGTGCACATCTCGGTTTGTGATTGGAGTCTACATTATAAAAATACACAATGTCATTCCAGCTCACTGGTACATCATTAAAAATGACGAAATTTTTTGAATTTTCTAAGCAATCCCGACTGCTTTTCAGTAAATGAGGAGAGTCATGAAAGAAAAAAACTCTGCTATCATTAACTGTAAAATATGGATGTTCCTCAGTTACGCCTACAATTTTAGAAAATTTAACAAAATTCGCCCCTTGGTCGCATACAAAGTGACACGGGCGTAAATTAATACTTTGAAGTTGTTCGATAACTTCGAAAACGTATTTTTTAATTGCATCTCCTTTGCAAGCCCCTTGCAAAAAAAATAAGCAAATGGTTGCTTCCAAGACAATCCACCAATGCCTTGGACCATCAACGTCATGACACTATTGGCCGTTCTAGAAGTACGGTTTTCGTTTCCGTAGTCTTTAAGTCCAATAATCATGTCCTTGAGCCTATCATACTGCAAATGAACTTTTAACGACATTTCTTCGCAAGAAATTGAGACGAATCTCTGTTCTGCAGTGAAGCCGTGGCTTCGAAGTTCTAAGGATTTAAGGCTACTAGATGAGCAGCCTGGAGAATTTGGCCAACATTGAACGAATTCTTGATGAGTTCTTTTTTCGGGCCAATTCATGGACTTTTTCAATTACCTATACGATAAAGGGGACAAAAAGTATACACCTAAAGCAATAATTTTGAGGTGGTCGTCATATCTGCGCCCATTTGGATGACGAAAGCTATTCTTTAGGCTGTTCTTAACACATATCCCTAATTTTGTGGGCAAATTTCCACAAAGTTCTTCAATTTGTTGAACATTTAATATATCATTCGATTGAATATCAATTGAACAATTGAACGTTGAACGACAACTACAACTACTGACGCTTTCCGCTAGCAAAACCAATTTTGAAATTTTAATTTCATTAATTTTTAATTGCGTATCTTTAATTTCTATTTCCGTTTTAAAAATTTTATTTTCGTTTTCCATTAATTGCAACTTTCGTTTTAAAATTTTATTTTCTTCCCGCAAACCAATTTTTCGAGGGGTATTCGCGCTTAAATTTTTACACGTTTGAACCTGTCGACCCACAACAGCCATTTCAGCATTTTCATTACAAGCGACAGGCATTTCTTCATGCAAATGAAAACTATCTACTGCCGCTCGATTTGCATCATGTATTGAAAATGGTTCAACCGTGGTAGAAAACAATGGAAGAAGAGGTTTACGAAGGGAACTTGATGTACTAGGTGGGCCTAGACGTGTGTGGGTAGGTGGTATAGATTTAATAATTGTAGAACTAAACTGAGGAACGAAATCCCTCTCACTAACATTTATATCGACCCCCGAATCTTCTTCGGCCATAAGTCAAGATAGTTGGAAATTTGAATTAAAAATAACATCTGGAACATTACCCTGATACAGTCTATTAAAACCGCGCATCCTTGAAGAGAAGTGCCTATAACAGGCATACAATGCCTTTTGCCTGTCTGGGCTGGGCTCATTTAGTCCTAGAACCCTGAGCCATTCCTTTCTTCTACACGTATAAAAAAAAAAGACATATATATAGATTGCTTTTAGGATTAAAAATGAAAAAATATCGAAAAATTTAAAAAAATTTAGATTTTTTCCATTTTATAGACTAGAATACTGTCTTAAAAGAGGTTTTAGGCAAAAGTGATTGAAATTAAGGCATAGTTTAAAATATGTTTTCTAAAAAAGTATTTATATAGAGAAAAAATTTAATTTCCATGCTAATTTAAATTGTTTGCCTTAAACCTCCCTTAAATAAAAAATTAAAAAAAATAAAAAACAAATAAGATTTGAAATAAATAATATTTCCTTTGTTTAATTCCTTCTTCCGTCCCGTCACTCCAGTCAGCACATGCATCATTTCCTAGTTCCTTCTTCGTCACATTAAGTCCAACCAAGCATTTATTACCAAGCAAGCAGTTCATCACTAACAGCGTGAAGAAACGTGTTTTAAAAAAAATATATATATTTTATAAAATAGTTTTTATCTTTAAGAACTGTTGTTTTCAATTATCTTATTTACTTTGTTAAACATTAAGCTGTGTTTGATTTGAAGTTATCATATATAAAAAACCTTAATTATGACCTGGATGCTTAAAGAATTAATAATATTACTTTCTTTTTCCTTAGACGGCCTTTTTTTATTATTTACATTATTGATATTTACGTTATTGATGAAACTGTTGTTCCTGCGTAGAATGTCGCAAATCATTCTGCCCTGAACGCAACCTACAAATGTACCTACATAAAGCTGTTTAACAATAAAGCGCGGCCAAGCGCGTCGGAAGCGAATTTCATCTGGGGGGCAGTTCAAATGGTGGCGCAAAAAAAGTTCACCAACATTTCTTCAAAGAAACATGAATGTGAATAAACAAAATTTTTATTTTAGTTTAAAATAAAAAAAAATATAAAAATATATAAAAAATATTAAAATTTCATTATTTTTAAAAGTTCTTCCAATTTCAATATTAGAGATCATTCTTTAAAGGATCTTTCATATGGTAATATGAAAATATAAGACATAATGGTTGCTTTTATAAAGCAAGACTAGGTATATATTTACATGGTTTAAATGCAATAAGGTACAAAAAGTTATATCAATTCAAACTATTCCAAAATGTTTCTTTCTGTCCTTGCGAGAAACAAACTCTTTCACCACCTCCATCGAATTCAATTCTTCGGTTTTATCTTTGTGAATGTGTATAAGTGCCGCATGAGTGAGTCGTTTCTGTGTCATAGTTGCTCGAAGATACGTTTTAAGTCATCTTAGTGCACTAAAAGAACGCTCAGATGAAGCTGCTGATGCAGGCACAGTCAAAACCAAAGCAACAAGTTTTTCAACTTAATTTAATAGTTTTTTACAGTATCCAAATTTTTTGCAAATTGGGATACAATGCCACTACAATTTAAAGGTGTTTGGCCAGGCAATTGCTTCAGCATTTTAAGTTGCGCGTGGAGGTCGCTCCCATCAAAGTCATCTGCATAAAGATCTAGTTTTGTTTTTAGATTTTGTTCAGAAGGCACTTTTCCGTTGAAGGCTTCGATTACAATATTACAGTATTAAGCTACATACTTAAGGGTGCTTTTAAACTGAAGTGGTGGGCTTGCAATAGAAACTCTACATTTTGTTCTATCTTTTTGCAAATACAGAGAAAAAAAATGGTTATTCGCAAGCATGCTTATGAAGAAGAAAGAAATAAAGGGAAAATATATAATACAAAAATATTATCATTGTAAAAAAAAACTGATATTTTGAATAACTTTTGAAGTTTTCTTTTTAAATTGTTTATCTAGCTAAAAAAGTGGGGGGGCAACTGCCCCCCTTTCCCCCGCTTCCGACGCCAATGAGCGCGGCTTAAGGTGAGTGAGGCGTTCTTCAATTTTAAATATTTTGAAATATTTACTCACATCTTTTTAGATATATTCCGACATTCATGCCGAAACCATTTAAAAATGCAAAGTTTGTATCAGTGATCTGCAAGCGATGGCATTTTCGCTACTTGCAATCTACCCTCAACAAATACAGTGACAGTCTGACTGCACTACGCAAGCACTGCGATTGTTGTGTCGAACATACTTGCAACATTGAAGCCAACTGTGTATGAGCGTGTCTTAAGACCACAATAATGCATGTTCGAGTTGTTGGTTTGATAACCAGCGCAGGATCTTTTCAACTTCTGGTATGCAATGGTAAGTATGGTCATTTACAAGCAACAAAACAAAGACATAAAGCGTAACTCCTGCATAAAAAAACCAGCGCTTATTTTGTTCTCCGAACACAAAGTATTTGCAGTAACATTGCAGTACCATTGCAGTAACATTGCAGTTACTTTGCGTGACTTTTGAGAGCTTGTAGCTCATAAGCTAATGGTTCAATTGAGCTGATTTCTTTTTTAAAATAAATTCTAAAGTTTAATTGAGTGAGCAATAAAATTTGTTTAGTAAATTTTTAAAGATATTTATTAAATTTAGTTTTTTAAGAAATTATATCAGACGCCATTTTACTATAAAACACCTTTTATCACTGATTTTGATAAGATTTTGTATGCATGCAGATCTTTAATAAAGCTACAACTTTTGTTCAATTGTTCAAAATTTTGAAATAATAGGGTCGCCACCTAATAATATGTCTTTTCAAGAGTTTAAAACTGATAAATAACGTTTAAAACTCTTGAAAAGACATATTATTAGGTGGCAACCCCATTATTTCAAAATTTTTAATTGAGTGAGCAATAAAATTTGTTTAGTAAATTTTTAAAGATATTTAATAAATTTAGTTTTTTAAGAAATTCAGATTCAGCGACCCATTTTTAGTGTACCTTTTTTTGCCAGCCCCGAATTCATAAAACTACAAAAAATTAAGGTGGCAACTTTATCCACCATCTTGAATTTTAAAATTCTAACTTTAGATTCGAAATCAGCGACACCTTAACACTGATAAATTATGTTTAAAACTCTTAAAAATACATATTATTAGGTGGCAAAACTGTGGTAAAAATATAGGTGGCAACCCTAACCTCCATATTAAATTTTAAAACTGTGACATTATATTCGAAATCAAATCCATTGTCAGAATTTCAAAATTACAAGAATTCGCAAAAATGAAAAAATCTAGGTGGCAGCTCTATCCGCCATCTTAAATTTTAAAGTTTGACATCATCTTCGAAATAAGTCACCCCAAAACTTCCTAAAACTATTTACTTTATTCATACTGAAATAATCTACAAACACTTGAGTAAAAATGCAGTGTACGCGCTGATTTCATCGTTCGTAAACTTACTTTTGTATCACTGCTTAGCCGAAGTTGAAATCAACCTGCAATGGTACACGAGGCAGTAGCTCAAAATAATGCATAATTATAACGATTGCCGTTCGTGCGCTGTGGTTTATACACATAATTATTTTATGCAAACATCCATATGTTCCACTGAAGTCGAAGCACACATCATACAGTGTTTGACTTTGGTACAATTGGCTAATGCAACATGCTTGATGTTGTAAGTAAGCTCGATGGCGTAGAATATGTTGCATGGTATTAATGATATTGAAGTCATACAAAAACCAAGTATGTACTGAGTGTAAAAGCAGTTGCAGTTCATCGCTGCAGGTCTCTGGTTTGTATCATGCAACTACTACAACTGCAATAGGAAGAACTTGAAGAAAATGAAGAAGAGGAATAATAAAACAAAGAAACAATTAACGAAAATAACAATCATGCAAAAATTACTACAGCAACGGTGCAGCAACATGATGTTGCAACATTGGTGGAACAAAAATTTCACATCTACAAAAAATAATTGTGCCGTCTTTCTTCCATTCAATTCTGAAATTAAGTGCAAAAATTAGCATAAATACTTTATTGGGCTTAAAATTAGTAAATGCGTAGTTTTAAACCTTAAACTCAAAATTTCAATTTATTCTTCATTTACCAATAAGTATAAACAATTGTTTTTCTTTGCGATTTTACAACAAGCTCAATTGAAATTATTTTAACTTGTTCCTTTAATTAATTTCCTTTATTGCATGGCTACAGTTTCAACTGACAAATACGGTACAAATTGATTTTGTGTTAGCTTAAAAAGTTTTATTTTTTACAAAAACCAAAATATTCTGAGTCAAGTTGCTTTCGAAGACTTTTTTCACATATAAAAAGTATGGACGTTTTCATATATTCATGTACTTAAATGTAGTGTCCGACCGAAACCGGAATTTTGGCCGAAACCGAATATTCGGCCGAAACCGAAACTGGTTATTAATAAGAAAATTAAAGTTTTACAAATAATTTTTTTTATTAAAAGGAAACAAAAGTACTTTCATACACATAATTAAAAAATTGAATATAAAAAAGTATTATTTGAATATTGAAGTTTATAATAATTAATTCAAGTTTACTATAATAATAAATGAGATATTTTATTTTTTATTACAAAAGCATTGCGTACTTTATATCTTCAGTACATACTCAAAATAGTATGCACCTACAATGTACGTTTTTATAGAACTAAAAAATAGTGTTTTGTTTTTTTAAAGGTTTAGTATTGTAAAAGTAGAAATATTTCGTTTTCTTTTCCTTTATTCCATGCGCACAAAATTCGTTCCGAAGTTTAATTATCATTTTTTGGCTTCAGTACCTATAAAACTTTAATATTAAATGCAATAAAGAGGATAGAATCGAAAATGATAGTATCAAAAGCATAAAATTAACCAAAATGTTTTGCGTTAACACGAGAAATCAAATCATAGACGAATTAATAATTTTTGTTTTGTACAATGCGTTGTAAATATTTTTATATATGAATTAAATTACTGATGCAAGAAGTTTTTACCAAAAGTTTCGGCTAGTTTCGGTTATTCGGCCATATTGAGGCCGAATAGCTGAAACTGCCCGAAATTGACAAAAAGAGCCTAAACTGGCCGTAACCGAAACCGAATATTCGGTCAGACACTACTTTTTCTCGAATTTCGTCTCTTAAACTATTTGTGAGCATATTTATTTATTGTTTGCATATTTAGGCTAAGAAGACCTAAATACATTTAATAAAAATAAGAAATAAAATCTTTGGTTCTGGGTTATAAACTTCAATTATTTTGAAATTTTTAAGCAGAATAAGAAATACACTGCATTTGTTTGGATTGTGAGTGAAAAAAATAGTAAAAAATTATCTTCGACTGGACCGAAGTTAAAATACCCCCATAGCCATATTTAACTATATTCGAAATTTCCAATGCATTGTTTTATTTATTTATTTATTTCAAGTTTTTGGAATTTAAGAAAATTGTGCTATTATAATGACTTCACTTGGTTTGGAAGGTATGCGGAGTTTTCAGTTTTCTTTAATATTAAAAAAATATTTGCAAAATTTGAAGCCACTGTACTCATTTTTTGTGGAATTTGATTATATTTCGCAGTTTTCATACAGTCATGAATAGGAGATAGGCGTGGTTTTCATTCGATTTTTACAAATTCTATACTCAGAGTGCATATTAAGGCTCTCTAAGCTGAAGGCCTTTTCCACACTCAACTCAATTCCAACACAACTTCAACGCAACAGCGAAAAAGTTGTAAAGCAATGCAACTATAAACCGAATGCTTTCAGACTTGCTTCAAAAGTCATGCAACATATAATAATTGTTATTATATAATAACTCATGTTTTTCGACTTCTTGCACTGATTTAATATTTAACATTTGCTCATTCATCTTGCAAACTATTTCTTCTTCTTTTAGATTCTATTAGGAACTAATTAGTTAGCTTATTCACCTTGATTAATATAAAGCCTACTGCACTACAAATACTTGAATTCACAAAACAAACAAACTGATGCAACATGTCGCCGATGAAAATTGCGGAAAGCCGCGTAATCTGAAGGTTCCGGTATAAATACACAGGCTAGCAACTTGAGTTGGAGTTGCGTTGACCAAGTGTGGAAAAGGCCTAAGTGCCATTTGAGTTTCAAGTCATTACATAAATTTTTGTGGAATTAAAAGAGTTTTTATAGTATTGGTAAGGTCGCTTCGTATGCGAGGTATGCGTGGTTTTTTCTTATTTCGCTTTTTTTTAAATGTATCTCTATCTTTATATATAAAATTCTTCTGTACATGGCTTTGTCACTGAACTCCTCCTCCTAAACAGCTTAACCGATTTTAATCAAATTTGGTGTGTGTGTGTGCGGCTGGGTCTGTAGATGGTTTTGTTTTAAAGTTTGACCCGGTAGGTGGCGCTGTTGTTGCTGTGGCAGTATTTGAGAGTATAACTCAGAAACGAATTGTGAAATTGTCATGATTCTTTCACAACACCATTTCTTTTTATGCAAACAAAATTACAAAAATACAAAATGAATAAAAATATACAAAAAAATCTTAAATTTGTATGATGCTAGGCTTGATTTTTCGATCGTATAAAACGTTTTTAAATTTTTACGATATTAACTTTAAATCAACCCTACATTTATGCATACCATATGACAGCACATTAAAAAAACCATTTTTGGTTTTGAATATTTTTTCAAAAACAAATATTTTACCAAAGTTTTTTGCGAAATTAAGAAAATTTAGAATTTGTATTTAAATCATAAAGAAGTAACATAATAAATAACAAGGTCATATAGAAACTTTAAATTCGTTAAGGTTTTTTTTTTTGGAAAATTATAAGTTAGAAGGGAAACGAAAATGAAAAAGATTGAAACACGATTGAACTGACAGTTAATCAAAGTTTTAAAAAAAAATTTAATGCAATCCTTTGTAGCATGACCGAGTTACCAAAAAATAAAATTAGTACTAAAAACTTTTTGTATGTTTCAGGTACGAACATTTTTGGGGTGTCCATTTCTTGGAAATTTTAAGCAACTTGCATGTTCCTATAGAAAACGAAATTTTTCTAATAAAAGACATCTTAACCAAGAATGTAACTTAACACAAAGGTATGTAATTACCAAATTGCAATAAAATATCTTTGAAAATTCTTGCATGGCAGATTATTTACCTTAAACATTTAAGGCATTTGATGAACCTCAGGACCTTAGTATGTTTGGCGATGACAAAAAAAGGTAAAAAATTTAGGTATAAATCTTTAAATATAAAAACGAAGCGGCCGAGGCACAAAGTATTAGTGAGTGGCTTTGACGCCAAAGGACCTTGGTTTAAAACCCCTATGCAGACAATGGCACAACCCAGAGTTATAAATTCCATGTAAAGCTTCTTGAGAATATGCAGTTTGTCCGTTCACAGTTGGTATAAAACAGGTAGGTCCAGTTTTTGATCCATTGTGTACAAAATTTAATAAAACACACAGAAGAATAGCTTATAAGAAGCTTTCAAGGGCTGAAATGACCAAATTGTTTTGGATTTTTTGTATATAGCAAAGCACAAAATTTGCGAATAATTGCGTGAAAAATTGGGAGTATTTTGTTATGATTCAGAGGGTTTTTTTTATATATATATAACTTCTCGAGTAACACCGGGTATATCATCTAGTTGTTTAATAAAAAGCTTATATCGTCGCTGTACTTACAAAACCAGTTATATGTTTTTTAGTAACTTTTCGGGAGAGAAAAATAACTGCTTTTATTCAGAGTATTTCTAGTACTGCGAGCACACAGCTGTTTTTGATCACTTCTTAACCAAAAGAGATATAAAAAACGGCAAATGCAGAAATGTGGGCAATAGTGTGAATAATAAATGCAATAAAAAACTACAAAAAAATCTAATAACTGTTTTTGTTGGTGCAGCGACGATATATTGAAATTCGTTACGATATCTTTTAAATTGCAGCCGTTATCGTGAACAGAGACAGGCAGACGGACACGGCTAAATCGACTCAGGAGGTGATGCTGATGAAGAATATATACAATTTTTTATACTTGCTCCGCCTCCTTATTGGCGTTACATACGGAGTGGTAACGTTAATATACTCTTACGCAGTATGTGCGGCAGCATAAATATATAAAACACACTATAAATTAACATTCACTTACCTTTCACAATTTTTCGTCAGCGATCCATTTGGAAACAAGAACCTGGGTCCTCCGCCTGGACATCCCATGGCACATTTGCGCAAAGCGTTATTCTCCGAAGCCATCGTTAAGCTAAAAAATCGATTTATTATTAAAGAACTTTTTATTATTTCAAATGAAGAGTTTTAAGAAAAACTTTAGCCAAATAGAAAAATTTCAGAACTTATCTTATTAAGTCTGCGAATTCTTCTGAGTTGAAATTCCCATGAACAGTTAAAAAGTAACAGCTTTTCTTGAGAATTCCATGTTCTGATAAGAATTTCTCAACCACAAAAATATCGGCGGAGAGGTGAATTAACATATGAAATATCGCCGGAGTGGTGACTTTCCTCGAGATTTTACTACCACAGTTATACATTTTGTGATAATATTGACTAAAATGGGACAAAAATCAGATATAATGTTGTTCCTCTCTAGCATAGTTTCCTATCTCTTTATCTCTGCTCCGTGTGTTGAATTGTGGTATTCTTCGATTATTTGATTTTGTTTAACTTTGTCGACTATTCGTTCTGGTTCATTGTAGCCTTAAAATCTTTTTCTGTATTGAACCTTAATTTTTTTATTTTTTTAATATCTGTTATGGATGTACAATCCCACACAAAAAGTTCATGATGTTTTTTATGGGAATTACAATGCGTTTTGTTAAAATCATACCTCATAAATGTTTTTGATGTATTTGCAAATAATAATGTCCGAAATTCGGAATTAACACCTTTAGTAAAAACATTTAACGCCACGCTTTCGTTAACTTTATAAATTGCAGTTTTTGCTTCTTGAGTCGGATTAGTTAAAGTTTTTATTTCGAATGAACTTAAGTGTTCAGTGATTTCTAATATTTTTTTCTCTGAATTCAGATATGTTTTTATTATTTTGTTTGAGTGTACCAAGTTCGCTTAGTACATGTTGCAAAGTTTTTGGATTCGGATAAGCTTTTTCTAATGAATTTTTCAACTCTTCAAATGTGGTTGGCCTATTTGAACGTCCTAAAATACTTCGTACTTGTGCCGTTAATTTCAAATTGTAAACATATTTTATGAAAATTTCTTTATCTTCATTTTTCAACATATCATGTAATAATTCAGTTTGGACTATAAAATCTTTCAAATGTGTAAAATTTCCTTTAAAAATTTGTAGGTTTTTACCTACTACATTTATATCAAAATTGGCCATATTTAACAAATTATTTTCTTTTAATACTTCTTTAATATTTTTTCTTTTATTGGTAATGTTTCAATTGTTTTTAATAATTCTTCATGAAGATTATTAAATTTTAGTTTAATAATCTTTAAGATTAAAGTTTTTTCCTAAATGACCTCTATGTTTATTATGTTGACTTTATATGATTTAAATACAAATTCTAAATGTTTGATAGTTTAAATCATACTTGATTTTAAATACAAATTCTAGTTGTTTGACAGTTTAAAATCGTTTATCGAGCTTAAGGTCAAAGTTAGAAACAATTAATTGTTCTAACGAATTTTTCTAAAGAAACAACAACAACAACAAAGTTTTTTCAATATGAAAGGAAAAAAACCACTAGCAAATTGATTTTATTGTACAATTTCTGCGTGCTAAACGCGTCATCAGAAATCTTTGTGATTGCCCGTGCAAGCGCGTAGACGCACTGCACCATCGGGGCGATGAGATTTTGAAGCTTCAATTTCTCATTTTTTTCCCTTAATTTCATAATGCCACATTTGTTGTTGTATTTCTGTTTTACTTTAGTTTCTATGCCTATATTATATGTAGTCCAACAGCCTGCTGGAATTCTGCACTAACAAAGCATGTTTACTGAAGTTGTTTTTAGAATTTTTGCTGATTTTGTTTTTCAGCTGTTTCCGTTTGGTCGAGCTCTACCATTTGATTAAAGTTTTTTCCTAAATGACCTCTATGTTTATTATGTTGACTTTATATGATTTAAATACAAATTCTAAATGTTTGATAGTTTAAATCATACTTGATTTTAAATACAAATTCTAGTTGTTTGACAGTTTAAAATCGTTTATCGAGCTTAAGGTCAAAGTTAGAAACAATTAATTGTTCTAACGAATTTTTCTAAAGAAACAACAACAACAACAAAGTTTTTTCAATATGAAAGGAAAAAAACCACTAGCAAATTGATTTTATTGTACAATTTCTGCGTGCTAAACGCGTCATCAGAAATCTTTGTGATTGCCCGTGCAAGCGCGTAGACGCACTGCACCATCGGGGCGATGAGATTTTGAAGCTTCAATTTCTCATTTTTTTCCCTTAATTTCATAATGCCACATTTGTTGTTGTATTTCTGTTTTACTTTAGTTTCTATGCCTATATTATATGTAGTCCAACAGCCTGCTGGAATTCTGCACTAACAAAGCATGTTTACTGAAGTTGTTTTTAGAATTTTTGCTGATTTTGTTTTTCAGCTGTTTCCGTTTGGTCGAGCTCTACCATTTGATTAAAGTTTTTTCCTAAATGACCTCTATGTTTATTATGTTGACTTTATATGATTTAAATACAAATTCTAAATGTTTGATAGTTTAAATCATACTTGATTTTAAATACAAATTCTAGTTGTTTGACAGTTTAAAATCGTTTATCGAGCTTAAGGTCAAAGTTAGAAACAATTAATTGTTCTAACGAATTTTTCTAAAGAAACAACAACAACAACAAAGTTTTTTCAATATGAAAGGAAAAAAACCACTAGCAAATTGATTTTATTGTACAATTTCTGCGTGCTAAACGCGTCATCAGAAATCTTTGTGATTGCCCGTGCAAGCGCGTAGACGCACTGCACCATCGGGGCGATGAGATTTTGAAGCTTCAATTTCTCATTTTTTTCCCTTAATTTCATAATGCCACATTTGTTGTTGTATTTCTGTTTTACTTTAGTTTCTATGCCTATATTATATGTAGTCCAACAGCCTGCTGGAATTCTGCACTAACAAAGCATGTTTACTGAAGTTGTTTTTAGAATTTTTGCTGATTTTGTTTTTCAGCTGTTTCCGTTTGGTCGAGCTCTACCATTTGATTAAAGTTTTTTCCTAAATGACCTCTATGTTTATTATGTTGACTTTATATGATTTAAATACAAATTCTAAATGTTTGATAGTTTAAATCATACTTGATTTTAAATACAAATTCTAGTTGTTTGACAGTTTAAAATCGTTTATCGAGCTTAAGGTCAAAGTTAGAAACAATTAATTGTTCTAACGAATTTTTCTAAAGAAACAACAACAACAACAAAGTTTTTTCAATATGAAAGGAAAAAAACCACTAGCAAATTGATTTTATTGTACAATTTCTGCGTGCTAAACGCGTCATCAGAAATCTTTGTGATTGCCCGTGCAAGCGCGTAGACGCACTGCACCATCGGGGCGATGAGATTTTGAAGCTTCAATTTCTCATTTTTTCCTTAATTTCATAATGCCACATTCGTTGTTGTATTTTTGTTTTACTTTAGTTTCTATGCTTATGTATACATTTACTACTTTTAAAAAATGTTTATGACAAAAGTCTTAATTGTGCACTTATAGACTATATATCGTTGGAAAGGTGCTTTAATTGCCTGTAAAATGATATGCATAACAAAAACATTGTCCAGACAGATTTTGAGAATTTTTGCATGGAGTCTTAGTACTTTGGACCTAACATTTACTACTTTTATAAAATGTTTATGACAAAAGTTTTAATTGTGCACTTATAAGCTATATATTGTTGGAAAGGTGCTTTAATTACCTGTAAAATTATATGCATTACAAAAACATTGTCCAGACAGATTTTGAGAATTTTTGCATTGAAACTTAGTACCTTCAACCTAACATTCATTATTTTTTAAAAAATGTTTATGACAAAAGTCTTAATTGTGCACCTATAGGCTATATATCGTTGGAAAGGTGCTTTAATTACCTGTAAAATGATATGCATTACAAAAACATTGTCCAGACAGATTTTGAGAATTTTTGCATTGAAACTTAGTACCTTCAACCTAACATTCATTATTTTTTAAAAAATGTTTATGACAAAAGTCTTAATTGTGCACTTATAGACTATATATCGTTGGAAAGGTGCTTTAATTACCTGTAAAATGATATGCATAACAAAAACATTGTCCAGACAGATTTTGAGAAATTTTGCATGGAATCTTAGTACTTTGGACCTAATATTTACTACTTTTAAAAAATGTTTATGACAAAAGCCTTAATTGTGCACTTATAGGCTATATATCGTTGGAAAGGTGCTTTAATTGCCTGTAAAATGATATGCATAACAAAAACATTGTCCAGACAGATTTTGAGAAATTTTGCATGGAATCTTAGTACTTTGGACCTAACATTTACTACTTTTAAAAAATGTTTATGACAAAAGTCTTAATTGTGCACTTATAGGCTATATATCGTTAGAAAGGTGCTTTAATTGCCTGTAAAATGATATGCATAACAAAAACATTGTCCAGACAGATTTTGAGAAATTTTGCATGGAATCTTAGTACTTTGGACCTAACATTCACTACTTTTAAAAAATGATTATGACAAAAGTCTTAATTGTGCACTTATAGGCTATATATCGTTGGAAAGGTGCTTTAATTACCTGTAAAATGATATGCATAACAAAAACATTGTCCAGACAGATTTTGAGAAATTTTGCATGGAATCTTAGTACTTTGGACCTAACATTCACTACATTTAAAAAATGTTTATGAGTAGATGCCATGACTTAAATTCATATCAAGAGTTAAATTCTTTCTTTGTAATAATATTATTTTAAAATTCTTGGCAAAAGCTAAATTCGAATCAAAAGTTACACTCAACTTTGCAAATATAATTAATATAATTTCCTCCCAAAAGTTAAATTCGTACTTTGCAATAAGAACGAATTTAATTTCCTCCTAAAAGTTAAATTCGTACTTTGCAAAAAGAACGAATTTAATTTCCTCCCAAAAGTTAAATTCGTACTTTGCAAAAAGAACGAATTTAATTTCCTCCCAAAAGTTAAATTCGTACTTTGCGAAAAGAACGAATTTAATTTCCTCCCAAAAGTTAAATTCGTACTTTGCGAAAAGTACGAATTTAACTTTTTGCGGAGCAAAAGTAATGGTTTGAGTCTTCGCTAAGTTAGCGTCGGATTGACGAATTTATCTTCACGCACTTCTTAAAACATCAGAGATCATAGTCATGAGATTTGTTGTGGCTAATTAACTTTACGGAAACCATGTTGCTTTTCATTGAGAAGATTGAATAGTAAGCGTTACAAAACAATTTTTTTTATGTATTTAGAACCTTTAGTATTCTATGGCAATATGTTGCCATCACTCGATACTTCGAAGTTGCGTTGATTTTGTAGGTAAGGTATTCTTTTATTTAGGTATTTTTTTTATTAAAAATAAAAGAATAAAACTTCAAAACTTCAAAATATAATATTATTATCTTAATTAAAACTAGCCCCAAAAACATAATAAGGCTACCCTTGGAAAACTATTTGTTTAGTATATAAAAAACTAATCATATAAGTGGTCCATAGCGACCAAAAATCCAAATCAAAACAAGGCAAAAATCCACTCACGTTACAAATTCATACTATGGTAATAATCTAGGAGCGTACGCCTAAAAACATTTATAGAAGCAAATGATTTTAATGCAGTGGGCAGATCATTCCAACAACGAGCCACTCTAATATGCAAAGATCTTTCAAAAAGCGAACAAGAGATAGAGGGATAAATAATTTGAACATTTCTTGAAGAACGAGAAAAAGCAAAACAATTTACTGAGTATACCGGCAATTGATTTTTTATCGTTTTAAAAAAATTTTAAATAAAATTTAAAAAACTACAATTAAGAAATTTAAAAACATGTGAGGAGATATGATCTCGAACTCTTACATCAAAGGTAAATCTCATAAATCTATTAAATAATAGTTGTATTTTCTTTAAATTGTGGGAAATAGTACCTGAAAATACCTCAATACCGTATGTCTAGGTAGACATTAGCAAAGCATGGACAAGCCTGATTTTTATCTTTATTCGCAGACATAGATGCATGCTGTAAAGCCTACTTAAGGTGAAATTTATTTTTGAAATTAAGCTCTTAATATGCGATTCAAACGTAAGTTTTCTGTCAATGATTACACCAAGGCATTTTAATTCATCAACAAAATTTATATTTATGTCGTTTATATTGATAGAGAGATCAACATTTAGATAACTATTTTTACTAAAGAACATTTCTTTAGTCTTTGAGGCGTTAATTTTAAGGTCGTGAGTAGCCACCCAAGAGAATATATTGAAGGTTCTATAATTTATGACGGACTCAAAAACATATAAAAAATGCTATTCACCAGAAAATAGTAGCTGAATAGCGTGCAGATATTTGCAAGAATAGTCTTTGTCAGGCTATTTATGTAGAACATAAATATTATTGGGCCAAGAACCGAACCCTGTGGAACTCTACTGGTGACTTCAAGTATACCCGATGAATAATTATTAGAACTAAAAAACTGTTTACGTTCGCGCAAATATGAGAACAGTAGTTTGCAGGCAGTTTTTGAAAATTGAAACTCACTTTCTAATATTAGTAAAGTAAATGTTCCTTTATAAACGGGAATATAATTTAAAGAAATTTAAGAGGAATATTGTCATATCCGCAAGCATTCGATTTTATTTTTAAAAAGGCTGAAAGCATTACATCATGCACGACATTACAAAAAGAAAACCCTCCATCCGGTATCAGATCAAAATCGATAGAATCAGGATCAGCCGGTGATTGATGAGAAACAAAATGTCTTTTAAGATCGTCAATGTTGATGCTATCAAGAGCAGAAGCAGATCCCAAGCATCCATTGTTACGCAACACATATTAGTATTTTTTTAGTTAGATATTTTTTTAGTTAGGTTTTCAGCTGGAAATTTTTTGTTTGAGGCTTTAGTAGCTTATATTATAGAAAATTATACTGTAAATAAGCAAAAATGTACATTGTGAAGAGTTTCGCTCTTGGACATTCCATCAAAATTCATTGAAGTGTCCCCAGTACGCAACCAATAAAAGTCAAAAAACATACTTTTATGTGAAAAACTCCGATGAATCAGGAAAAGCAACTCTGAAATTTTCATTCGCAAGTATTCATCTTGATTTGTTTAAATTTAAGGAGGCTTTAAACAATTTTAAAAATTGTCCTTTTGGTACGCAACCAATAAACGTAAAAATTACATACTTTTATGTGAAAAACTCCGATTGAATCAGGTATAGCAACTCTGAAAATTCCATCTCAAATATTCATCTTGATTTGTTTTAAGGAGGCTTTACACAATTTAAAAAATTGTCCTTTTGTGTACGGTGGACAAAACTTTCCGTTTAATATTTAAATAAAACACCTATTCGTTAATTATTGTTACATTTATTTTATATAACGTATTGTTGTTTTACCACGAGAAAAAAGTTTTCTTATAAAAAATGCGCTTACTGTGCTTTAATTCATACACTTAAATGATAGAAAAGATCGTATTTCGTGTATTCTCATTCCTTCGCTGTTTTTAGCGAGTGTGTATGCTCAGACATTTTTTGCTTTTATTTCTTACAGTTCATAGTATGTGCTGAAGTATCGTACAAAACATTTTTAGTTGGCATAAAGTTGATTTATTCACTTTGCGGTTTACTTTTTTACGGAATGCGTGATATATTAATGAGGCGCTTAAGTATCGCATTCACTTACTAGTTTTTATACATTCTCCATTTCGTACAAGACTATCAAAACTCACAATTTATTTTCTTCGAGTTATTATGCTGTAATATTCTTTCTTTACGTAACAAAATCTATTGCTCTTATGTTATTATTCTGAAATATGACTCGTCTAGTCATATAATCTACATAAAAGGGTCTTAAAAAACTCAAAATACTAAAATATAAATATTTTTTTCATTCTTGCATGAAATCAGATTTGTTGTTTAGCTGATTGATTGTAATTGCTCATAGATTCACACAATTGCACTATTTAAAACATAAAGTTAAAATATCTTCTATTTTCAGGCCAAACTCCACATCAGTGCGAAGTTTGTGGAAAAAAGTACACTAGAAAAGAGCATTTGGCCAATCATATGCGTTCTCACACTAATGATACACCCTTTCGTTGTGAGATATGCGGCAAGAGTTTCAGTCGAAAAGAACATTTCACCAATCACATTTTGTGGCACACAGGTATGTCTATGCAAGAATTTTACAAAATATTTTATAAAATTGTAACAGACCCTTCCACCAACCCATTAGGAGAAACACCTCATCGTTGTGACTTTTGCTCGAAAACTTTTACACGCAAGGAACATTTGCTTAATCATGTTCGGCAGCACACCGGTGAATCCCCGCATCGCTGTACGTACTGCTTAAAGACCTTTACACGAAAGGAACACCTCGTTAATCACATACGTCAACACACTGGTGAGACACCCTTCAAATGTACCTACTGTACCAAAGCGTTTACTCGCAAAGATCATATGGTTAACCACATACGTCAACATACAGGCGAGTCACCACATAAGTGCACCTTCTGCACTAAGACCTTTACGCGCAAAGAACATTTAACAAACCACGTGCGGCAACATACTGGCGAATCGCCACATCGTTGCAGCTACTGCAAGAAAACTTTTACCAGGAAGGAGCACTTGACCAATCACATTCGCCTTCACACCGGCGACTCACCACACAAGTGCGAATATTGTCAAAAGACGTTCACAAGGAAAGAGCATCTCAACAACCATATGCGTCAACATTCAAGTGACAATCCACATTGTTGCAACGTATGCAACAAACCATTTACACGCAAAGAACATCTCATAAACCACATGTCTAGATGCCACACTGGTGATCGCCCATTTGCATGTGAGACATGTGGCAAATCTTTTCCATTAAAGGGAAATCTCCTTTTCCATCAACGCAGTCATACCAAGGGACAAGAATGTGAACGTCCATTTGCATGCGAAAAATGTCCCAAAAATTTTATTTGTAAAGGTAAGTAGTAAAACAAAAGTATATTCTGATCAAGAAAATAAGTTTTACGTATTATTTTTCTTTATAATAATAGTACGATTCAATGCCTTTTGCTTAGTCGTCTGCTTAAAGTAATTATTATTTAATTGCAGGTCATCTTGTTTCTCATATGCGTTCACATTCAGGAGAGAAACCACATGCCTGTACCTTGTGTAGCAAGGCATTTGTTGAGCGTGGAAATTTGAAGCGTCATATGAAAATGAATCATCCAGACGCAGTTATGCCACCTCCTCCAGTACCACATCCACAAATTCCAGCTGGAATACTGACATCAATTAAACAGGAAATAAATCCAATTATAAGTAAGTCATCAAATTATTAATTATAAAAAACCGAGATTAGCTTTGCAGGTATTTATATTCAGACATGGTGGACTTTAATAAACGAGATTGGTATAATGCGTATTTTTAACTGAAATAAAGTAAAAGTGTAGTTTTAATTTTAATGGGTCTTCTTGAAAATTAACAAAATCCAAATAACGCATCAGATTTGGAAAATCATCAAGACGACGTCAAGTTTTCTCAATCATATCTAAAAATGTACAGCTGTTGTTCTATGACTCCTTTGTTTTTGATAAAAAAAAAGACTTCAGACGATCGACGAAATGCAAAAAAAAAGGTTTCAAAAAGCTGAAAAAAAAAAATGTAAAGAACAACCAGCTTAGAAAGCATTAATACAGTCACACAAACTCCGAACATAAATACCCCGCAACTCCTTCGCCCCAGTCCAACTAGCATCATTACGATTAAACAAAGTGCAAACATTCATGCTGAGCAGCGTCTTTCCCACAACTCCTTCTCCTATAACCTACTTGCATTTGATCGCTATCAACCCTTTGTTGCTTCGCTGCTCAGCATGTAGGTTTGAACTTTGCTTGATCGTGATAATGGGAGTTGGACATGGACGAAGGAGGATTTGCGGGATGGAAGATTTTATTTTTGGTTTTTTTTTTGCTGTATTTTTTTCTTTGTGACCAAAATTGCGTGCATTGTAGAGTGAGTTGCTAGTGATTTTTTGCTCTCCGAATTGCACCTACCTGATTATGCTGTCATGAATCAATTGTTTTGTGAAAATATGAAATATTAAATAAACACTACATTTTTAGACTAGTTTTACTCAAACTGCCGGCTATATCAAAATATTTTTGATTCTAGCTGGCTTCATTTTTTTAATTAACTCGTTATTACCCAAGTCACATTTTCTAATATTAAAACACCAATTTAAACAAAAACTTAACTCTCTGAAATTATTTCCAATTCGATTCTTTATATTTATAAAAACAGTGTTTTTCTTTTAAATAATTGTTATTTTTTTATTTTGTATTAATTTTTTACACTCATGAATCATGAAATTTGCTTTAAAATGGCATTAAATCGTTTTTGCAATAAATGTGTTACAATGCATGTACATATTTTGTGAATTTTTGGCAAGGTTATTAATATTTTCATCGCAAACCCTTAAAAAATTTCTCTTTTTAATTAAAGTTTTTTCTAAATGACCTCTATATTAATTATGTTGACTTTATATGATTTAAATACAAATTTTAAATGTTTGATAGTTTTAATCATAATTGATTTTAAACTATCAAACAACTAGAATTTGTATTTAAAATCAAGTATGATTTAAACTATCAAACATTAAGAATTTGTATTTAAATCATATAAAGTCAACATAATTAATATAGAGGTCATTTAGAAAAAACTTTAATCAAATGGTAGAGCTCGACCAAACGGAAACAGCTGAAAACAAAATCAGCAAAAATTCTAAAAACAACTTCAGTAAACATGCTTTGTTAGTGCAGACTTCCAGCAGGCTGTTGGACTACATATAATAACATAAGCATAGAAACTAAAGTAAAACAGAAATACAACAACTAATGTGACATTATGAAATTGAGGGAAAAAATGAGAAATTGAAGCTTCAAAATCTCATCGCCCCGATGGTGCATTGCATTAGCGCGCTTGCACGGGCAATCACAAAGATTTCTGATGACGCGTTTAGCACGCAGAAATTGTACAATAAAATCAATTTGCTAGTGGTTTTTTTTCCTTTCATATTGAAAAAACTTTGTTGTTGTTGTTGTTTCTTTAGAAAAATTCGTTAGAACAATTAATTGTTTCTAACTTTGACCTTAAGCTCGATAAACGATTTTAAACTGTCAAACAACTAGAATTTGTATTTAAAATCAAGTATGATTTAAACTATCAAACATTTAGAATTTGTATTTAAATCATATAAAGTCAACATAATAAACATAGAGGTCATTTAGGAAAAAACTTTAATCAAATGGTAGAGCTCGACCAAACGGAAACAGCTGAAAAACAAAATCAGCAAAAATTCTAAAAACAACTTCAGTAAACATGCTTTGTTAGTGCAGAATTCCAGCAGGCTGTTGGACTACATATAATATAGGCATAGAAACTAAAGTAAAACAGAAATACAACAACAAATGTGGCATTATGAAATTAAGGGAAAAAAATGAGAAATTGAAGCTTCAAAATCTCATCGCCCCGATGGTGCAGTGCGTCTACGCGCTTGCACGGGCAATCACAAAGATTTCTGATGACGCGTTTAGCACGCAGAAATTGTACAATAAAATCAATTTGCTAGTGGTTTTTTTCCTTTCATATTGAAAAAACTTTGTTGTTGTTGTTGTTTCTTTAGAAAAATTCGTTAGAACAATTAATTGTTTCTAACTTTGACCTTAAGCTCGATAAACGATTTTAAACTGTCAAACAACTAGAATTTGTATTTAAAATCAAGTATGATTTAAACTATCAAACATTTAGAATTTGTATTTAAATCATATAAAGTCAACATCTTTAAGATTATTAAATTTTAGAAATATTATCAATTTCGATTTTTAGATTTTGAATGTACTTAAGTTTGTGCTCTATATCTTGTTTTGAAAATTCTATATTTTTACTCTTTTTTAAATTTCTTTTAATTGTTTCAATCAATAATATATTATGTTTTATCGTATCCATTCATGTATGAATACCCTTAATAATAATTTTTCATTATCTAAAAATTTTATTATTTCTTAGCACCCTGTGCCAGTAGCGAATTTGACATTTAGGTTTCGTTGAAAGTTCAACGTACAGGTGGCGCAATAAGTGCTCGTCGCTCAATGCGAATAAGCATGAAAGAAAACGTCAGATAACTAAAAACTAGTTATTGCAAAAATGTCGGCTGCGGTTGTTTACGTTCGCAAATCGTTTCATTAAAAATGTGTACAATTCAAAGTGTTTAGTTTTTTAAATAAGTTAATTTAATATATTTCATTAATATTAGTTTTTGCATTTCGCGATTGTTTTATGTGCAGTGTTTACGGCCAAAAAAAAGTGAAAATATTACAAAAATAAATGTTGCAATTTATGTTTTTCAAAATAAAATATTCTAGCTAAATAAGTTTTGTGCGCGAGTGAATAAAGCCGATATGTATGAAAAATAAAAAGGATGCATTAGAAAGAGAAAATTAAAAGTTATTTATTTATTCATTGTTTACATAGTTTTGAATATATAAAAATAAAGTAAAATATTTGATATTTGTTTAATTTGTAAATAGTGTTTAATTAAAATGTTAAGAATTAAAAATAGTTGGAAAAAAGCAAATGAAAATTTAGTTTGTGGCTATTTATTTATGTTTAGCTGCAGCTTTCGTAAGCTACGCTCCGGTTCGTGCATTTGTCGGTCCGCTGAGTTTTGCCGTCGGCAAATTAATTGATGCGCAGTTTGCAGGATCGCCATGTAATATGATTTGGGATATTTCAGGATCGCTATGTAATATGTTTTGTTTCTTGGTGATATCGCAGGATCTTTTTTTATTTAAAAAAAGAATAAAAAGGACTCGCGTTTTTATAAATAGTTCTAGGACATGCCTATTTGGTTGCTGGCGAAGTTCGCCACTGGCGCTATTTTAAATATCCTTTTTTATGCCGTTCACTAAAAAAGTGCAAAGGCTAAAAGGGTTTAAGTCGGCAGCTATTAAAGCTCAAGACTTATAAAAATTGAAAATAGTTGGCAGCTGTTAGAGCTCAAAACTAGATTGACTTTATTTGAAATTTGTTCGTTCTTTTATAGTATGTATAACGGTATTTTGTCTTAAAACTAGTTAACAATTGTTTTTTTATTTAAAAAGTAAACAGAATCATATGTTCTTAAATTAGTGTAAAAGTAATAGTAGAATATCTAATACATATTTGTAATTTAGTAATAGTAGTATAAAGTGTGTGAGTGAGTAGACTTAAATTATTAGAAAACTTAAACATAATCATATGTTAATATATTTGTGTAGGAGTAAAAGTGAACATGTAATGTCATATATTTTGTATTCAGCAATATGAGTACATATGTGCGAATGAAATAGATAGTAGTGCTTGGTATGAACATATGTTCTTATTGTTAGAATATTATCTTAGTATAATAAAGTAAATATAATAAGATGATACGTACCGTAAAGGTGTGTATCTTTTTAAATATGTTTTATAGTTGTTTGTTTTAATGTGATTTATAAGTAGTTTATAATGTAAAGGTGTGTACATTACATCGTGAACGTTTTATTCAGTTTCTTACTAACTTTTGGCTCCGCCACAAAAAGTTTAGAAAACTAAAAGAAGAACAGATTAAATAATTAGACTTGCACAACAACAACGCATGGTTCGGCAAAAAGACAGACACAAATATTCCTAAAGAGGTGCAGTGGTTATTAGTGCATGGTCAAAAGTTCGCACTCTCACTAACAAAAAACAATTTCCATCATTCAGCGTCATCGCGGAGGGGGAAAATTGCATACAAACAATCACCGAAAAAGAGGAACAAGACAAGGCACGAATGAAGTTTACGATATTAATAGAAAGACACTTAAGAGAATCAAAATCAGCAGAAAGAGACGCCTACGTAATCAATATTGTAAGAGACGCGACGGAATTTTTTAAACAAAACAAAAACAACGTTGTCGAAGCAGACAAAGGTGGCAAAACAGTAGCGATGAACAAAACAGACTACGAGGAGAAAATGAAAGCGATTTTAAGAGACGGTGGAATGTACAAAACAATTAAAAGAGATCAAAAAGCAATGATAAATAATCAAGAAAATCTTAAAATGACAACACACACAGCAACAACACCAAAAATCTACGGATTGCCTAAAATACAAAAACGAGACACCTTTGCTACCGATTTGCTCTTCAATAAACTCTCCATCTTACGCTCTCTCTAAATACATGGTAAAATTTTAAAATTATTAACAGTGGACTCCACATACAACATCAAAGACGCTAAAGAGTTTAAAAACAATATCAACAACACCTACATTTACGACGACGAAGAGATGGTGTTATTTGACGCTGTGTCGCTCTTTCCCATCTTGCCAGGGGAATTTGCCTTCAAAACAATTGAACGACAGTGGGACAAAATAGAAAAACAAACAAAAATTACAAACAAAACTTTTTACGGAAATTTTATATTTTTGTATTAATTATAGCACCAATTATAGTGGATATTGTAATGGAGGAGATTTTAGACATTTTCAAAAAACGTAAGCAAAAAACACAGACTACAAACAAAGTATGTAGACGAGATATTCGCATTAGTCAAAACAGAACATATAGACAGCACGCTAAAAACATTGAACATAAAATTTAAAGGGGTGTAGAACAAGCGATTGAACCAAGAATTTATAAAGGAATCACTTACATACCTGGGCTTATGGGAAAATTTAGGAAATCAAAAAAATACAACAAAAACATTACGCACTTGCCCCAAAAGTAAAGTAGAAGACATGGACAAATGCAATCTGGTTTAAAAAATAAAAGGCACAGGTAACGGGTCTCACATATGCAACAAAGTATATGTTGTGTAACAGCACAGATTTTCACCGTAGCAAGTTGCACAGCACTATTAGAGTTGTTCACGATGTGGTAAATTTGTCCTATAATTTTGGTACAAAATTTTCAATCTTTCTAATCGTGAACGAACTCTCGATAATTTCTTGTATTTTGTTTCAAAATACACAAGGTAATGTCAAATACGAAACATCGTGAATACCCCTTATATGCAATTGCTTCAACTTAGTTATCAGACAGCTAATACGTTTTCAAAGAAAAGAAGAGGGAAGAGAGACGTATTATCAGGCGGAAAAAAGAGAGGCAGAAAAGCGCGAGTAGCAGAAGATTGAGATGTATGGTGACAGGAATGAGGCCCGAAAATTTTACAAAAAAATAAGACGCCTTGCCGATGGTTTTAAAACTGGGGCCTCTTCCTGCAAGGATGAAAACGGGAATCTAGTGACAGATGTCCAGAGTGCACTGATGTTATGGAGGGAACACTTCTCTAAGCTTCTAAATGACGACGCTGACAACAATCCCGCCAATAGAGATGATATTCCGGAAACCCCAATTGCGGATGACAGCGTCGAGGTTCCGCTGCCCGACTATGATGAAGTCCTGACAGCTATAGCTCGGCTTAAAAATAACAAAGCCGCGGGAGCTGATGGCTTACCTGCTGACCGGTTAAGAACGGAGGCGAAACTCTATTTAAATGCATTCACGAGCTTCTTTGCAGAATATGGTCGGAAGAATGCATTCCGAACGAATGGAATCTTAGTGTGCTCTGCCCAATCCACAAGAAAGGCGATCCCACTATCTGTGCCAATTACCGTGGGATAATCCTTCTTAATATCGCATATAAGGTCCTGTCGAGCGTTTTATGTGAAAGATTGAAGCCCATTGTAAACGAACTGATCAGACCTTATCAGTGTGGCTTCAGACCTGGAAAGTCCACCATCGACCAGATTTTCACGCTACGACAAATCTTGGAGAAGACTCAAGAAAAACAAGTCGACACCCACCATCTTTTTATCGACTACAAAGCCGCCTTCGACAGCCCAATAAGGAAGCACCTGTACTCCACCATGCCTGAATTAGGTATTCCTGCAAAACTAATACGACTTTGCAGGATGACACTGAGCAACACCAGCAGCGCAGTTAAAATTGGGAAGGACCTCTCCCCACCATTTATTACCAAACGAGGTTTCAGACAAGGTGATTCCTTGTCGTGCGACTTTTCCAACCTAATGATGGAAAAGATCATCCGAGTTGCTGATCTGAGACGTAGTGGCACAATATTCTACAAGAGTGTTATGCTGCTTGTGTATGCTGATGACATCGATATCATTGGCCATAATACGCGCGAAGTCAGTGCACCATTTTCCAGATTAGAAAGAGAGTCAAGTCGAATGGGTCTGGCAGTGAATGCAGATAAGACGAAATACTTGGTGTCAATAAACAAACAGTCCCAGCGTCTTGGAGCCCACGTTACCGTTGACAATACCTTCTTCGAGGTTGTGAAGATGTTCGTTTATCTGGGATCCAGCATTAACTCAACCAACGACATCAGCATTGAGATCAAACGAAGAATAACCCTTGCCAACAGGTGTCACTTTGGGCTCAGTAGGCAATTGAGAAGCAGAGCCCTCTCTCGACGAACGAAAATCACGTTCTATAAATCGCTCATCATGCCCGTCCTACTTTACGCATCACAAACCTGGACGCTGAGCAGTTTAGATGAAAAGACTTTAGGAGCATTCGAGAGAAAGATTCTTCGCAAGATCTACGGACCAATCTGCGTCAATGGCGAATACGGTGGAATGATGAACTGTATGAGCTGTACGCTGACATCGACATAGTCAAGCGCATTAAAATCGAGCGGCTTCGCTGGCTTGGTCATGTTCAGCGCATGAAAGACGATGCTCCAGTGAAGAAAACATTCGATTCGGTACCCAGCGGCGGTCAACGCAGAAGAGGACGACCGCATTTTCTTTGGAAAGACCAAGTAGAGGACAACCTGACGAAGCTTGGAATTTCCAACTGGCGCCAGCAAGCGAAAGACAGAAATGGCTGGCGCAAATTCTTAGATGAGGCCAAGACCGACATGCGGTTGTAGCGCCAACTAAGTATGTAACACGTTTTCAAATTTGACAGCTGACACATTCTTAAATCTGACAACTGCCATTTTATTTAAAATGTGTCAGCAGACATTTCTTTTCATGTTTGACAGCTGACACATTTTCAAATATGACAGCTGACAAATTTTCAAATTTGACAGCTAACCCTTATTCAAATTTGCCAGCTAAAACTTTTTTTTCAATCTGAGTTAGTTACTTTTAAAGTCCTGCCCTGGTGTCTTTTGAAAGTTTTGTCGCAACCATTGTGTTACCCAGTAGGCTTGGGTAGTTCACGAACGAACTAGTTCAATTGAACTATTCGCACTCCTGAACTATGTGAACTAGTTCGTTGATTCTCGTTCTTTTAGTTCTTTTAGTTCAATCGATTTTGTAGCGAGTCAGATCGAAATGAACGAGAAAAATTTATTCAGCAATGGTTTGAGTCCGTGCTGCTAAAATTTTTCACAAATGAACGGTTAAAAAACTTTTTTGGAAAAAAATTAGTAGTATTTTTATGTAAATTTGTTCTATGTCCACAGTAAATGATTGATTCGTTCGTATAGTCTTTTCATTTTATGGACCTAATCGTGAACGAGTAAACAAAACGAACTAAAAGACCTATTAAACTAAAAAATATAACGAGCTTACAAACCTAACGATCTAAAATACAAACGAACTATAAGACCTAAAGAACTAACAACATGAACGAGTTCAAGAAACGAACTAAAAGAGCGAACGAACTAAATTAACTAAAAAAAATATATGAACGAACTAGTTCATGAAACTCAACTGAACTAAAAAGAGCGATCCTTTTAGTGAACTAAAATGCCCAAGCCTATTACCCAGCCGTGTCGTATTGTGCTAGCAAGTTGAACATAAGACTTGCATAGTGAAAACGCTGGGTGTAAAATTGCGAAGGGCGTTAGCTAGAAAATTTCCAGTGGTTTTGGTTGGTGCATGTCACACACTTAGCGGCCACAGACAAATTTGTTGTTGTTTTCGCCAGTAAAGAAAAAACTGGAAATTGAGATAGAGTCGGTCATTCAAAAATTTCCATGCAACCGACAAAATATGTTCACGGTCCAAAGCTGAGAACAATTCGGACAATGGTTGCATTTTCTTGATGTTTTACGTTTAGTAGTAATAAAACTGCACTGCTGTAGGAAATTTACCATTTAAATACTGATGAATGCTATGTTTGTTGTTTATTATTGAAGTATTACTTAAATTATGTGAAAGCACATAACATACAATTTGTACATATCTGCATATGTGTTGAAGGCATTAGTTTTTTTAGTTTAACACAATTAGAGTTGACAATATTGATACCCAATAAACATTTACCTTAGAGATCGGCTTGACCTCAAGTGGAGCTCCAGGTCGTTTCTGCAATCTCCATTGCTGGAAATCAACTTGACCTCCACTTGGTCTTTAGTTGAGATAATGCTGGATCCCCACTTGATCTTGTGATGGCACAAGTAATTTTTACTTGGAGTTATGTTATGACAGGTGAATTGACAGGTTTGTTTGATGGGATATGATTTATATTGACAAGTTTAGTTCTAGTACCTATTGCTATATCAATCAGAGCTTGGGCTCAGAGCTTTTTGTTGCTAGATTAGCATTAGCTCATGCGCGTTAAACTTTCTTTTCTGTGCCGACACCTGAAGCAGCAACAGCTATCGTAAAACAAGTCTTGTGGGGAAAAAAATTATAAAACCGTAACTAAAAGCCTTTAGGTAATTTTCGATTTTTAAACAAAATTAAGAAGTACGAAAATAAAATATCCATATTTTTAGAAGAATAATAACATATAATCTGAGGAGCAGTGAACCCTTATAGGCATTAGATGGGAAAAGATACACATATTATATGTTAAAAGTCGTGTTGAAACTTTCAACGCAAATATATTTGCAAAAAGATTTGCATCAGAGTGCACTGGTGAACGACCGTAGCAACGTGGTCGACTCAGCGCACTTACACACAACCGCAGGTACACAGGTAGTGTCTACCTCAGCGCACTTACGTGCAACCGTAGTCGATAATCATTAGAACTTCACTGGATACAAACAATCAAGACACTTTTAGCAACATTTAACATTTTTTTTTTGTTAACTTAACTAATTTAACTACATTAATCTACCTTAAACTATTTAAACTTGAATTAAACAACTTTAATCTACATATTAGCTACTTAAAAAATTAATAATTTCGAACTTAAATTTTAACTACTTAAAATATTATTAATTTTAAAACTAAATTTAATTAGTAACTAATCTAATAAGAATAATTAATCAATAATTAATATCATGAATATCTCTCATTCTGCTTCTCCCTTTCATATCTCGGTTTTTTTTTATATTGAAACAGTCATATTTTATTCAATTCATATATAAGCAAGCTATTAAACATATATCATATTCACACATACATATATAAGCAACATTTTCTTAAAGTTGGACCAACGTGTTTGCGCAAACATCGAGGGAACCTCTTTTAATCTCTTCTTTTTTTTGCAACAAATGTTGACAACGCATTAATTCCTAGTTATCAAGTAAGAGTTCAAGTTTTTTTTATTCCATTTAATCTCAGCAGCGGCTTTACTTAAATTTTAAGAGAGGTTTTTTTCTCTCGCAAAATGCTGCATAACCTGTTCTTAGTTAAAATGTTAGTATTAAATATGAATTAGATAAGGTTTGTTAATGCTTTAACGCAGCAATGTCTAGTCACCACGTCTTTGATTTGATTTGTGTTTCAATTTTCAATAGTTCTTCTAATTGCTTCAATGCAGTTGCTTCGATTCAGTTGGTTTGATTTTTTTTACAATAAAAATTTTATTGCAATTACAATAATAATGATACCTTAATAATAAAAGTCCGCTAATAATCTGCAGAAATGCTAAACAATTTTGTTCTTTTTTTTCATTCTTTAGTCCGTCTGTTATTTAAAAAGTTGCCATCAATAAGAAAAGTGGCAGGAGCAAGAACCTTACGACAACACACGACGAGCACCGGCCTGGAAGCCTAAAAGCATGCACGTTGCTCTGATTCTACTATTTAATTTATCAATTTATTGATAAAATATCAATCAACCGTCATAATCTCCAAGGTCTTTCTCTAACCGATCGCCAACTCAAAATGAAAAAATAAATAGTTTTTTTAAGAGAAAGCTTTACCAATTATTATTTTATTTCAATCAATGAAAATAGTTTTAAGCCTATTACACATTTTCATTAAATTATTTAAAATAAATGTTATTATTACTCAAATATAAAATGGAAACGTTTCGGTTGCATTCATTATTTATGTTCTTTAAAGAAGACTTGTTTACACATTTTTATAAATTAATGACAATATTTTATTTGATTTTTTCGCTTATTATCAAAATAATATAAAAAAATAAATGTATTCCAGGTCCACTCCTTCCTTCCGCTGAATGCAGCCATTGTTTATTGCCGGCTTTGTTCCACAAACGTAATATTTTGCACTGAATTTTGAAACTTTCGCGAATTATATCTCCGAAGACATTCAAGGCCAATATGGCGTGGGCCATAAACTACACTTCTGCCTTTTATTTTTGCACTTCTGTTTTACGCGTGGGCCGTAAACTGCCAAGAATGATAGAATACAAAGATTGCGCCGAAGACTAGAAAATGAGTACAACAAAAGTGTCGTTCTGCGCATGTACGTCATAATATCAATGCTGTTTTGGAGAGCGTTCACTTTGCATACGATTTTTTCACAGAAATGAAAATTGCAAACATTTTATTTTGTATAATTTAAATAAAAGAAGTAAGAAGCAATTTATTGGAACTAGAAGAAGGTAAATTTATTAAGTACTCCTTTGCAAACATTATTTTTACTATTATTTTATTACAGCCAGTAAGCAGCATAGTCAAAAAAAAATTTGTCTGAGAAACTAACTTCAGTGAGCATTATTTTTCGACTTGGATTTTATAAAAATGTTTATTTAGAGTTTAATTGATGTAGTTTAAACATTTCCAGATATTTTATTTCCATTAATTTACCTGTGAATGGAAAGGACAAATAATGATAGTTCCAAGTTTTTAAATAATGAAACAAATTTTGTTAAGTTAATATATTTTTGTAATTTTGTTTTCGTTTGTTTGCGTTTTCTACAATTTGTTGGTTTAATTTTTGTATTTATTGCAAACATCAGGTTTCTGAAAAATATTTGTTTGCTGCTCTTACTACAACTAGCATCTGCACACTTTATTTTTTAAATTTTAAGTTAAAAACTCGCAAATATACTTCGATATATACACAATTAAATAAAACACAACCGATCGCAGTACGTTTCTCAAAGAAATATAATATTGTGACGTAATCAACTGAACAGCTGGTTGTCAAACTCGATTAGCAGAAGTAACGGACCTACGCAAAGCGTAATCTCTTATTCTATCATTCTTGGTAAACTACACTTATGCCTAGTTTGTTTGCAGTTTCTACATACTTTATTCAATCTACTTTTATTATTTTGATGCAATTCACAAATTCACTTTTCTACGAATTCCAACAAGAAACACAGTAACTAAAACAACCTAGTGTTGCCAGGTACAAAAACAAATTATTTTGTTGGCACTTCAACAGTATTGCCTTTTTGGAAACTAATGCATCTCAAGCCCATGATATAATTACCAGGTATTATTATTCGCTGAAAATCAGCTGGGGATAAACTGTCATTTTGGGCATATAGTGTCAAAATGTAGCGAGTAGGTGGAAACAGTGTTGCTTCTTGTATTATTTCAAATCAGAAATCTGCAAACGATAGGGGTATTCACAATGTGGTGTATTCGTGATTAGTTTTTATAAAATATCCAATATTTAAAAGTTATTGTGAACGAAGCTTTGATGAAGTGTTGTATTTTTAAAATCAGCTAATTTTTTTGATTTGGAAATATAAATAGAAATCATAATTTTACTGCAGGAAATCATAAAAAAATTTAAACAAAACACTACATGATAATAATTTTTATTAAATAACCTTACAATGCAGCCAGTAGCTTTGAGTAACAATGCTTTTGGGAAGAAACATTATGCATTTTGTTTTTGTAATTTTACAAAACTTAATACAAATATCAAATTTAAATATTTGTCTTGTCCTTGCACTTGATGTTAGTGGCGTGATAAACAACAATTTTATTAGTTCATTACATCAAAAATTAAGTAAGCATAAGAGCAACAATATGATTCAAAGTTCTAATGTCTGACTTTAAAAAAGTTCAAATACTATAAAGTCTTTGTATCGTTTAGCGTAATACAATCAGCCCTGTCATGAATAATTTTTCACGCGTAATCGGAGAAGGGAGTTTTCATTTTTATGACAAAGCTCAAGAACATTTTGGAAATTTTATATGCAAATTCATTCATCAACGGTTTATGAACAAATTTGCATTAAAAATTCGCAAAATGGTCTTGAAATTTATCATAAAAATTAAAACTCCCTTTTCCGATTTCACGTGAAAAATTATTCATGATAGAGCTGAATATATAGTTGTTGAAATATAAACCAAATCAATCGCTTTATAAAAGAAATAGCAAAAGTTTTTTATTGCCAAAATTTTTTGTTTTAATTTTTGATTTTTTTAATCTTTTACTAAAAGTTTTAATCCGAAAATGCATTCTGCATTTTATAAAGAGCTCTTTCACAGGTGCGGGAAGTTCGTTTGGTGAACACAATTCAGCGAGTTTTTTCTGTACTCCTTGCGCACTAAATGTTCCTAGCATTGGCTTGATTAAAGACGGCCTCCAAATCCTTTATTTTTTCCAAATGTTCATTTGTAGACATCTGGGTAAAAGTAAAAGCAAAAATCCCCTTTTACTTCTTGGTGTGTTTGCAGTACTTTTATTTGACACCAATTTGACACTATATGCCCAAAGTAACGAGCAAAAGTAGCGATTAATAGTATCTGGTAATTTTATCATGCTCAAGCCAATTTTCAGCTCAATTCCAAGATGTTGGAGTTGACTGGGAGACATGAGCTGGAGATCAAGTGAAGGTTGAAGACTTTTTTCCAAGCTTGGAGAAAAATATTTTTCTTGCTTATTGGGTAGTGTGTTCGGAAGTGCGGCATGACTTTACTTTAGGGGCCACACTACATGTGGATACATTTCCTGCATAAATATTGGCCAATCTAATTAATTTTAACCTCAGACGATCAGAATTCAACCCAATCATTTTAAATGCAAATAAAATCACTTATAAATAACCTATAGAGGGTAGCCGTTTTATTGAATCGTTTGCATAAAGGAACGTTGCCTGCACGAAATGGTAGCAAAAGCGTAATAAATTTCGCTTCCGCCATTATCGAACAGAAAACTATGTGTACTAAAAAATGACGAAACTTCCAATGCTTGACAGACAATGTGTGGCATGCCCCGTTGCTTCACTTGTGCAACAGAGGTTCGGAAGTGAAAAAAGAGGGACGAAAAGAAAAGAACGTCAGAAGCAAGGTTGAAAGTATTGTGGGAAAAATCCCATTCGTGGTAATTTTTAATTGGTCTTGGGAATTTTTTTTTTTGGGAATTCCCATGGTAATTTTTAATTCAGCGTGGTATTTTTTAATTGGCGTGGGAATTTAGCGTGGTATTTTTTAATTGCATGGGAATTTGGGAATTTTTTCTTAAATTTTTTTTTTCACTGTTATTAAGCAAAATCTTAATCATAGTATTCGATTATCGACGTATATATAGAGAAGAGTAAAGCTATAAGTTTACGCTGTACATTTCTTCGAACTTACCCTTAACATAAACGATTAAATTGCATATTTGTTTTAAGAACAAGTTGACATCACAAAGTTGCATAAAAACTAATAGCGCATTCTTTCCTGAAAAAATTCTGACCTTAAAATTCTCACCTTTTCTGAAAATGCAGCATTTCTGGATGCAAGTGTTATGCTTACAAAAACTATTTTAAAAATCTAAAAAAAAAAATATATAAGACTACCAAAATAATAATAGACAATATATGAAAGTTTACTTATCGATTTCATTAGTCTGCAATTATCTTTTAAAATCAAAATTAAATCACAGTTGCTATTATAGGCATTATATGCTCTGTTTACACCACGATTTTGTATCGTAAGCTGCGCACGTCGCAAAATAAGCTTCTGTAAAAATATGACTCTTACGCTATTAACATCACAAATACGACGTTCATTGAATACTACTATTATTTCTTTGGTTTTTTTAGCTGTAAATAGTTAGGGCCAATTTTTTAGTGTGAGCTTAAACTCTAGCCAAGTTAAACTGAGGCTAACTCACCAAAATTGGACGTTTAAACTCGGTTTAGGCAAAAAAGAAACACATTATATGATAATTTAAGTCAATTTAACTTCAACGGATGCTAAAATATCTAGTTAAACCGAGTTTAAACGTCCAATTTTAGTGAGTTAGCCTCAGTTTAACTTGGCTAGAGTTTAAGCTCACACTAAAAAATTGGCCCTCAGTGTAAAAGAAGTGTTAAAAATATGTTCGCAAGTTTTCCATCCCTGATTACAAAGTGCTTTCTGAACATCTCCAGATTTATCGAAGAATTAGTGCAGCAAAATTTCGATTAAACGTTGAATGTTTAAAATTGCGTCGTTGATGGAGAACTTTCGATTTAACGTTCAGAGTTTAAAATTGTGTCGTTGGTGGTGGATGGTTGTGGTAGAAGTGTTGAAAAAGTGAAAATTTTATAAAATATTTAACTGTTAACATTGTATTGCCATTGTATAAAATTGATTCAATGGCAGGTAGAAAAAGAAAGTTGCCCCAAGCTACAGAGAATGAGGATCAAAAAATATCTAACTATTTTCGGAACATATCGTAAGTTATTCAGTAACTTTTTTAGTATTTAAGTTAAGTTAGTTATTATTAAAGAAAAAGAAGCGATATACTCTGTGACGAGTGCAAAGCGACAGGGTCATCGCCATGCACTTGTGCTTCAACTTCTTCGAGGGCAGAAGTGGCACACATTTTGGCAAACCTCCACCGGTGTTCTAATGATAGCATCGAAGAGTTGGTACAACAAGAACTCGTCCGCCTCAACAATGAAGATGAGGACACACTTTCATCTCCAGAGACAGAAAAAGCTCCGACGCAGGACACCGTTCTAGAGGAGCAACCTGCCGCCCTGCAGGTAACACCACAGACTACGGCGCGAATTTCCCCACAGGGGTCTGACAACTACGACGTTTATGATGACGACGATTACACTGATAACGATGATGAAGACTCATCCAAAAAGTAATTAATATTTCATTAGCTTAATTTCGATGGCAGTTGAGCTAGAACAGAAATTTTTTCTATTCAAAATAGGCAAACACCAAAAATGAAAAATTTTCAAAAGTCGTGGCTTTCTTTGCCAGCCTTTAAGGAGTGGATGGAGCAAGATACAAGTTCTAAAGTCCATTTCCTATGCCGTCCCTGTGGTGGCAAACGTTTGAATGCTGGCAAAGAAGAGGCTCGAAAGCATATGCTTTCCAAAAAGCATAAAGCCAATATTAAATCAGTCGAAGCGACTCGAAAAATAGACTTGTGTGAAGTAAACGAAACCAAGAGGAAGGAGTTGTTGATGCCGCAATTTATTGTCCACAACAATTTAGCCGAGTCGCTTGCGGATGAGCTATGTGGACTGAGCAACCAGCTAAATCCTAAAGAAAAATACAGTTTTGGCAGAACAAAAGCCACTTGTATAATTAAAAACGTTTTAGGCAAAGAACGCAAAAATAGTCTAATTAACAGGTTAAAAATAACAAAATTCAGCATTATTTGTGACGAATCGACCGCGATTGATTTCACAAAACAACTAGCAATTGTCGTTCGATACGTCGATGAAAATCTACAAATAAATGATGACTTCTTGGCATTTATAAACATTGAGAAAGGCAGAGCTGAAGATTTATATAATGTTATAGTTGGTAGGAATTCAAGCTGTTTAAAAATTTGTTTTTATATAATAACTTTACTTTCTCTTAGACTTTTTTAGTAGCCATGAAATTAATTATAAATCAAATATGATCGGGTATGGCTCAGACGGTGCTGCGGTGATGTTTGGTTCAAACAATTCTTTGTGCACGTATCTAAAACGTGACATTCCAGGTAGTTTTAAATTTATTTCTAAAAGTTTATTAGCTATTTAGAACAGGGACCGTAACTGTTATGATTTTTTCAAAAAGACAACAAATAATCGTTATTTGTTGACCGATATTATTTCGATCAAAGATAAAAGTAAAAATTTTAACTGTTATTTTCGGTCCCTGATTTAGAAAAAAATTCTTTGTTTGAACAAAGACCATTTTTTACTTTTAATAATTATTTAATACATCGATTCAATAACACTGTGACTTAAAAAACACATTTTGGCAAAATAACAGGATTCTGCGATATAGGCTCTATACTATGACAAGAGGTTAGTAAAACCCAAGCTTGGTTTCGGGAGTTTGGCGAACGTTTTCTTTTTTTGGCCCCATATATATTGGGGGTCTTAGTGATTTTGAGAAAAAATAGTATCATTAGTTTTTGTTCAACAGCTCTTTCAGACTTAGAGATACCGGTTTACTGTCTTTGGCAAAGTTTAAGCTATCAGTCTAATAAACAACTTAAAAATTAATCAAATTCATAAAATAATATTTTTCATAACTTTTTTTAAAAAAAGCGAACTTTTTTAATTTTTTCGCTTTTTTTGGTCATAACTTGAAGGGAATCCAAATTTTTTCTATACTATCTTCAACAAAATTGTAGCCGAAAATAAATTGAACAACTCTTGTAAACTTATTTATGTGATCTGAACGTGTCAGCACTCTTAAAAAGGTCAACAAAATTATTGTTTAAGTCAAAAATGCCGGTTTTCGCAGTTTTTTGACTATAACTCTTAAACTATGCAAATTTTCATCCCAATTCGTTCGGCTAATTTATAGCCGAAAGGATTATAAACAATTCTTGAGAACTTTTTGTTTGATTTGAATGTGTCTACATTACTTAAAAAGATCAAAGAAATAAATTTTTTTATTTGAAATATACATAGTAAGTGATAACACGGGCTTACAAATAAAAATTTTGAAGAAATGCCAAGAACGGCATACATGTCGGCGTGCTCATTTTGATATTCTGAACACAAATTTTGCTATAATTTTTTTCATATGTAAAAATTTTTAGATAACGTTACTTTTGTAGTTTTTATTATATACAATACATGACTTATGTATATTTCAAATAAAAAAAAATAATTTTATGATCTTTTTAGTAATGTAGAACCATTCAAATCAAACAAAAAAGTTCTCAAAAGTTGTTCACAATTCTTTCGGCTACAAATTAGTCGAACTAATTGGGACGAAAATTTGCGTAGTTTAAGAGTTATGGTCAAAAAACTGCGAAAATAGCCCTAAAAACCGGGATTTTTGACTTAAACGTGGGAATTGTTCCGAATTTTGGCTGGCAACCTTGGTCAGGAGACCTCGCTGCATGCTTCCAAAGAAGTAAAATATAAGGAAATTGTGTTGCTTACACATACATTGTACGTGAACTGTCGCACCATTCGTAAATTGTGCGAGCGAGAAAGAGTGTGTTTTTTGACATTTTTGAGAACCCTGGCATCTGATTGGAAGACTCCTCAGCAAAATAGTTGAACATAATTTAATTTTAAGCATTTTTCACTGCTTAAAAAGCAACAAAATTAAAGAAAAAAAACCACTTAAACAAATGCAACCTGAGTTGTGCGGTTAAGAATTGTAATAGTTCCCGAAAACTTAAAAACAATGCGCATTCGTTCCACAGGTAAATATGTCCATACGGTTTAAATTATTTTAACAAAAGTGCTTTATTTAGTTTCTAACGATATTTTTTTTAACTGATTTGTGTTAGAAATGTATATATTTCTTATTAAAAATGGTTTAAAAATGCAATTTAGACCCCGTTGATTTTCCGCCAGTTTGATCAAACCACATCTGTCGAAACACAAACACTGCTTCAGGGGCGCAGTCATTTTTCGCACTTGAATACATGTTTGGGGCGCTCTTGTTTTCAGCATAGTGAATCAGATTTAGTACCTGTTTGTTAAATTTTTCTGATTTTTACACAACAACTAGGAAACACCCAAAAAAATAAGGTATTTAAAGAATTAACCTAATATAAATTGTAATTAAAGTTGAAGTTTAGAATTTATAGGCCTTTAAATATAGAAAAATTACCTAAAAATCTTGCAGTTTTTCTAGTTTTTCAACAAAACTAAGCTTTATGGGTATTAAAACAAAGGTAATGTGCGTATCTATTCAACGAGGTGTCAAATTTAGAATTCCATAAGAATTCATTAAGATATAATTTTTTTATAATTAGAATTTGTCTGAAAGACTAGTGGTTTCTCTTTTACGAAAGCAATACATTAAAAAGAGAATTATTAAAAAGATAACTACATTCAGAACTGCTGTAGACAGAGAAGCCAGTGTGGTACTTACTGAGGTGTGTAAACACTAAGCAGCGTCCGAAGGCCTCCTTTTGATACATTTATTTTTTTTTTATTAAATTTGGAAAAACCTCGCGATTTTAAGTAAAAAAGGGTTGTATCTTAAATGCATGTATTTTTATGTTTGATATCTTGTTTAATAGATACTTGTATTATCTCTCTTTTGATACCCATAAAGTTTAGTTTTGTTGGAAAACTTAAAAAATCAGCTAAATTTTTAGTCCACTTTTTCCAACGTTGGATGCCTATAACTTCTAAGCCAATTGCGAGCGATCAAAAATTTTTTAAATAATTAGAGTTGTTGCTATTCTTGAAATGTTTCTAAAATTTTAATGCATAAGAACAAACTTTAACAGTTTGGGCCTTCTTTTACGATTCAACCGAATACGGCCCTTTGTGATTGTTTCTGTATTTGTGTGAACCAACACCAATATAGAAAATACCACACTTTTCTGCTATTACACCACTTCCTTACATTTTACTTCTTTGCGTGCTTCTGAGAAAAAAAAAAAGTAGATTCTTAAAATTTGATTGAGTCACAGAAATGTGTGTTTGCTTGTTGAAATTTTAACCTTTGGAAGGAATTAAAGATTAATTTACAAGCATAGTCCCATGTTACGGTGGCGGTCATGGGCTCATCATGGTCATGCATTGTTGTTGTTTCAATGTAAATTAAAAATTTGAGAGTGAGAGCAAGAGAGTAAATTTTCACTACCATGGTCACCAAATGATTCGACAGAAATATGAAATCATGGGATCAAAACAGTGTTGCGTTGCGGAATTATTCACAACATTTGTGTTTAGGTACGAAAATAGTACACTTTTAGTACGAAATGTATGAAAGCAGTAATGAAACCTGCTTAATAGCAACACTCATTGGTTGAAAAAATACTAAAAGTAGCAAAAAGTGCACTGGCGCTTAGGCATCATATGACCGCCAGCATAACATACTTTCGTCACACAGCTCATCAAACGAAAAAAGAGAGTAAAAAGTGACAACCAGGGATCATATGACGACCACCGTAACATCACCCATAGCGAATTTGTGAAAAAGCTTTACCCTAGGTCTATACGAGACTAATTGTCATGACAATTTCAATACACACACATTTTTTACTAACACATTCATATTTTCTCAGTTGTCAGCTCAATTGTCTCAACAATCAGGCAGACAATTAAACTAACAACGATCATACATAGACTGATATTTTTTGACATTTTCTTCTGAATGTGAAGGTCAAGAACAGAAAAATTTACAAACCAAAGGAAACGTCAAATAATACAACAAATGACATTTATTGTCTTGCAATTGTTACCCGGTGTCTCGACAGGCAATAATCCATTGCTTACCATCTGTCAAATTCCATTGCAAGCAATGTCAATATTTCAAGGGTGGGTTTTGTCATGTTACGAAATCAACATATAATTTTATCATTTATAATATAATATTATTATTGTATAAATTTATTCTGCACGCTACTTGATTTTTATAGATATACACATTTAAAATTTTGGAGAAAAATGAAAAATGGCTGTCAAACAAGTAAAAATACAGCTCATTGCTTGACAATACATGGAAAGCAATATTGCTCGCCATGAATTGCAACCATGGCAATTGAGTGGTCTTGGCAATAATTGCCAATTTAAAGATGGAAAGCAATGAATTATTGCCTGCCGAGACGCCCTGTTAAGCCCACCTACGTCACGCTAAAAAAATTTGCTTGAAGTTGACAAAAATTTGACAACAACAATTGGATATAAACAATTGTTATAACAATTGTTACGTGTAGACGCAGCGTTAACGAAAACAACAACCCAACAACAAAATCTATTGTCTGCGGTGCCTTGGTTGTGACGTGCAATCAGCGTTAAATTGTATCAATTTGCACAATAAAGAAAAAGAGAATCAAAGGAAAACCATTTATTTTCCAATTGTGGCAATACTTTAACTCGGTAAAAGTGGTGCTTACAATACAGTATACAATGGCAGGTGCTACACTGAAACGCACATAACACTGGGAATATCTTAATCAGCGCCCCAGCAAAACGTCGACGTTGTAATGCTGTTGGCCAATGTGGAAGTGGTTCACCTTCTAGGGGTACCAGCGGCGCACCGACTTTGGCCTCAGCAAGGGGTTAAAAATGGGTTCCACAACGAAAAGCAGGTGCGGCACATTTCAATACGTGCGTACGATTTCAACTCAACTAAAATAAGCTATTAAGCCAAACTTAGTAGATCATAAAAACGCTTATTTTAATACTCTAAACAAATTTTTTAAAAAATCAATAATTTAACGTTGTGAAAAGACGCAGAAGGGTCTAACAATATGTTACCAGTATGTTTTTAAGCCATTTTCAAAGAAACAAAAAATGTTTGCTTCTTCAAGCAATCATATTCGTTTTACAATCGAAAGACCTGGATGGAATTTCAATTATAATTGGGCAATAAATGTGCAAGTGAGATGAAATTAAAATAAATATGTGCTTTCAATAATGCAAAAGTTCTTGGCAACTATTTTTTAAAATATTATTTTGGTTGAAACACCTTAACGTTATACAAAAATGACTAAAAAATTTTGAAATAAACAATGCAAATTCAATCTTATTGCTACATTTTTTGTTATAACAATGTTCCGTGGCACATGGCTTAACATTTGCTTAAAAGAAAAATAATCCTCAAGAATTTCTGCATTAAAACTAAAGAATTGAATGTTTTTTTATTTATTGTTAAAATATGGAACTATTTTCATTATAATAAAACGCATAAATACCTGAATTCATTTGCAATAATTTCTAAAAAGAACCTAATTGAAATTGAAAATTGAATTCTTCTGATGATCCTTCTCTTGCTAAAGAATCAGCATTTTTATTCTGTTCTATGCCAGAGTGGCCTCTCACCCACATAAGTGTGAGCTCATTTGTCTGGACGCACCTATTGAGTTTTGTAAGACATTCTATGGCTAACCTGGAAGTGGTGTCTGTCCGTTGCATACACCTAATCACAGACTGATTGTCGAGAGTAATGACAATTTTCTTGCCATTGATCCGGCCATCTATCAGGTGGTAAAGCGCATGCACTACGCCAAGCATTTCCGCCTGGTATACAGACACAAACCACCCTAACCTCAGTACACAGGATAGGCTAATTCTTCTGAGTAAACGCCTGCCCCGGCTCTGCCATTCATCAGAGAGCCGTCTGTGAATATACTGATATCGTTACCAACGATTTCTTCACAATCGGCTCCATCTTTTTGTTACGGCCACCTGGAAAGAAATAAAAGTTATTAAAACGTCTGATTCCTACACTACTAACTCTCTATCTTGTTTTGCCACAATGTCATTAATAAACTGCACTTTTTTGGCTAGAATGCGGCCATTGACGATATTTTCCTCATTCGATGATATCGATGGCTGTTTGCACTTACCACAGAAATCGATAATAAGAATAGTAAGTTTACATGGCGCAACATTCGCCTGCAACACCGTTTTGGATGCAGTAAGTTATGTTCACCTTACCCCATATTCGCCGATAGGATCAGTGTTCACCCTATGTTGCTTTTTAAGAAAGCTTTAACTGTTTCACATTGAACAGGAAAATATGGTTCTCGTCATACAAGCGATCTTAGGGTCATAAGAGCATATAAAAACTATTAGCATTATATGCAAGCATATATCCGAGTTGCAAGGTTTAGCGTAGCGTGTGAATACCTCTAACATAGCGTTGACCTAAAGGTTAGAAATCCCATGAAAGTTTTGTGATGGCGGATGATGATAGACCTGACACTGGAAAGAACGAGAAATGAAAAGAAAAAATCTACTCGTACACTTATGTCTTGGATACTGAACTTGTCGTCACGTTTTTCTGTCGGGGTTTTTTCTTTTTTCGTTTGGTCGTTCCAAATTAACGCTACGCTGCTGTTTGCTTCATTTTTTCGGATGTAATCTTGTCACCAAGCTGTTCCTTGAACTTTGACGCCCGTACCTAGCTTCAAGCGATTTATTTTTTCAATTGGAAGAAGTTAAAGATTCTATTGTGAATCTCGCCAATAAAAAAAAAACCAATCAGAATTCGTTGTTCGCGTTGAACTGTCGGGCCAAAACCTATTCTCAGTTGAAGACCCTTTTAAAACTTCACCTGACGTTTTGGTTCAGGCTGAAGTTCATCGGAGCAACCTCCGTATACGTGTGGTCAGCAGACTTGGTCGCTGCCAGTACAAGAAGAGCCATCCACGTCACCGAGGATAGTAGACACCGCCACTTCCACTGGTATCCACTCCAACAATTTTTAAGGCTAAAAATCCAAGAAGGCAGGAATAAGTTTCAAAGGTCATATAAAGGGCAGAATAGTCGCATATAACAGGTTAGAGGTTGTAGCGTGGGTTTCGAACATTCCCTCCAACGTGAAGTTTGATCGATCCTGGAAGCTGGAAATAAAGGAAAATAAGTATAACAAATTGTATAAAAATATGAAATTAGAAAGAAAATAATGAAATTAGTAAAACCAAATATAAAAAGACAGGTAGCCTGAAAATAGAGAAAAATGGGAAAATTAGTAAAGAAATTATAGAAAATTTACCTGGAAGCATGACTTAATTATTTATTTATTAATAATTAAATCATGTCTGAAAGTAAAGAAAACAAGAAAATTATTTTAAAATATAATACTAAATAGGCCCTCTTTTCACTGTCGTCCGTCCGTTGCCTTGCCTGAAAGGAAATAAAAAGATAGATTTAAATGTAAATCCATTCGACAAATCAAGAACACATAAACAAACCGACGTTCCGAGTCCCATCTTGTTCGTTTGAAGAAAGAGGTCATCGACCTTTGCTGTTCCACAATTGCAATTTGTTTCAACGAACTGAGCAAGCATTTCGACCCCTTTATGTTGTTGTTGTTGTATCTGAAAGTAGAACAATCAGCTTTATTAAAACAATAATTTGATTGCTTTTATTTTCATTAATAACATTAACAAATTATTATTATTATGCATCTTGAAGACTAGCTGAAAATAACAATTTTATTAATTAATTAGCCAAGCAAAACAAATCGCGGCACAACAGAGTGCGAATGCTTGCACCGCGTTTTACAGGTTGTTGCTGCTGTGAGTTGAACACATTTTCTTTTGTGTACCCTTGGTAAACAGATTTCATGGCACTTACCTGTGTCCTGCAATGCCCCTGCTGTTTTCTGCGCTATTTTTTTGCAATTATTGAAATTTAATTAATAATTAAAGCAAATCAAAACAAATCCTGACCGAAGAAAATTTGCGATTTTTTTTTGACAGCTGGTGGTATGTTCAACGCTTATGGAAGTTCCGCAATTGGGAACTTTCATTTGCGGCGAATTAACAGTGAGCCTATTTACACAAACAACTAAGTAGAACAGGTTTGAACGTTACAGCAACAAAGCTCACGTCACGAAGAACACGATTGTTCCTATACAAGTTGGAGAGGGTGAGAAGCATACAAAAAGGTGTGGGTGGTGATGACCTACATAAAATCATGCGCGCCTGGTAGAAACGATCCCAAATTTTAGTTTAAATAGGGGATAAATGGGTGAAAATGATAATTTGGTTATTTTTAAATTTTAAGGAATACATAATACGTCCGTTATCAAGAATCGGTGGTGTGATCCAGGTCGAGTCAGACTTTGACCTCAGGATCCAGAGATAGGAAAATCTTAAATTGTGTCATTGAACTTCAAGTCACGCGATTCCGAAAAATAAAACGGTATGTAGTTACTCCAAATTGACTTCAAAGAATAAGCTGCCGAAAGACCTAATCAGCAGAAACAAGTTTAATTAGATTTCGTCGGTGTGAGCTAAAAGTCGAGCGACTCAAGAATTTGTGTGTGCGTTTAATAAAAAAAAAATAACGAGAACAGAAGGAACGGTTCAGGAAAAAGGATCCAGAAGGATAATTTATTTAAGACTGGTGAAATTTTGTGAAAAAATAAAATAAAAAAAAGTAAAAATTTTATGAGTGAACAAAGAAAAAACCAGAATTTTTATTAAGTTATTCTTCATAGGAACAGAGTAACTAATAGCCCCGGTGAACAAACAGTTGAACAGACTTATTTCCCAAGCTGCTGCGCCTTACTATATTTCACACTGGGAAAGGATACTAGGATATTGAGGTAAAGCAGAAGATAGTTTAAAAATTTAAGAATTTCTAGAAACACAAAAGTAAGTCGTGTTTTATTTTACCATATAGCTTTCTATGGTGGTGCCCATGACGTTCATCAGTGTTGTTCGAAGACCAAAGCCAAGAAAATATACAAATCCTGAATGCTAGGAAGAAATATATTCCGAAAATTTAGTTCTTGGGTCACCATCGCTCAATATCCGGTGAGTTTTTTTATTTCAACCCGCAAATTTTTTTTAAATGAATGTCCGAGACCATAAAGAAACAAAGAAGAAAAGTGAAATCTAAAATAACAAAGTATTTGAAAAGTTTTGTACCTGCAAAAATAAAAAAAAGAAGAAAGGAAAGTCATCATACCTAAAAAAAAGGAGAGTAAGAATAGTAGTTATAGCCAAAAAAAAAAGTATTAAACCTAAAAAGAAAAAGAAAAGTTAAAATACCTGTAAAGAAAAGATAATAAAAAGAAAAAACCTGCAAGGGAGAAAAGTTAAAATATCTGTAAAGAAAAGATCATAAAAAACCTTCAAGGAAGAAAAGTTAAAAAAACCTGTAAAAAAAAAAAGAAATGTTAAAAACCCATAATCTAAGAAAAATTACAAATCATAAAAAGTAGAAATTTAAGAAATTTATGTTAACAACAAATAACTTGCATCACGAAAAGGAAGAGTAAATTAAATTTATTTTAGGAAGTTCAAATTTATAATTGAAAAAATACTTGCCTTTGAATTTTTTTGTGCATTTTTCAATATTTATTTATTTATTCTTAATCTTCGTGTAATATTTATGTACTTACCGTCTATTTTCGTTCTGATTGTTCGGCCAAAACAACCAGATCAATAATCATAAACGTCCATTTCCGTTTCCGGAAAACATATTTTTGTTATTGCCCCTCTAGAGAGCTCTGTCGAGGTAGGAAAACATAGCAAAAAAATTTTCAATCCGTTACTTTAAGTAAAGAGTGTTGTTAAGGCCCCGTTATCATTAAAAAACTAATATTAGCCTAGCTTAAATATTAACGTAATATTTAAGAAATAGGTTTAGATTATTATTTATGTAAATTGTTTTGATTTTTTAATGTAATATATTTTTAAGTGTTTATTTTTATATATATAAAAAAAAACAACTTCCTCGTTCAATCAGGATAGTGAATTTTCTTTGTCTTATTTATTAAATTAAATTTTGATTGATTAAATAAATTATTGTACTTAAGTGCTTTGAAAAGCTAAAATTAATTTATGTTTTCTTTTCGTTGATTGGCCACCTTACTATCATGTTTAAAGTTTTTCTTTCAGCGAATTAACGAGACAAAATGAGTGGCTAAATTCGCTACGATGGGTTGGTAGTGGCGCGGTATGGTGGAGTCGTGTGCATAATGTTCATAATGTAGGTGTAGGGTGTAATGATTTTATGGTAGGTTTTCAAACGTAAGACTGTTTGTCGATGTTTAAATCCTACCATGATAATTCAAGATCTTTTATTTTGTCTGTTAATTTTTGTTGTTTCATAACTTTATTTATTTCGTGATTAATATTTTTTTTTGTTAACCGGCCGGAACCGGATGTGACGGGTCGTACCTCCCCTGAGTGCAACCAGAGCTACCGGAAGGTCACACTCGGTAAATAAAAACAGGGCCGCTGCAACTTCTAGGCCCAAATACAAACTTCCAGCCAGGCCGTGTTACAACGTATCGATATCGACCATTATATGGAGGTCTTCGGACTGTCAAATTGTGCTATGTAGGAATATTCTTTTTTATTTTGAATATCTCTGTGTAATTTTAACGTTATTTAGAGAAAAAAAAAACAACTTCATGATAAAATAACTTACTTAAAATTTAATTTAACTTAAAATTTTCATTTAACGTTCTATGAAATAACACCCCTCTATTTTGCCATGATTTCTTATATCCATTTTCGAGTTTATAAACGTCAATAAAATTCGTTTTCAATGTGTAGTATCTACAGGTAATAATTTGGTACCAAACTGTTATGTGTATGTTGTAGTTTTGAATTCTGGTTGTTAATTACGCCTAAATGGGCCACAAAAAGGGAAAAAAAGTCCGATAAAATAAAGGGGACGTTCCTATAAAGTCTTGAAAATAAAAAACCAATTTAAAGAATTGTTTAAATATTGTTAAATCTAGACAAATATATATATGTATATTGTAAGCTTGTCTTCTTAGTCATATTTTCATAAAATCGTAAATGAAATTATTTTTGTAATTATAAAAAAAACCTCAAACTTATTATATTTTGTAATTAAGATCTGTATGAAATTTTTCTGGCAATTTCAGCCAATAATAAATGTATTAAATTTAATCGTTGCCTTTTATTGTTTTGTTAGATTTTTTTTTTAGCTAGAAATATGTTTGAGTAGAATTTACTTCAAGGTGGTGTTTTAAGAGAAGCCCAGGCGAGGGCATTTGTCTATATCAGCGATACCCAAAACTGGCAAAAAGGGTATCACGGATCGATATCCACCGGATGTTGATATGGGGTGGGCCAGCCATGGGCAAAACTACATCCGTCTGTCCACCAAGCCGCGAAGATGATGAGCTGTTGTGTTTAGTTGTGTTTGCTATTTCTCTCTATTTTCTTCTCATTTCTATAGACACGATTTATTTTTTTTCTACTGTGAGCAAAACTACCTGGTATTTTGAAACTAAGCCGAACCCACATATCCGGCGAGTTCAAGCTGAGGAACTAGCGTGTCGCCCAGTTTTCAAAGTACCTAGCCAGCGGTGTTACCACCGCGGTGACCACTCGGCACGTAATGCCACCTAAATGGCATTCCGATGCAGGAGGTATGCCACAAGAAATGGCTCCCAACGACAGGACACGGATTTTCACCATGTTTATTGTATATCAGAACTCGACCCGGCATAGGTAGGAAATCCTATATGACCGTGCTGCGATTCTGGAGTATCATTTGCTTGGGGGGAAGAAGCGAAATTTTTTTTTCGAATTTTCTCCGTTGCTGTTATTGTACAACGGCTACGTATCTATGGAACCTTAGAGTTAAGATAGTTGTGGCGTTCTCAATGGTAGTAATGGTGATAAACTTTGTTTCCTCCTCTATCATTAAATCTGTATAACTTTCTTTAGTTTTGATTAGTTTGTTTAGACATTTTTATGTTCTTGTTCTTGGAAAATACGTCCACACAGAAGCCGCTTAGAGCTTTGTGATGTTTGCGTCTGACCAGAACAAGACTTCGAACTTTGCGGTTCTGTTGCACTACGAGTCCCGTCTGTGTTTTTAGTAACCTATCGCGTCACAGTAGGGCGATGAACCGGTTAAACATCAAACGTAATATTCCAACAATCTTTGACAAAATGAAGATACCTTTTTTCTATCGGCAGCTCTCATTACAGGACTAGCACCATATTATTTTCACAGGTTTATTCTTTAAGCCATTGTACGAAGATAAGTTGCTAGCTAAAACTCTTGAATGTTTGAAATTCAGACTTATTCGAAATTGAATATATTTGAATGCTAGAATTTGAACATTGAATGTAGCTTTAATCCCAATTTTCGCGGTCTAAGAAAATTCCTCGCCTATTAGCTCAGTAAAATACCACCGATTTCGTATATACATATAAATTATATTTAAATTTTTTTTATATCTAAAAGAAGAGTTTTTTCAAATTTAAATAACTATTAATTTAGTTTTTCTTGGATTTTTATCCAGTACTGCTTCTACTTTATTTTAACTAAAAATTTGTTGAGCTAACATTTAAAACACATCATTTATCTATTTTCGTTTTTTATATATTTTTTTTTATTTTCATTATTATGGATCCAGAAAATCCTTTAGACGCGAATAAACCTCCAACTTCTTCTGCGCTTTCTAACGAATCTGCGGACACAACCTGTCAAATGTATAGGCCTGAGTATAGCGTGCTATCACATCAAAGCACAAGAAACGCTTTTCAACATATTATGAACGACCGACAAACAGGATCAAAAGGAGCGATTCCGAAAATCCCTGCCCCTGCCGTAACCCTGTACACCGTTATTAGTCCTAATGGTATGACTCTTAAGGATTATATATCCTCTGCCATAGGAACATCGGAAGCAAGTCTCTTGGGTGGTTTGGAAAATCGTGTTAGGGAACTAGTTCCAAAAATAGCCATTGAAACAAACAGCGAAAAAAATAGAGCAGGCCTATTGAAAAATCAGAGTTCAAATCCAGCTGCCCCAACAAACGGCAACAATCTACTTCAAATTGTAGATATACCTACAATGCCACCTTTTAAACAAACCCGTATAGCAGAAAACCACATTTGCCTCGCCCTATCCTACCTATACCTCCCGCCCCTATACGCTTAAATTCCAACTGTGCTCGACATTTTCCGCCACTGTCTACCCTCGTTGAAGAACAACGAGAGCCCAGTTCAAGATATAGCCAGGAATCATATGATTACATTCACCAACAAAACCAGCAATTTAACCAGGCAATAGGTTCTACACCAGTTCAACCACACTTTAATCAAAATGTTCAACCCCCAGTTTCGAATAGGCATTACCTTCAAAACAACTTTAACCAGTTTGAACATAGACCAAATAGACGTTTTGTTGATATCCAAAAGTGGGATTTAAAATTTGATGGAAGTAATAAAACTCCATCAGTTTATGACTTTGTCTTTAGAGTTGAAATGCTTCAAAATATGAACCAGAGTCCATGGGAGGAAGTTTTATGTTCATTTCATCTTCTGCTTTCGGGCGATGCAACGGACTGGTATTGGGACTACGTTCGTCAGTACAGAATTTACCAATGGGAACAGCTGAAATCAGCACTGATTCGCAGATTCAGAAAACATCAATCTGATTTTGAAATCATGCGTGCTATTATGGACAGACGGCAACACCATAATGAATCTTTTGAAGATTTTGTAGGAAATGTCTATAAACTTAGAAACCAACTTTTAAACCCACTGAGTGAAAAAGATTTGATCCAAGTTATCAAGGATAATTTGCGAGGTGCTTTACAACAATTGTTATTTCCCATCAACTGTTATTCTTTTGACAGTCTCATACACGAAGGTAAACGTGCTGAATCCCTGATTAAGAGAAAATTTAATAGTAATAGGAATTTTAGAGTAAATGAGATAAAACAGCCTACGCCAACTTATGTCCCACATATAGAACAGAACCAGTTTCAGAACAAAGATTCAGAAAATAGATATTTCAATCTACCGAATGCAGCTGATGATTTTGAGAGTTCTAATTTCACAAACGAAGTTGCAGCTGTCAATTTTCACACAGCTCGCCAAAAACCACCACAACCAATAATATGCTGGAATTGTAGGAAATCTGGTCATACCTTTATTTTGTGTCCAGGGCCGCAGCGCAATTTGTTCTGCTACAGATGCGGTTTAGCAGAAGTAGTAACTCCTTAGTGCCCAAGATGCCAGGGAAACTTACAGCTGAGTGTGAAGAAGGCCGAGGAGCTACACTCAGATGTAATGTAGAACGGCCAGTGCATGCTTATAACCCTGATTTCAAAACGAAGAGATAGACGTAGGTATGTAAAAATCCAAAATTTAAAACTCCACAAGATTTGAATATGAGCGACAAAATTTCATCGACATTAAGACATTTTATACCTTACAGCGTCCGATTAGAAAACTATAATGTGAAAAGACTAGAAATATTTAATGAGGAACCCCGAGTTATAAAAAAGGTAAGCAGAGTAAGGGAAAGATTCAAAGAAAAAAATAAAAATTATAAGAAAATTGTTATTTCGGTATTAATGAGAGAGGACGACATAAGACCATATGCAAATATTAAAATAAAGGATGAAATTATGTTAGCCTTGTTGGACTCGGGAGCTAATGTTAGTATTGGAAAGAATTGCTTGAAGTTGTGTGATCGATTGGGTCTCAAAGTAAAAGATTGTATTTCTTATGTTAAAACGGCCGATGGCGATAAACAGCCTGTTTTAGGTTTTGTCGATGTATCCATAAGCTACCAAAATAAAACAGAAATAATGACGTTTTATCTGGTACCTAGTATTAGCCAACATGTGATATTAGGGTTTGATTTTTGGGAACTATTCGGTTTGAAATCAAGACTAGTGGGATTGATGTGTGAATTGTCGACTAAACAAAGTGAACCCAACAGACATCAACTGACAAGAACAGAAGAACAGCGACTCCAGTCAGCAATACAAAAATTTATTAGCTTTTCAGAACAAGGACTAGGTAGGACATCACTAGAAACCCATGTTATAGACACGAGAGAAGCGCTCCCTGTAAAGCGTCATAATCCCGTTTCTCCTGATTGTCCAGAAACTTCAGTATGAGGAATTGGATAGGATGTTGAAAATAGGAGTGATAGAAGAATGCGAAAGCCCGTGGAATAAGCCTGTTACTCTTAGAAGAAAACCGGGTAAGAACAGATTATGTATGGATGCTCCCAAATTAAATAAACGCACTATTAAATACGCCTATAGTTCTAAAGCAGTTCCTCACATAGAGGGACTACTGAGCAGACTTGGTGATACCTTTTTTATTAATTGCTGTCCCTATTACCGATACTCTAAAAAAAAAGTTTATATTTACAGAAAAAGCTTTCATTTCCTTTCAGAAGTTAAAGAATGCCCTAATAAGTTCCCAGTGCTGGTGAACCCTGATTTTAGTAGGAGGTTCTATGTTCACTGCGATGCCTCAGACTATGGAATAGGTGCTGTGTTGTTTCAGAAAGATGAAAAGGAAGGCGAAAACCCCATAGCCTACAGTAACCGAAAAAGAATGTCTGGCAGTTGTAGAAGCAGTATTAAAATTTCGACCCTACATTGAACTACTCCCCTTTACTGTGATCACGGACCATTCAAGCCTAAAGTGGCTTATGGGACTGAAGGACCTTAGTGGACGTTTAGCAAGGTGGAGCCTCAAACTACATGTCTTCAATTTTGATATTGAACATAGGAAGGGCTCTTAAAATATTGTTCCAGGTACCTTATCACGATTAGAAATTGTAGAAGTAGTAAAAATGCAATCTCTGATAGATCTTGATGCTGAAGAATCCAACCAAGAAGAGTACCAAAGCTTAATAGAGATTTATAAAGAAAATGTTGAAAGACTACCAGACCTCCAAATAAAAGGCAACAAACTTTATAAACGAACAACTTTTTTTTTTTAAACGAAAGTAGAAGACGAAGCATATGCATGGAAGCTCTGGGTACCAACAGCTTTGACACCTAAAATAATAAAAAATTTGCACGAACCCCCAGAAGCTTCTCATGGCGGTTTTGCTAAAACTTTATTTCGCGTCAAGGAGTACTTTTCTGGCCTAACATGTCTACTCAAGTACGGGAATATGTTCGAAACTGTTCCATCTGCAAGGAAACTAAGCCAAACAACAAAATTCTAAAACCACCAATGGGAGCGGAAACTATCACCGAACGACCTTTCCAAAAATTATTTGTTGATTTTTTAGGCCCTTGTCCCAATGTCACGTAGTGGCAATTCTTTCATTTTCATTGTTTTAGACCATCTTACAAAATTTGTTTTCCTAAAACCTATGCGCAAGGCTACTTCTAAAAATATAATCAATTTTATAACAACAGAAATTTTTCAAGTTCGGTGTCCCTGAAGTGTTACACTCTGACAATGGTCAGCAGTTTCGGAGTAAAGATTTTAAAGAGCTCCTTTAAAGCTTTGAAATTCACCACATGACCAATGGGGTGTATGCACCCCAATCAAACGCTTCAGAAAGGGTAAACAAATCTCTATTAGCTGCAATCCGATGTTACTTGGAAAAAGACCAAAGGGACTGGGACCGTTTTTTACCTGAAATAGAGTGTGCGTTGCGTTCTGCAGTGCATAGTTCAACGGGGTGTTCACCTTACTTTGCTTTGTTTGGCTAAAAGATAGTAACGCACGCTAGCGCGTATAAGCTAACCAAACAACTAAACTGTTTAAGCGAAACTCCATGTTCTGCCAGTCTCAACTAAGCTAGAAGTTATGAGAACAAAAATAAAAAAACAACCTTCATAAAGCCTATGAAAAGGGTTGCAAAACCTACAATATACGAAGCATAAACATTTTCTATCGCCCAGGTCGAGATTTTCAGGAAAAACTTTATTCTAAGCAACGCGTTCAAATCCACGAACTCTAAACTATGTAAAAAGTTTTTACCATGCAGAGTTGTGCGAAGAATTGGTAATTCTCTTTACGAGTTAGAGACATTGCAGGGAAAACCTCTGGGTATATACCATGCACAACACTTGACAGCTGGGGTTAACGTTAAAAACCGTGACTGAGCCCAGTAAAGACCAAGAAAACATTACAAAAAATACATTAGACCTCATTAAATCTAAGTACCGTCCGTTCATAAAGTCGGCTGCAACCAAACCTACATAATTCTTTCTATAGAATACAATAAACAAATTTTTTTAATTAAGTGCCCGGCTAAAACACATACGTGTGTTCGGCCACACGCCAACACAGAACTCCCAAGTCAAATAGGATTATTTTTGCTATCCATATAAAATTGTGATATAGCCATTACAAAATTTGAAACACAGGTGCCGCACCTGTATATTTTTATGAGCTGTCATTTAATTTTTTGAATTATTTGTTTGTTTGATATAATGACTATTATGTAGCCATGAGAGCTACCTATTTTCTCAAGAGCTGCGACCATCGAATGTTAAACAAAAGAAAACAAAACAAACCACGTGTGTCACACACATGGGACGCATTCAGCGGAGCCAACAATTGCACTTAAATTATTTATATAATAGCATAATAATAATAATTTAATTATATATTTTACAATTTTTCTGACATTTTCTTAGAGTAGAACACTTTCAGATAAAAACTTCGTTCACTAAGGTATCGCTACCATAACAGTTCACAACAGTTTTGAACGACACACGTTCTCATGACATCTAATAGTTATTGCATCATGATTGCTAGTTTAAATTTAATTTTGACTGCAACGGTAGTGCCCTCAACGAGTCGTTTTTCTTGCCGTTCCTTTGAGAAAATTCGCTATCGCGGTTATATTAAGGCGAAAGGAACGCAGCTAAAGCCATTAATAAAATGCACTTTTTTGGCTAGAATGCGGCCATTGACGATATTTTCCTCATTCGATGATATCGATGACTGTTTGCACTTACCACAGAAATCGATAGTAAGAATAGTAAGTTTACATGGCGCAACATTCGCCTGCAACACCGTTTTGGATGCAGTAAGTTATCTTCACCTTACCCCATAATCGCCAATAGGATCAGTGTTCACCCTCTGTTGCTTTTTAAGAAAGCTTTAACTGTTTCACATTGAACAGGAAAATATGGTGCTCGTCATACAAGCGATTTTAGTGTCATAAGAGCATATAAAAACTATTAGCATTAGTTGCAAGCATATATCCGAGTTCCAAGGTTTAGCGTAGCGTGTGAATACCTCTAACATAGTGTTGACCTAAAGGTTAGAAAACCCATGAAAGTTTTGTGATGGCGGATGATGATAGACCTGACACCGGAAAGGACGAGAAATGAAAAGAAAAAAATCTACTCGTTCACTTATGTCTTGGATACTGAACTTGTCGTCACGTTTTTCTGTCGGGTTTTTTTCTTTTTTCGTTTGGTCGTTTCAAATTAACGCTACGCTGCTGTTTGCTTCATTTTTTCGGATGTAATCTTGTCACCAAGCTGTTCCTTGAACTTTGACGCCCGTACCTAGCTTCAAGCGATTTATTTTTTCAATTGGAAGAAGTTAAAAATTCTATTGTGGATCTCGTCAATAAAAAAAAACCCAATCAGAATTCGTTGTTCGCGTTGAACTGTCGGGCCAAAACCTATTCTCAGTTGAAGACCCTTTTAAAACTTCACCTGACGTTTTGGTTCAGGCTGAAGTTCATCGGAGCAACCTCCGTATACGTGTGGTCAGCAGACTTGGTCGCTGCCAGTACAAGAAGAGCCATCCACGTCACCGAGGATAGAAGACACCGCCACTTCCACTGGTATCAACTCCAACAATTTTTAAGGCTAAAAATCCAAGAAGGCAGGAATAAGTTTCAAAGGTCATATGAAGGGCAGAACAGTCGCATATAACAGGTTAGACGTATCGATATCGACCATTATATGGAGGCCTTCGGGCTGTCAAATTGTGCTATGTAGGAATATTCTTTTTTATTTTGAATATCTCTGTGTAATTTTAACGTTATTTAGAGAAAAAAGAAACAACTTCATGATAAAATAACTTACTTAAAATTTAACTTAACTTAAAATTTTGCATTTAACGTTCTATGAAATAACACCCCTATATTTTGCCATGATTTCTTTTATCCATTTTCGAGTTTATAAACGTCAATAAAATTCGTTTTCAATGTATAGTATCTACAGGTAATAATTTGGTACCAAACTGTTATGTGTATGTTGTAGTTTTGAATTCTGGTAGTTAATTATGCCCAAATGGGCCACAAAAAGGGAAAAAAGTCCGATAAAATAAAGGGGACGTTCCTATAAAGTCTTGAAAATAAAAAACCAATTTAAAGAATTGTTTAAATATTGTTAAATCTAGACAAATATATATGTATATTGTAAGCTTGTCTTCTTAATCATATTTTCTTAAAATCGTAAATGAAATTATTTTTGTAATTATAAAAAAAGTCAAACTTATTATATTTTGTAATTAAGATCTGTATGAAATTTTTCTGGCAATTTCAGCCAATAATAAATGTATTAAATTAAATCGTTGCCTTATATTGTTTTGTTTGATTTTTTTTAGCTAGAAATATGTGTGAGTAGAATTTACTTCAAGGTGGTGTTTTAAGAGAAGCCCAGGCGAGGGCATTTATCTATATCAGGGATACCCAAAACTGGCAAAAAGGGTATCACGGATCGATATCCACCGGATGTTGATATGGGGTGGGCCAGCCATGGGCAAAACTACATCCGTCTGTCCACCAAGCCGCGAAGATGATGAGCTGTTGTGTTTAGTTGTGTTTGCTATTTCTCTCTATTTTCTTCTCATTTCTATAGACACGATTTATTTTTTTTCTACTGTGAGCAAAACTACCTGGTATTTTGAAACTAAACCGAACCCACATATCCGGCGAGTTCAAGCTGTGGAACTAGCGTGTCGCCAAGTTTTCAAAGTACCTAGTCAGCGGTGTTACCACCGCGGTGACCACTCGGCACGTAATGCCACCTAAATGGCATTCCGATGCAGGAGGTATGCCACATGTTATAAGAGTTTTATAACATTTTTCTGTTATTCTACTCTCTGCCTTCCGTCCGTAGGCATACACGCCTCCCTGACATCTCTCTGTGCAATATCAAGGATGCGCATATGACCATGCAGGGCCGTTGCCCCATGCCACGTAGCATATCGCAACATCCTGAGGGCTGACAGCGCCGCTGTTTTCTTTATTTCTAAATCCAATGGCAGCATACCTAACGTAACCTCCATTGCGCTTGTTGGAGTGGTGCGTATTGCACCTGTTATTCCAACACACTCCAGCCGTTGGACTCTGTCTAGTCTCTTCTTAATAGTTTTCTGGCTGCCTTTTGTCCACCAAATCACCGAAGCATACGTGATGACAGGTCTAACCATCATAGTGTAGACCCATTTAAGCATTTATAGCCTCTGGGTTAAGCCCCCATTTGAGACCATAAACGCATCTACACTGAAACAGAACCCTCTTGGCTCTTTGAATCTTATCTTCTACATGCTCATTCCAGTTCAGTTTGCTATCGAGGGTTACCCCTATATATTTAACCTTCATTAACCTTAAAGAAATGGTGTCAATGAACTTACCGCGGACCACCAACTCAATGTCATCTGCATACCCTATCATGTGTATGCCCGATTCATCCAGTCTAACCAGTAGTGAGTCCACAGTTATGTTCCACAGGGTTGGCCATAACACCCCGCCCTGGGGACATCCTCTACTTATTCTACCTCTAGTTTTGACTCTACCATTCTGCATGTTGACAGCCCTGTGCTTGAGCATATTGTCTACCCAATTTTCTATCATTGGGCTTACATTGCGCTCTGTCAGGGCTTTGTTACGTCCCCATTTGATCGTACCGGAAGTGGTTTACCGACTAGCTCAGGATGATCAGGTTCGGTCCGACCCACCACTTCCGATCGAGGGAGTAGCAATAAAAAACTGACGAATCAATCGTCAAAACGAAATATTCCGAAACAAAAAAATATAAAGACTATGATAACGTAGAAAAAAAAATCCCCACAGAATCCCTACAAATTTCTCACAAATAATCGACGACAAACATTCTTACATACATGGTCCTGAGGATTCGATGAATTATCCTCGAATGCAACGCCCCCCCCCCCTACCATGGTTGTCCAGTTGCAAATGATCGAACAACCCCTATTTTGAATTTTCACTCCTCCATACACCCGGAATCACATGCTACCTCGCCATATCCTTCATTCAGTTACACCCCCATAGCTTTCCGCCTAGCCTACATATAGCATGCTGCGGCTAAGAATTATTAATCGTAAACAATATACGTATATAGGTAGCCACTGTCTTTGACCTCACGGTCTATCTCTTATGACCTTTCTAAGTTTAGTTTTAATCAGACATAACTGCCCCACTAAGAGAAAACTTCTAAAAAAAAATGTTTTTTTTTAACAAAAATATGCGTGCTTTATTCGCCTTTGGTCTTTAATTAAACTAAACAAAAAAATTAAACCCTTCTAAAAAAAAGGTAAGAATGAAGGTGAAGAATGACAAAAAGGTAATTTGCATTGGAATACATTTATTAATTCAAACTTAAATTTAAATTAATTTAAGTCTGTTAATTAACTCTACATACATTACCCCTATAACTATATTTGGATATGATAATATATTACTTATTTAACGAAAATTAAACATTTATAATTTAAAGTGAAACAAAACACTTGCTTTTGGGCCAAATCGCTTTATCTCTCGCGTGAAAATTTAGCGCCTTAGTTGTGATTGTATGAAACTTCCTACCTCGACCACCTTTTAGATTTCTTTACACAACCGGTAAGTATACATAAGTCCGTCTTAATCTTTTAGCATTATGCTTTGAAATATTATATATTGCAGGTATAATTTATTTCCTTTTCTAGGTTTTACGACTGGTAAATATAAATAGTTAGGAATAAGCGTTCTTTTTTTTCCTTTGAAACTTTCAGGGCAAAACTTTTTAGGCTCCCCTTTTTTTTCCTTTTGTTTTTTTTTTTTGTAAATTTATGAGCGTATTTTGGACAATTGTTTAGACTTATACAAAAAAAAACCTGTTTCGGCTCTCCATGACTATGTATAATAAGGCGATGACGGTGACAAACGGCACATGCTGACTCCACACAGAGATCACGATGACGAGGTTTTTCAATTTGGTGGAATCAGGATTTGGTCCAAATGGATCAATACAGATGTGACGAGATGTTTCGCTAAACCCACTTCACCAAAGTAACGTCAGTCAAATTGCGCAGCCGCCGTGGGATTCTGCACCCTTTAGAAGTCCCTATTAAGTGGCGACTGCGAGTATCTTAATTCAAAGCTATTTTTTTGTTAGTTTCAATATTTGTAGTACTTTTCGATTATGTCAATTCTCTCCGATTATAGGTTGCACCAACATGCTATCCTCTGGTCGACTTCCACTGAATAACTTTCACGATCGTTTGACTTCTATCGATCTTGTTTAAAGTTTTACTCCCGTATTCGATCTTTGCTTAAAAAATTTCCCTAAAACGGAGACTAAAAAAAAAGCTTTCGTGAGGTAATTTTTCCTCTCCTGCTCTTAACATCTCAAGTATCCCAAACGTGGCGTGATCTAGTTATGTACAACAGTAAGCGGTTCATTAGCTAATAAACACAAAAAAAAACACAGTGTTTATTACAACCTTATTTAGAGTCTCTTTTGCCGTGCTTCATAATTTTTTTTTTCCATCGAGTGCTTGTATATAGTTGTGAATATAAATTATGTAAATATAGATTAAATCATATATATTATTGCATTTTGGTTTACAAATACATACATTAAATAAATTAAAATTATATGAGTATATTTTTCGAAATGTATAAGCACACTATTTGTAAGTTTTGCAAAATATAAAAATGATAATAGCATGTGAATAAAAAGTTAACATATAAAATGCAATATTATATATGAATTAGTTGATAATTTTTTTTTTTTTGTATTGGCTAAAGGGCAGTTAACGCCTTTTCAATATTTTGAAATACTGTTCGCGTCGCTCTTGCCTTCTACCGGTGCACACGCTATAGCTTGCCGCAGCCTTTCAAAGCATATTTTGTCGAAAACACCTTCGATGTTCATAAATGTGGCTATCGCAATGCCTCCTGAAAATAACTCCTTTTCAGTCACTCTTACCAGTTCGTAGAGTCACTCTTCGTAGACCTACCTGCTCTATACGCATGTTGGCATCTACTCAGAGGATTTTGCAGCAGCGAAGTGCTCTCAAGACACTCAGCCATCACTATTTTAATCGTTTTCAAGAGGAAAGATGTTAGGCTGATCGGTCTGAACGACTTCGCCTCCGCATAATCCTTTTTCCGGGCTTCGGAAGACAACTTTCGCCTCTCTCCAGACTCTCGGAACGTACCCAGTCGCTAGGCAAGTAACGAATATACCCCACAGCCTAGGTGCAATGAGATCTTCACCCAAACTTCTTCCAAACTTGCATCGACTCCTCTAGGTTTTCAGTCATGGTTCCATCCATTTTTCGGATCAGTCCCACTTTGGAGAATGGATCTTTTGAAACCATTTTCTGAAGCCTACATGCTTCTGATATAGTTTCCATCCCAGAACAGAAATCTCTCCACGACTGCCTTTTACGTTGTCGTATGAGGTTCTTCAGTTCCCTTTTCCGTGCCTTGTAATTGCCCATGTTTCTGGGGTTCCCCCACTCATGTGTAGATTGAAGGCCTTCCTAACCTTCTTCTTCAGAGATTCGAATTCCGTGCACCACCATGGCGTCGGATCACCCTCGTCTACTGAAAGTATAGGACATGCCACCTCGTGAGCTTCGACCATGGCCGAGCTAAGATGTTTGACATGGCTTTCTACTTTCGCCGTATTCTCTGGTACTTTTATCGCTTTTTGGGTCAGTGTTTCCCTCAACTTTGCCTTATATTTCACAGGATCTGTATTCTTGGGAATCTTGACCTTCCTGCTATTCCGCTGGCGTCGGATTCAGTACTTGAATTCAAACTGTATGGATCTGTGATCCGACATGATTAGCCTATCCACGAGCCTCCAATTTTCTATTCTGTACAGAATCTTTCTGCAAATGAGAGTTACATCAATGACTTCCGCCCGCCTCGCATTAACGAAAGTCGGTTGTGTTTCTCTATTTGCTACCAACAGATTGTACCTCTCCACAAATTCAAGCAATTGCTCTCCTCTGTCCTTGTTGTTGGTGCTTCACCACGCATTGTGCGCGTTAGCATCACATCCTATCATAACTCCAATATCCACCACTTTTGAAGGTGGTTGATCTGGAGAGTCGTAAGGAAGATACGCTGAAGCTACCATACCTGCACCATCCGCGATTCTCACAACGGTGAGATCCGTGGAACATAGGTGTGGCAGATGTACCGCTAGTATACCATGTCTCACCAAGATACAAGTCCACCACCTGCCATCTGTTACTAGTTGGTACAGCGTGGCCTTTCGTTTTGAGAGACCTTTAATTCTATTGTGAAAAATCCAAGGTTCTTGGAGCATTGCTACGTCAATTCCATCCTCTTCCATGCAATGCATCATCATTGCTGATGCTGGCATACTACTATGGTGTAGATTGAGCTGACACACCACGAGGTTTTCTTGGTACGGGCCCACCGTCCGCCCTAGTGGCTCCTCCCTTGCAGAATTCCCACCAGCCCCGTACCATCGCACTCACCTTGCATCCTTTTGGAATTTGATGAGAGCTTGATCAAGGCCGCAATTGAGTTTCCTCCCTGCCAGGCTGATCGCTTCCACCTCATCCGACCGGCACCACACGGTGAACTTGACGCCTCCTTCCTTTGCATCGCCGAACTTCGTTACGTTACTAACTCTCCATATATAAGTGTCTGCAACGCACCTGTTCTGGGTCTGCAACCTCTTACGGATGACCTCCTTTCTTTCAGAAGCACCGTAAACAAAGATGAACATCCTTCTAATGTCCTTCAATGCGAACAGTTGGTCGACCAGCAACTCAGCCTCTTTCCATAAGTTCGTGAGCTTTGGCACGGTTCGGCACAGCCATACCTTGGATGATGGGTTTTTGCACTTGAGTACAATAATTCCATCCTCCAAGTTTCCATTGCCAACAAATCCTACATCGCCATCACTCTCATTGATGGTGTCGAGAGACTCCAAGAGGGCGGATTTAAAGACCACTAACTGAGATTCTCCCAACTGACCATCGATGGAGCAATCGACGATGCTCATTAAGAGGTTTTTTCTGCTACCGTAGCATAGGATTCATGGCCACTTCCAATAACCCCAACCTGGTTGGATTTCCCTGCAGCTAACGCCTTCGACCTGGCGGCCGCATCCCTTTGTTTTGGCAAAGGTTTGCTACCGCTTGGCTTCTGGCTATCAGCCCTTCACGATTTCTACTGGCTATCGACTTTTGAGGGTCGTCCACCAGCTTCCATCGTCCTTATTTTATGTGGAAGGCAATCAACCTTTACAAGATGCCCACCTTCCTCATCCTTAGCCAAAGAGCTAAAAGCCACAAACTGTCCACCTTCCGACTCACAGATTCGAGTCGCCCCTGTAACGACTTCGCCGAAAGGTCCACTCTGATTCCTGAATCTTTTCCGCTCGTTTGTCTCCGGGGTGGACTCATCGCATGACATGCTTTAAAATTTACTGACGGGGGACTCTAAAGCAGTCTCCACAGCGGCTGTGCCTGCCCTCTTCCGCTTCCTCCTCCGCTTCTGCTTCTCCCTAATACGGAACCGCTTTGCCTCGGATTCAGCTTCCTTCCCTCGTCCCCTCAGCGCACCCTTCCTTTTTGTTATTTTTCAATTTATTCATAAAAAAATCCCACGAGTTTGGGAGAAATAAACAGACCGAACGGACAGAGATCCTCATTATCCGCCCTACCCTTCTAGTATATAACAGGGAGTGGGCTGCACTGAGCAGACACCATTCGCGATCTAATATCCCTAGACCCTGCACCATCTGTGCGATCTTCCTCGGCATGGCGTCTACAACCTTAGAAATGGGGGGTGACTTTAAGTTCGTTGCTCCACAAAGCCTAACCCAATAGCCATTGTGTCTTTGCAACTTAAGCCTCTACATCGCGTCAAGATTGTCACCCATGCGTAAAGGTACGCAATACATACTTTAAACATTTCGTGTACAAAAATATGGCCATGTTTTTACTCTGATTATTATGAAGTATTTTTGTCATAAAGTACATGAACTCCAAAATATTAAAAAAAACGTATCTACTCTATATGAAATTTATGCTTTAAAATATAATTTTTTTGTTCATATAGGAAAAAATGTTATGTTCTTATAGGCAACATAATTTTAAGTTAATAGTATTAACTCTTAATTGCTTTAATTTGCTTTGCTTGTGTTTTTCATAATTTTTTTATTTTTTATTTGTATAAATAATTGCATTTCCTAAGAAACCCTCTGTAATTTTTGATTACATTTTTTTTACAAAAAAAAAACAACGATATTAATAATTCCATCTTAGAATTGATAAGGAATTAATAATTAAAAGTTTTTGTAACTATTAAAATAAAGAACGAAAGTCTATCTTGATCAATGAAGAAGATGATTGCTTTTGGGAGGGTTTTCTATGTTCTTAGCCCCTGAACCCTCACGGTAGGGTGAGAAGATGTTTGTGCCGAGCTCGTCCACCTGAGCACCTGAGTTTTTTGGTTGGATGGTTGGGCCAGGGGTGCCCATACGGTGTTACCTTTTTTGTTCTTTTTCAGGTTTTAACTTTTATTTCAGGAACTATTTTTTTAATTTAATTTGGATTTCAGTTTTGACAGCATCTTTGCGAAAGCAGACGTGTTTTTTATTGCTCTTTAAAATAAATTATTTATCTGCAATTTCAACGTTTAATCGCGGTAATAGAAACACTGAAACATCTTTAGAAGTTTTAAAAATTTAATTTAGTTTCATGTGAATATTTTTGCTAAAAACACCGAAGCAAATAATAAAATTAATAAACGTTAATCAACTTTTAAGAAAAACACTAAACAGTAATAAAAAAACAGAAACAAAAAAAAAATAAATAAAAAATGATGTCCACCAGAGCTAAGGCTGTTAACTCCAAGAACCTGCTCTCAACGCCAACAAACAATGTCTCTTCTGCTGCCAGCAATGCAAACTGTTCTACAGTAACTCTTAAAGATCTGGATGGACGCCTGGGCAAACAAAGCGAGCTGCTGATAACTAGCTTTAATACTCAATTAAGTAAGATAAGAGAAGAATTCAACAATATGTTAACGGAAACTGAGAAAAAGTGGGAGTCAAAAATTAACAACATCAATGCTGTCGTTGCAAGTGCTTTGGAACGCATTGAACAAATTGAAAAAATTGAGAATGAGTCAGAATCACCTGAAGTCGCTAAACTTAAAGAGGCAGTGTTTGGTGCAAACAAGCAGATTAATGCGCTAGAGAGGCGTGAAGTGGCTGCTGATGCTGTACTGCTTCGTGTTCCTGAGAGTGATGAGGAGAACCTAACAGCTATTTTTAACAAGCTGTGCTTTACCATCGGCTGCAGGCCTACATCACTCAAAAGCATTTTTCGCATAAAGAGAAATGCACTCGATAGCTCGTATAAACACTCACCGATAATTATAAAGTTCAGTAGTTCCTATGAGAGAGATATTGTTCTTCGTGCTGCTGCTATCTTTCGAAGAAACAATCGTAGGAATGTCTTGCTGAGTGATGTCGGGTTTGAGTCAACATCCAGCTGTTTTCTTAATGAGAGCATAACCAGGCGCGATCGAAAGCTTCTTCAGAGTGCTGTCAAACTGAAGCGAGACAGGAGGTTGCACTCAGTATATGTAAAAAGAGGCCAAACACATGTAAAGAGGTATGAGAGTGATGAGAGTCCTGTTGTTACAGATACAGAAGAACTTAGCAACTTCGTGTCACTTGAAATGGATGATGACGCTGATGAGTGCTTTCGTACCTCTTAAGAGCTGCCAACTTAGTAGAAAACTTATTTTTATGTATTTAAAATTATTTTCAATATACTATAAAATTACATTAATTTTAAGTAATCATTTTAATCTTTATTTATTTTCACTACCTTCATCCTATTCTTTTTTTGAAAAATTCTTCAACATAAGCTGTTTATTTATCAATTGTGTTGTGATTAAGTGTTTTAAAGATGTTTTTGGTATGTTTGGTGTTTTTCCTTGTATTGGTTCCCTGTTATGGGTGATGTGAATAATTACTGTAGTGGCGTTGATAATAAGGTTCTTGTAGAAGTGTTGTGCGGAAGGCATTCTGGTCTTAAAGTTGTGCAATTTAATGCTAGAAGTTTAAATTCTGTAAAATTAGACTATATGAAATATGTTTTTGAGGACTCGTCTGTTGATGTTGTATGTGTAACTGAAACCTGGCTTTGTTCCGATGTGCTAGATGCGGTTTATAATATGAAAAGCTTTACTCTGTTTAGAAACGATAGACTTGATAAGAGGGGCGGTGGCATTATCGTCTACTGCAGAAGTTCTTTAAATCCTAAATTTATAAATAAGTCAACTCGAAGCTCTGTCGAATATCTAAATTTATGCGTATCTGATAATAGCATAAAAGTTTTTCTGTCTTGTGTATATAATCCTATTAAAAGTAATAGTCTTGATGCGTATTTTTCTGAAATATCAGGTTTATCTATCGATTTTAATTATTTTGTTATATGTGGCGACTTTAATGTTAATCTTTTATGTAATGATAGCCTAAGTAGATCATTGTATGAAAATCTATCGTCTGTCGGTCTGTCAATTGTAAACGATACCATTCCCACGCGTTATTCTTCTAATGATTGTCCTAGTCTGCTTGATTATTTTATAGTATCAGATGTCTCAACCGTTCTACTGTTTGACCAGATATACTTTATATCTGATCATGACCTCATTTTCTGTACAATCGATATTAACCTGTTGCATGGAGCCGTGTCAAACACGTTTTCTTACCCTGATTTTAAGTCTATTGACTATCCGTCTTTATATCGTGATGTACTTTTGACCGAATGGAATGAGGTTTGGTTTTATCCGTCTATTAATGAAAAACTGCGGTTTTTTACTAATACAGTTAATGATATTTTTGCTAAACATGTACCTGTCAAGTCGGTCACTATGAAAAATGCAGCATGCCCTTGGTTCACAAGTAAAGTTCAGCATGCTATAAAGAAGCGAAACAAGCTGCGAAGTGCATGGAAAAAAACACCCTCTCCAGAGAATTGGGAAAACTACAAGTGTGCAAGAAATGACTCAGTGTCAATTATAAAACAGTCCAAAATACGTTATTGTTCCACTAAACTGAAGGCATCTCTACCATCAAAGGTTCTATGGAGAAACTTAAAAAATTTTGGCATTGGTAAAAATAAAACATTTGACTGTCAGGTTGATCCTGACGTTCTAAATGATTATTTTCTTTCCAACACACATTCTCTACAAAACGCAACACCTGAATTTACTGACCATTCAACCCTACAACGCTTTCAGTTTTCCATGGTGACAGAAGATGACGTAGCAAGGTCTGTAATGAAAATTAAATCGAATGCGGTTGGCGCTGATGGCATCAATATAAAATTTGTTAGAATTATCTTACCTTATATTTTGAGTCCTCTTACCCACATAATCAACCATTGCTTTACCACATCTTCCTTTCCTGATTCTTGGAAAGCCGCTGAAATAACGCCTGTAGCGAAAAAATCTGCAGCTTGTGAACCTAAAGATTTCAGACCAATAAGTATCCTGTCGTCCTTATCGAAAGTTATTGAAGCAATCATGGCTGAGCAAATATCGTCATTTTTATCCCAAAATAATCTTTTGTCTCCACTTCAATCAGGGTTTCGTGCAGGTCATAGTTGCTCAACAGCTACACTTAAAGTTTTGGATGACATTAGGACTTTTTATGATGATGGCCGAGTAACTCTACTTTGTCTGCTTGATTTTTCGAAAGCATTCGACACCGTTAATCATGCACTTCTTTGTCACAAACTCAAAAACTTATATGGATTTTGTAACGATGCCGTCGATCTGTTGAAGAGTTATTTAATGGGGAGAGTACAAAAAGTAAAAGTTGGCTCCTGCTTTTCGCAGCAAAAGTTGGTCTGCAGTGGTGTCCCCCAAGGGTCGGTTCTTGGCCCGCTTCTTTTTTCAGTTTTTATCAACGACATTTTCAATAGTTGCACATACGCGTCGTTGCATGCTTACGCTGATGATGTCCAATTATACCTATCTGGCAAAACAAACCTTTTGGAAGATTTGGTATGCAAGCTAAATGAAGATCTGTTCTGTAAAAACCAGTGGGCCATTCAAAATTGTCTTCAGCTAAATGCCCTTAAATCATTTGTATTGCCCATTTCTAAAGAAAAAATAAGTTTTAGTGATATTCCCGTTCTTGCAATTGGTGAAAAAAGCCTAAAACTTGTCAGCAGTGTTCGAAGTCTTGGATTCAATATTAATTCCTCTCTCACGTGCACAGATCATGTCAATGATGTGGTCCGTAAAATATATTTCATACTACGCAATCTAAGGCTGTCAGCCGAGTATACACCAATTAATACCAGACGCAAGCTTGTTGTTCAACTGGTCGTTCCCATAATCACGTATGCTGAGCTTATCTACAGTAAGTTAGATTCGCAGTCACAGCACAAATTACAAGTTGCTTTTAATCATGCTACACGCTACGTATATGGGCTCCGTAAATATGATCACTTAAGTACATTTAGAAATGGTATACTTGGCTGTAGTATAATAAGCTACCTCAATGCCAGAAATTGCATTTTTTTGCACAAACTTATTCTATTAAAAAAACCAAACTATCTGTTTGAAAAATTGCAATTTGGTCAGTCGTCAAGAAGTCAAATTCTTATTATACCAGGTTATAATTTTCTAAACTCCACAAGACTCTTTTTTATTAACGCTGTAAGACTATGGAACTCATTACCGAGTCATTTAAAATCTATAAAGGCAAAGGGAAAATTCAAACTAGCCATTTTGGAACATTTTTCATCACAGAGCACTTCATAAATAAATAAACAGACCTCCTTTCTTTCCCTCCTTTTACTATCCTTTTCTCTTCTTTTTCTATATTTATTTTCTTTTATTCAATTAATAATTTTCACATACGTTAATAATTATACCTATGATAATTTTCAATGTTAACTTAATATTAGATATTTTCAATGTTCTAATTGTAACTCGTCTTCAACCTTTGTACTATAAAAGAACATAGTTCTTATTGTACACTAATAAATAAAGGCAAAATAAAATAAATAAATAAATAAAATAAATTGAGTCACTGACGTGCCGATGACGCATGCATGTGATTATTTGTACTGCGAGGGTACACGTGAACGGCCACAAGACCCCACCCCATGATTTAATTATTTTAAGGTTATTCGTATTTTTGACGTACGCTTATTTTTTATAAACAAACATATTTTGACAATCTGCCAACAGTGTTTTGTGCCGTTGGAAAAAGGGTATGTTCCAGTGTTTCGTTGTGTAGTTTTCTAGTGTAGTAGTTTTCCAATGATCTTTCCAAGTTAATAAGAAAGAAAAACTATGTAGGTGTTGCGTCGTAAGTGTATTCTATGTTGTTAGTATATTCTTGGAATTTAGAAAGTTCCTTTGCAAATTTAAAAAATTATTTTTGTCATTGCTGAAAACCTAATAAGTGAATTTTATTAATTAAACGTGTAATTTAGAAGAAAGTGAAATAAGGAAAAAACTTGTAAAGAAATACTAGTGGTATTCGAAAAATGCCGTATTGTCCATGTAAACAGCGTATATTCGGTAAGTTTACAGCAGCGTAATTTGCAATAACAAAATTGTCGGGGATTAAACATACGCAGCATACGGCACAAAAACGTGGTGTAAACAATACGTATAATGCGTATTATGCGATCGTGGTTTCATTTTTGTTTTGACCAGTAGTGTTTTTTTTTTCTTTCTTAACAATTTAAAAAAATTATAAATGCACTTATATAACAGGATCTTATATTTCTGTAAAGTTGTAGATAATTTTGTGATGGCAATTTCTTTTTAATACAATTACGCAACTAACTCGGTTTTTTTTTTCAGGGTGAATAAAATTACTATATTGTGTTCATTAAATAAAACTGCATAAAAATGCAACTGTTGGCTGCATAAAACGATGAAATGATAATTTCTGTGAAAAATTTGTCATTAGTCATTATGGTCGCATTCAGCGGAGTCAACAGCTGGCAACTGTGTACAATAATGGGAGCCATTGCAATTCAAATTTTTACTGATTCTTAACTATTACTATTTATTTACTTTTCTGACTTTAAGAGTAAGAACACATTCAGATATAAACATTTCTCACTAAGGTATCGCTACCACAACAGCTCACAACTGTTGACTCCGCTGAATTCGGTCTATATGCCCAACACTTTTTAACAACATCTTATATAAGGCCGCCGCTCTTATTAACGGAGGAAAATTGAGCGTTAACGAAAAGCGGCTGAGAACGTGCCACTAAACGCTCTTGTTTAGGTTTCACAGTTAATATTATTAATGTGTTTATTAAAATAAACTAACAAAAAGAGAGTGGATGAAATACTTTCATCCCCTATCAATTATATCGCACGACGTTGAATTCGATCCAGAAGCTCCAAATAAGATCTTGAAGCCCCTGCCGAAATGAGCGAATTGTACTCCATTTTTGGCCTAATATATGAGGTGTAGATCATGCGAAGATCAGCTGAAGTGAAATATTTTTTGCACCGTTTTAAAAAACCTAGGCACTTGGCCGCTTCCTCCGACACATCGAAAATATGATCATTCCAACGAAGATCACACTTGATCGATATGCCCAGAACGTCAAGAGCGGCTGATTCCACAAGATCCACACCATTCATATTGAGGGGTGCTAAGGGGCAATCCATCCGCTTGTGGGTTAACATACAGCACTGGGTCTTGCTTGCATTGAACTCTACTCTATTAGCAAGACCCCAATCGGAGATTTTTTGTAGATCATTTAGGGGTGTGTCATTCATATTTTGCCTTTTTCTCTCAATCTCCATAGAGCTTGGGCGTTTTTTAAATGAATATGAATGACAAATGCTGCTGTCGTCCGCAAACGAATGTATTGGGTTATGCGTCAACGACAGAAGGTCGTTGATAAAAACCAAAAACAAAGTTGACGATAGAACTGAACCCTGCGGTACTCCTGCGTTAATGGCGTACTCAATACCGTTAATGGCGTACGAAATACCGTCAACTCGAGCAAAGTTACCACCAAAACCATATGCAACAAGTTTTGACACGAGCGCTTTATGCCACACTCGGTCGAACGCTTTAGAAATATCAAGAGCAACAACCCTGCTCTCGCCGAAAAAGTGAACGCATTTATTCCATTCTTCGGTTAAGAACGCCATAAGGTCACCAGTAGAGCGAGCCCTACGGAAACCATATTAACGGTCACTGAGCAGTTGGTTGCGCTCCAGATAGTTCACAACGTTGAAGTTTATTACGCTCTCCATAACTTTAGAAAGCGTAGAGCATATCGCAATGGGTCGGTAGTTTGCAGGGTTCGTGGCATCACCTTTTTTAGGTACCGGCTGGACATTTGCCACCTTCCAACAAGATGGAAATACTCCTGTTCTGTAGGAGATGTTGAAAAGGTTGCGCAAAGGCCGAGCCAGCGAAGAAGCACACATTTTAAGCACAATTGGCGGTATGCCATCAGGACCAGAGGCTTTGTTTACGTTGAGATTTGTGAGGACCCTTTTAACTGCTCTCGTTCGAAAGTATATCTCCTGCATTGCAGAAGATCCACCCTCAAAAAGGGCAGTGGCTGATTGCTATCCGAGAGAGTGGAATTTTGTGGAAACAATCCAGCCAATAGGTTCGCTTTATCAGCCGAGTCAGTGAAGATTTGTTCATCTTTTAAAAGAAAATTTTTGCTCCCTTTGGGGCAAAGAAGAACCTGTTCTCGAATGCGAGCTACGTGCAGAAACTTTTCGCGTTTTAAAATTGCATTACAGCGATTCCTTGCCTCGATGCGAAGTCTTTTAGTATCAGTATTCTTGTTAGAACGCCAATCCTGAAAGGCTTCCTCTTTGGACCTGACTGCAATCCTGCAAGTCTCATTAAACCATGAGTGGTCTTTTGGTTTTACACGAATTTACACGATTCACTATCATCGTTCACTTTGGATGAATCATCTGATTTGTAAAATGTAAATTGAGTTTCATCTTTAAAATGAAGATGATTGTCATCCACATTGAACAGTGAAAGAAGTAGAAGGTCTTCCTACTTTTGATGAAAGTGAAAGCAAACCGAACTGATGTTGAAACACAATTGAAAGGTTTTAACATAATTTCAAGCAGAAAGTTTATATTTTTTTTTTAATTGCTGAATAGCTTTTATTTATGTAATTTTTTTAAACGTCAATAAAATTAATCAGCCAACGAATATATTTTGACATTCAACACCGAATCATCCATCAAATTTAAAATTTACACTTTGAATAATGTAAATTAATAATTGATTCACTGTCATCGTTCAACGTTCACTATCATCGTTTTGAGTGAAATGTGTAAATTCACCTTAAGCGATACCCAGGTATATGAAAATCCAGTGGATCTGCATCCTCGGCCACCTGGGTCTCGCTCAGTGCCATTATTTGAGGCCTATGAAGAGTACAATGTACATAGACCGAGAAAAAATTCGCTCTCAGTCCAGGAATATTGCAGAAATCTATGCGAAAATGACCCGACATTTCTGCACCATGCAAACATCAAAGAAATAAGGGCATATAAGGCGATTAGTTACGGCTGCAAGAGAATTGCACAACATGAGCAATATAAAGAGTACTAAAGCAAGTGTTATGCCTTTACTTCAGCACAATTCAGCCCACTGTGCAACCCTACCTACAAACGTAACTAATGGGAGAGGATAGCGGAGAAGACGGATACGAAAGTAACGACAATAACTTACACAGCGAGGAGCATAGAAAAGCCCCTCGCGTGGTCAGCAAAAAAAACTGATTCAGTCCAGCGATGTTGATCTGCATCTGGCGGCCCTCAGCAAAACAGGTTTTGCTGCTGTGATGTTGTTGATTGTATTGTTGGAGCTGCTAATTTGTTGTTGTTGTTTAAGTTAATGATTTAATTGCTTTCTTTTTCTTTATATTTATTTTTCTTTCTTTTAGGCACTTATAGTTTAAGTTGAAATTTTTTGTTTATTTTTATTTTTATTAAAGTTCACGGAAACACTTAGTTTTAACACGTTTGACACATTGTCAGCAACAATAAACACAAGACAAAACATTTTAAAAAAACAATTTAAAACAATTAACTAGTAAAAATTTAAATTACTAATTAAAATTAAAGGGGCGGACGGACGCACGTTAACACCCTTCAAGTTCACAAACGCAACTCCTTTTCTTGTGTGTATATTGTGATTAACGTTGTGTGTTTCCTTACATAATTATAGTCCTTACGAAGGCCCACAAAGTGTGCCGAATTATTGTGAAATAAAAACAAAAAAAATATAAAATTAAAAGTCGTCTTGTAATCGATGTTACAATTTTGTTCTCTCTTCCCCATAATTGGAAACATGTAATTTTCTATGTATAAAATATTTCTAGGAAAAATTTTCTTTTGTTATCACGAAATATATATTTATTGTCCTAATTAAGAACATATTTTATATATATATATATATATAGTTCTATATATCAACCCAACCAGCAAAGAATGCACAAAATTAGGCTTATGCAGCTAATTCTCTAAGCTGCTTTGCAGTGTAAACACCATAAAATTTAAGTAATTTTTCTATTTTGCGGTACAAATAGTACGTTGCATAGCCTGCTAAGCAGCTTTCTTCATCGAACTTCGAAAATGTTCGAGTTTTTTTCGAATATAAAATAATGAAAAAATTTATTTTATTTTATATTTTCTTGTAATTTATTTGTCGCTCACTTTTTCAACTGATAAATAAATTTTATTTATCATTTAATAATTGCCTTCGTCGGAATTTGATCCCTGGCATCCACGATTTGTAGTCCGCCGCTTTACCCATGAGCCAAGTCGCTGCTTATCGAAACGAAGATTTTTGTTTATTTATACACGTAGCTTGATGTTTGAAATTAGCAACAACTGAACTATTAAGCAGCTTAGCAAAATTAGTCAAATATTCTTTATAATTCCCTTTAAAGCTGCTTACGGGGGAAAAATAAGGCCCATGGCACTTCAAAGCTGCTTAATGGTTAGCTGTGGAACTTTTCACACTTAAAGCTGTTTAAAAGTACGTTGTGGTACTTGTCGCACCTGAAGCTGCTTTATGAGATCAATTTCAGGATATATAACCTATAGTTCCACAAGTACAACAAAGTACCATAAAACAGCATTAAGTGCGACAAGTTCCACAGCTAACCATAAAGCAGCTTTGAAGTGCCATGGACCTTATATTTCCCCTATAAGCAGCTATAAAGGTAATTATTAAGAAAATTTGGACTAATTTTGCTGGTTGGGCAGGGCTCATATTTTGATGACCTAAAAAAATTACAAAAATTACCTAAAAATTGCAGAAAATTACTTAAAAACTGACATAAAAAACGCAAATAATTATATAAAAAATTAAACTTGTTAAACAAATTCATGTACAAATTAAACAAAAAATAAAGTTTTAAAAATAAAAAATTACATAACTTACAATTTATTTTATATAATTTTTATACATAGCTTTACAGTACGGTACATTTTAAGTCATTAAAATTGAAAGAACGTCGACTGTCTGGCAAAATGTTTTTGTTAACAGAAAAACTTCTTTCTGACAAGAGGAACATATTTAAAAGTCATCGGATGTAATTTCCTCTTTTTATTTCATAGTATTAAAATTTTTACCCCATAATATTTCAGCAATAGAACATACAAATAGAGTAAATAAAAACTAGCATATCCTGAGTTGCACAAAATAGCACAACAAAATTTTAAACACTTAATAACAACAGTCCATATTAAAAGAAAATCATTATAAGATGACAACAGAACACAACAAAATAAACTTTAACTCCACATGTGTAGAAAAATATCGGAATTTTAGAACGAAGGAAAAAGTTAAGTTTGACAGATTGTAACTTTTAAACTAGTACACAAAAAGTTTAAATTTTTTTTGGTACTGAAACAGAGTTTTATTAACTTAAAACCGATATCCAAAACAAATTCGTAGCTTCCATTTGATTTATTTAATTTTAAGCTAAAAACTTAATTCAATACCCTTCTGTGCAGCGTCTAAACGAATTCGTGTACTCGTGAACACGTACTCTTTCTAATACACGTGTAGTACGTGTTTAACATTCACGTGTAGTTCGAGTAAGTGATTTTTTTAAAATATTCTTAAAAAGACGTGTACTCGTACTTCACGTGTTCACGTGAAAATGGGAGCTCTGTTGCGAACCAAAGTTCGGAACATTGGTTTTTCTAAAATGCTCACGAACGCTATTCGTGCAACGGAAACACTTTCAGCACGAGCGAACGACGAAATCTTTGTTCGTTCGCTTTAATCGGCCGGCGCTCGAACATTGTGGGGGAACCCGGTGTGTCTTTGTGAGTAGAGAAGTAGATTTGTTGAAATGGTAGCTAATAACGTAGGAAAAAACAAAAAATAATCAAAATAAATAAAAAACTTAAGACAAAATAACACTGTTTTATTTGTGTCAAGTTTTCTTATCCCCAACTCATACGGTGATTCCAAATCAAACAATCTACTCGTTTTGTTGTTGCTTTCAATGGGAATCTGTTAAAAGCACTGAGAGCGAGAGGGGATGAACACAGATTGCAGCAATCAAATCTGTTCATTTTTTTATTGCTGTACATGGCAGCAATCAGCAATCTGAATAGTGTTGCTGGGTGGCGAAATAAAATTTTTGCTGCATTATTACAAAAAAACACATAGAAATATTCAAAATACTGGTTACTTACTTACTTACTTAGTTGGCGCTTCAAGCGTATGTCGGTCTTGGCCTCATCTAAGAATTTGCGCCAGCCATTTCTGTTTTTCGCTTGCTGGCGCCAGTTGGAAATTCAAAGCTTCGTCAGGTTGTCCTCTACTTGGTCTTTCCAACGAAGATGCGGTCGTCCTCTTCTGCCTTGACCGCCGCTGGGTACCGAATCAAATGTTTTCTTCACTGGAGCATCGTCTTTCATGCGCTGAACATGACCAAGCCAGCGAAGCCGCTCGATTTTAATGCGCTTGACTATGTCGATGTCTGCGTACAGCTTATACAGTTCATCATTCCACCGTATTCGGTACTCGCCATTGACGCAGATTGGTCCGTAGATCTTGCGAAGAATCTTTCTCTCGAATGCTCCTAAAGTCTTTTCATCTGAACTGCTCAGCGTCCAGGTTTGTGATGCATAAAGTAGGACGGGCATGATGAGCGATTTATAGAGCGTGATTTTCGTTCGTCGAGAGGAGCTCTGCTTCTCAATTGCCTACTGAGCCCAAAGTAACACCTGTTGGCAAGAGTTATTCTTCGTTTGATCTCAATGCTGATGTCGTTGGTTGAGTTTATGCTGTATCCCAGAGATACGAAGTCCTTCACAGCCTCGAAGGAGGTATTATCAACGGTAACGTGGGTTGCAAGACGCTGGGACTGTTTGTTTGTTGACACCAAGTATTTCGTCTTATCTGCATTCACTGCCAGACCCATTCGACTTGACTCTTTTTCTAATCTGGAAAATGCTGCACTGACTTCGCGCATATTATGGTCAATGATATCGATGTCATCAGCATACGCAAGCAGCATAACTGCTTTCATCATTAGGTTGAAAAAGTCGCACGATAAGGAATCACCTTGTCTGAAACCTCGTTTGGAAACAAATGGTGGGGAGAGGTCCTTCCCGATTTTAACTGCGCTGTTGGTGTTGCTCAGTGTCATCCTGCAAAGTCGTATTAGTTTTGCAGGAATACCAAATTCAGACATGGTGGAGAACAGGTGCTTCCTTATTGGGCTGTCGAAGGCGGCTTTGTAGTCGACAAAAAGATGGTGGGTGTCGACTTGTTTTTCTTGAGTCTTCTCCAAGATTTGTCGTAGCGTGAAAATCTGGACGATGGTGGACTTTCCAGGTCTGAGGCGACACTGATAAGGTCCGATCAGTTCGTTTACAATAGGCTTCAATCTTTCACATAAAAAGCTCGACAGGACCTTATATGCGATATTAAGAAGGATTATCCCATGGTAATTGACACAGATAGTGGGATCGCCTTTCTTGTGGATTGGGAAGAGCACACTGAGATTCCAATCGTTCGGAATATATTCTTCCGACCATATTCTGCAAAGAAGCTCGTGAATGCATTTAAATAGAGCTTCGCCTCCGTTCTTAAACAGCTCAGCAGGTAAGCCATCAGTTCCCGCGGCTTTGTTATTTTTAAGCCGAGCTATAGCTGTCAGAACTTCATCATAGTCGGGCAGCGGAACCTCGACGCTGTCATCCGAAATTGGGGTTTCCGGAATATCATCTCTATTGGTGGGATTGTTGTCAGCGTCGCCATTTAGAAGCTTAGAGAAGTTTTCCCTCCATAACGTCAGTGTACTCTGGACATCTGTCACTAGATTCCCGTTTTCATCCTTGCAGAAAGAGTTTTAAAACCATCGGCAAGGCGTCTTATTTTTTCGAAAAATTTTCGGCCCTCATTCCTGTCACCATACATCTCAATCTTCTCCTGCTCGCGCTTTTCTGCCTCTCTTTTCTTCCGCCTGAAAATACGTCTCTCTTTCCTCCTCTTTTTTTTGTATCGCTCATTAGCAGCGCGCGTTACAACCGACTGCAGGGTGGCTTTGTAGGCGGCGTCTTTCTCTGCAGTGGCGTCGCGACACTCCTGGTCGTACCACTGGTTTCGTCGACGGCCGACTGGTTAACAAAATACTGGTTAACAATTTGTTAATTTGCCTGAATAGGGCTGTAAATATCTAAAAAGTATTTTTGTTGAAGAAACTTAATACTTTTTACAATAACACACTGGAAAAATCGTTGCATGAAATCCTTATTCTAAACAAGAGAATTAATGAAGTAAACAAAGAAAAATGCCGACAAGAAAGTGTGTTTTTTAAAACAAGAAAATGTTTTTATAGTACGAAATAAATTGGAGTAAAAAAAGTAGTGTATTTCAAAGAAATGTCAAACGCAGATTGGCGTGTCGTGTGAGCTACCAACAATCTATCAACAATCAAAATTTAAAAGAGCGTAATAAAATTTCATTGATTGCCATTCAAATAATCCCGTTTGTGTTGGCCATTACTATTTAAGTTTTCAATATCGCAAACATTGAATTGCATGATCGAACAAGATGGCGACATACTAATGTTCGCCACTTGTGCTCGTACAGTGGAAACGGTTGGAGCGAACAAAGAATTCATCGCTGCGTTTTGTTCGAGATGAATTCTTCGTTTGCTTGGCATTGGAAATGCTCGGTATGGTTGCACGTTTTGAAAAAAGAAAAAACTTACGTTTTAATAAAATTATCACAAAATGGCAACGCTGGCCATGATAAGCTCTTGTAATTTAATCTCTTAAGGTCTCTGCCCACTTACGGCACGTAACGAAACGACTGTAAAACGGCGACGAAAAGGCAACTTAATGTTTAATGCATACTTAACGAAACGGCGGCAAAAAATATAAGTAAACAAAGCAATCTGGAAAATGAGCGCAGGATTTTCGAATAATCAATTAGCTTTAATAGCTTTGCTATTAGATGAAGAAGACGCAGAAAACGAATCAAATCGTAGATTTTGGATTCATCCAATGCTTTTACAACGACCGATTGATGGAGAGTATTTTACTCTGCACAATAAACTGTTGGACGATGAAACCAAGTTCTACAATAGCTACCGGATGAGCATTGCCCAATTTGAATGCTTGCATGAAAAACTAAAAACAAAGATCAAGAAGCAAGATACAAAATTCCGAAAAGCCATATGCACCAAACAAAAGTTGGCTGTGTGCTTGAGGTAAACAAATTATAAACCCCACTTTTATACTTCAAACTTTTATTATTATTTTTTTAGGTTTCTGGCGACAGGTGACTCCTTTCAGACGATTTCCTTCAGCTATCGGCTAGGGCATTCGACAGTTTCGAAAATTGTCAAGGAGGTTTGTGCGGCAATCATTGAAATTCTCATGCCAATCGCAATGCCAGCACCGACCAAAGAGCGCTGGCAGACCATTACAAAAGATTTTTGGGAGCTTTGGGACTTCCCCAACTGTATTGGTGCTCTAGACGGCAAGCATGTCGTGATAACAGCTCCTAACAATAGCGGGTCACTTTTTTTTAATTATAAAAAAACTTTTTCAGTGGTCTTGCTGGCGCTGGTCGATGCCAACTACAATTTTATAGCGATTGATGTTGGGTCGTATGGAAAAAACAGCGATGGAGGCATTTTTTTTAATAGCAATTTGGGAAAAGCGTTGGAAGCCAATAAACTAAACGTACCCGGCAACAAAGCTCTACCAGGCAGCAATATTGAAGCGCCACATGTGGTGGTAGGTGACCACTTAAAAACTATATATTGCGACCCTATCCAGGTGCAAGTTTCCAGGAAGATGGCAGAAAACGTCACTTCAATGAGCGGTTGTCGCGGGCGAGACGTGTGGTTGAGAATGCATTTGGAATTCTTTCTCAAAAATTCCAAATTTACAACAGACGAATAAAATCCCAACCACAACATGTCGACAATATAATCTTGGCTACTTGCGTATTGTATAATTTTATACGCACCAATGATCAGGCTGTGGAACATCCAACAACAACAAATCCATCAACAATAACGCAAGGAGAGCTTAGAAACATTCCAGGCCAAGGTGGCAATGCTTCACAAGCTGCATTTGCAACCAGAGATCTTTTTAAAGATTATCTTTGTTCTCCTCAAGGCAGACTCAAATGGCAAAAATAAAAAAATTAAATTTAACATGTATCAGACCTTCTCTTATTTATCAGAAATTCTCTTATTTAGTAACCTTACTTTCGAATATAAAAAACAAGGGTACCCCCTTTAATTTTGAAGAAAAATTTTCCAGAACTTTTTGGATTAAAGTTCGTTCAATTGCCTTCCTAACGGTAGCTTAAAAATAAAATTCAACATGTTTTTCATTATTCCAGAATTTACAAAAAACATTTAATAGAAAAGTGTATATTAAAATGTTTATATAAATGACTCTCGAGTAACACCGGGTATACCAGCTAGGTTGTAATAAAAACTTAAACTTTAATCAATTAAAAAGAAATTTATTTACATACATTTTTAAAATAAATACATAGATTACATTATTGGCAAATTAAATTATTTTAAAACTTTAACTTCAATGACTAGAAAAAAGAAAATGAAATATAGTATTTTATGAAAAATTATGAATTAATTATTGGTGAAAAAATGAGTAGCAGAAAATTTGGAAATACGAGCAGCACATGCTGTTTTTGGAACCTGACATGCAGTTTGGAAGAAATAGTGGACAGTTTTGTAACTTTTGAGAAAAATTTTTTATAAGAAGTTCTCGGAACTTGATCAGCACAAAGTTAAATCTCGTATATTCAGCATTATAATTAGCTCCAATTTATGTACACGAGTATTCTGTTCATATTAAAAAGTAATGCCCGGTTTCACAATCATTACTTACGTCAAAATAAAGTATAAGCTCTGAAAATGCTTTTCATCAGTCATACTTAAGTTCAACTTAAGTATTGATTGTGAGACCGGGCCTAAATATTGAAAATAAAATTGAAATAACAAGCTTATTTTTTTACCAATAATTAATTGCGTTACTTAAAATTTACAAAATAGCTTCCAGCAGAACAGCGATTTTGGTGCAATCCATCGGTGGTTTCCACAATTTCTTCCGTTAGGTCTTCAGTATCGTTAGAATACTCCTGTACATAAATTGGAGCTAAGTCCATAAAATCATCTTGCGACGATGTAGTTGAATTAGAAGAGATGGTTTCAGCAGCGAATTGGTGCATGGCGTTAATAGGTCTGTTGCTCAATTCCTCAAATTCGACCTCGGAAATAATGCTGAATATTCTAGATTTCACTTTGTGCTGATTAAGTGCCGAGAACTTCTCAGCAGTATCCGCCACGCTCATGAGGAAGGACCTCATGCCACTCACTTCTTTTGGCTGCTGCTGTTCTTTGAGCAAATACTGCATTAAGGCTCCCGAAGCAGTTTCAGGAGTCCTTTTTTTCCGGGAAAAAGCAGGAGGGGTGGACAGAGTTTCTGCTACCCGTTGAGCCTTGTCTGGTGTTTCAAAACTGTCCTCCATTTCTTCCGGGTTATCAGGAGTTAAAGTTGCGTTTAACGAGCTCTTCGTTTCCCTCTCCTGCATGTGAGGTTCCAAAAACGATAGATGCTGCTCGTACTTCCAAACTTTCTGCCTTATAGCAGCCTGCCCACTCCGGACCTCCCTCCTTCTTTTAATCACTCTCCTATAGGCATCGCGAAGACCAACCCAGCATTTTTTACATTCACTTCCTAAAATAAGAACATTTTTAATTTTGCAAAAAACAACAAAATATTAGCCATGATATTTACCACTCGTTTGTAATTCTTTCCCAATGTCATTCCACAATTGATTTTTTAAAATGGTGTTGCTATAGTTCTTGTGGCTCATATTATATAATTCAACATTGTTGAAAACAAGTTGAATTAATTTTTCAGCATCCATTTTTTTCCACTAAATTTTGGACAACAAAGCAAACGGAATGCCGGTCAGAATTCTTTGAAACGATCACCACCGGCTTTTCCGTCGGCGTCAACAGTCGTCGCCGTTTCGACGCCGGCTAGTGAGCATGTGTCCATAAGAACACAGGGTAGTTATATTTTGTAGTTTCGTGTCGTTTCGTTACGTGCCGCAAGTGGGCAGAGACCTTTAATCAGTTTTTGCTGAACGTACTCCTAAATATATGTGGTAATCGTGGTCTTAAAAAATTTAAGTTATTTACCGGCACTTATCATCAACTCAGAATTTTTAATAATCTATTAAAAATCATCGCTTGGATCCTTTTAATATTGGTTGTTTCATCTCTTATTTTCTGGACTTGAGCGTAAATAGGCGACTGTTGAGATGATGAACCTAATGTTTTCACCCTTAGCATGTTTTGTATTGCTGGCATTTGTTCATGATTCATTCACAGTACGAATACCACGTCCTCGGGGAGCGCCTGTTTCGCTGGCTTCATTTTATCCTATCGACTCGGAAAATTTTACCTGTTTTGATGGTTTCAAGACTATCGAATTTTCTAAAATTAATGACGATTATTGCGATTGTGCCGACGGTAGTGATGAACCTGGAACTGCTGCTTGTGCAAACGGAAAGTTTCATTGTACTAACATTGGTCATCGATCGAAAAACATTCCCAGTTCGAGAGTCAATGACGGAATTTGTGATTGTTGTGACACAAGTGACGAATACATCGACGATAGTAAATGCATTAATACTTGCTCTGAGTTGGGCCAAGAAGAACAAAAGCAACGAAAAAGTATGGAGGCGTTGTTTGCAAAAGGTGCAGCGCTTCGTGCAGAGTTTATTCATAAAGGTAAACAGCTTAAAATGCAGCGAACTTCTCGTATCAATGAAATTAAACTACAAAAAGCAGAACGCGAAATAATACGCTCAGAAAAAGAAAAGTTGAAAAGAGAAGCAGAAACGGTCGAAGCGGATGCTTTAGAAATGTATAAAGAGCAACAACTTGAAGAAGAGGTTGCTCGGAAAGCAGAAGAACAAAATTCGGACATGTTGGAAATTAATCAGTCTTTTCTTAAGTACGACACCAATAAAGACTCGTTTATCGAAGTGACAGAACTACAGGTTGACATATTATTGGACAGAGATAGAGATGGCATTGTTTCCATAGAAGAAGCTAAGTTCTTTTTAGACGAACGTGATCGTGTTGATTTGGAAGCGTTCAAAGCACTTACGTGGCCACGTATTAAACCGTATATGATGCTTGATCAAGGAATTTTTAAACCACCAGTAGTTGAAGCCGAAGCTAATATCGACGGTGAAGAAATACCTACCGAACAAGAAAAGTTATCGACTCCATCAGGTCCGCCAGATAGTGAAGGTAAAGTATAAAAAAATTAACTTTGAAAAAACAAAAATTTTTAAAAAATAGAATTTTGTGCCAAATTATTTAGCTTAATTAGTGATGACTAGATTCTTAAGTCTTGAATTCTTAACATTGAAAACCGAAATTATAGTAAGCACTTTGAGGAAAAGTTGCGTAGAACTTCATTGCATTTTTTCCAAGTTTTGGTTATGAAAAAATCGACTGACTTTAGCAGGTACAATTTAAACAAATCTACTCGCATTTTTGTCTGCTTTCGAAATTCCACCGAATGCCTGTAAAGTAGTGAACGAAATTAAATACTAACGTTGCATATGGGCATTTCCAAAATGGCGTTTCATACGATTTCTACGAAGAAATATTGAAAAAAATAATGAAAAAGTCTAATTTTTAAAAAAGTTTTATTATATTTGCGTAGTAATTAATTAGCAATATATTAAGTCAAAACAACGACAACATTCGACCCTAAGGTTTTAAAGATGTAAGCAAAAATATGGCTGGCGTTACGCTACAAAAAACGGAAGTGATTTTTGACTTGGATTACAAAATTTGCAAAACTCTGAATTGGGCAAGACTTTTTGTATACAACTTTTTTTAGAAGGATTTGAAATAATATAAGTTTCTTTTCCAATTGATCAAATTTTAAAAATCTTCTGTTTTTTTTTATTAGGCTTTTTGATCTGGCGTTACGTTACTTAAATTTTCATTGTAGTTAAATTGGGTAATTATGTAGTTAAGTAATTGTGTAATTTAGTAATTAAAAAAAAGTTTAATATATTTAATTGCCTCAACCATTTTTTCAATATCTTCAGCCAATGCCATAAATTTTTACTAAAGCATAGTCCTCTGTTCAGTTTCATGTGAAATTCCACTCAAATCTCTATACAAAATATGACAGTTGCGAAACAAGCGTGGAAATTTTCACAACATTTTCGACAGAGCAGTACTCTGTTTCGCAGCGTGAAATTATCGCAACATGTTTCTGAGAAACATTTATCACGACAATTTAATTGTACTGCCTATTTATTTTGAAATGAAAAGAGAGAGATCATATGAAATCTCCCAACATATTCTCTGAATCTCTCTGAGAAACGTTACTCGCAACAAACTTTAAGTCAGAAATTTCATGCAACAAATAAATAGATGTTGCCAGCGAAATTTCACGCAAACGCACAGAGTACTAGGCTTAAACAAAAAAGTTTACGAAAGATTTATGAGATAATAATTTGTGCAACAGTGTAGTGGATTTGATCATCATTGTGGGTTGGGTCCTTTTCGCAGAATTTCAAAATCTTGAAATCAAAATCTTGAAAAAAAATCCTGAAAACAAAATTTTTAAAAATATCTTGAAACGAAAATCTTGAAAAAAATCTTGAGACAAAAAATCTTAACATTTCTTAATTGAAAATTTGACACTATTTCGAAAAGTGTCCAATTTCGAAAGAAGTATCAAAGTTTTTGAATAATGTCAAATTTCGAAAATAATAAAGTCACAGAAATTGTCAAATTTTGAAATGAATGTCAAATTGTCCAATTATTTAAAAAAGTTTCAAATTTCAAAAAGTGTCAAATATCGAAAAAAGTGTAAAATTTTGAATAAGTGTCAAATTACAAAATGTACAAGTCTTGCAAAAAATGTCATATTTAATTTTGAATAAGTGCCAAATTTCGAAAAGTGACAAATTTTGCAAAAAAATGTCAAATTTTACAAAAATGTGTGTTTATAAATGGACAAAAAATCACCTCGTCGTTTGTCTGGATGACGCTAAGTGTGGGACCATAAATATTTAAAAAATTTAAAATTTTGCTAAAATTTGACATTTTGCATTAGACACTTTTCAGTTTTTTTCTCGAAATTATACATTTCATTCGAAAGAACAACATTTCTTAAAATTTCAAGATTTATGCATATTTTGTGTTTTCTAGGTTTTTTTTTAAATTTCCGTTTCAAGATTTTTTTTCAAGATTTCGTTTTCAAGATTTCGTTTTCAAGATTTTTTTTCTGGATTATTTTTTTTTTCAATATTTTGGTTGTTTCAAGATTTTGACCTTCAAGAATTCGGACCGCTCCCCATCATGGCAGATAAATTTAATAATAAATTCCTTAAATTAATAAAATTAAAATGTTTCTCTTAAATAATATCAGAAAATAATAAGTTTTTAATAAGTTATAATTTTTTGGTCACGGTAGACTTTTCTGCCCATATATTACGGTATTGCAGCTTAGATTTGAGATAACATATTGGGAGATTACGATAACTGGGGCGCCGTGATTTGACAATGTATTCGTGAAGTAATTTAAATAAAAATAGGAATTGCTGAAGGAAAATTAGATTGATCGGTTTTTTTAGAGTTATCGATTTCTTAAAATTATTTTATTTTTATTAGATCTTCTTAGGAAATTAGCTATAGTGTTTTCACTATAACTGATATCGACGATTGACATATCATTTTAAGATTATGAAATGAGCTTTTTGAAAACTTAAAATAATTAAATCCGTTAAGTGTTACGCATTTAATAGCTATTTTTATGTAATTTAAATTATCTTTAAATAACGTTATTACTATGGTTAACGAAAAGTAAATTCTTACATGAATTAAAATTGTGAGCTTTAGATCAAGTAAGTTTTTAAAGAAGGCAACAACAAAAACAACTCTGTATAGAGTCAATCACTTAGCTGACTAGAAAGTCTGTTTCGGAAATCGCTACATTTTCCTCTTCAGTAGTCTTTGAGTGATTAAACTGTGATCAACTCACTGTTTAAACTAGTATATGAGTGCGCAGATTTTGGAATTCATTCTTTTGAATTGTATGGCTGCTAATCATATGACATTTCAAAGCAGTAGGCTATTTATTAGGTAAATTCTTAAAGCTTACAAATTCATCTTTTATTTGGTATATAATATATATTGTTTATTTGATCTTTTTGTGTTTTTTATTATAAAATGGTTTGCCCTTGTATGGAATGTGGTTATTTCCAGGAATTTTCCTTAGTTTACTTATTTGCCTTATTCCATCTTTTCTGATATCACCATTACAAAAAACAACTGCGCCTAATGCAACATTGTAACTGAAATATTTATTTGAGTTAATAGGATTTTGCAGCAAGTGAAAAAAATTTTAAACTTTTAGCTGATCAATTTTGGTCAACGGCTTCCATTTTATTAAATCAAATAGTTGATCTTCATTCAAGCCATGAACAAATGCAAATGTTGTCATTGTCAATTGCGATTTATGTGACCATTTTCCAAAAAATGCATTTATGACGAATAAAGGAACATTACAAAAACTTTTTGTATAACTTTTATTTAATAATCTCCTTCTAGCTCGTATTTTGCTACGCAATACGTTTTTTGTTTTCTCAACTTAATATTGACTGCATACTGTTATTTAAACTGTTTATTTTGCACAAAAAAGTTTTAAATTTTTTTTTAAAGTTTGCTATATTTATTTGATGGAAGATATGGATTTCCTTTTTACGAATAAATGTGAAAGCACTTCACCGCGTAGCTGGTGTTGGGTTGGTAATGATAAATATCACTAATAACACCGGTCAACAATTTCGAAACTTTTTCGTCCCACACGAACTTTGATAGCTAATACTGTTTAAGCTTTCTTCTCTCGTTATGAACCTGATTTTTTTTTTTAGTTGGCCTCAGATTTTTTGTTATTTCGGACTTTGTGTTTTTACGACTTTGATCCTGTTTTTATGCTCTGGAATCCAAACCACTTAACGCAGAGAGGAAACCATCTTATAGATAATTAAACAAGCTTTTTAGTGGGGTATTTTTTATTTGTCTGCCATGTTTAGTCTGTGAGATATTCAGGATCAAAATAAAATTTTTGATTTTTTTTTTTTGTTAAAAATTTTGACTTTTAAAAGTATTTCTTTTTATATATAAAACCATCTTTAAAATCAAATGTAGTTTTGTAATTTTTTTTTTAAAGATCAAAGAACCAAGGCATGCGCCTTATACAAACAAGGTTTGGTCTTTGACCTGAAAGGAAAGGGATAGATTATTTAGAGGAATTGATTGGAACCATACGTTAATTATGAAACAACCGTGAAAGACAATTTGAAGTGCTTTTAACCGAGGCTAGTGTTATGCCTTAACCTTGGCAAGCTTTTCCAGCCCTGAGTTGTTTCTGTCTTTTAATTCTACATTTTCCACAATTTAGTTGTGGATTTTTTAGTTTTCCATAATTCTAAAATGTAGAAAAGAGCAAAGAAAGTGAAAAGAACTATGCCCAAACCCGGATTAGAACCAGGGACCTTTGGGTTGATAGTCTAGCGCACTCTCCACTATACTACAAAGGCCGACAAATATTCATATTCTATATTAAATAGGTCATATTCTATATTAAATTTCCTTCCTTTTAATACGTTACATAATTATAGCCCTCTTACCAGCATTGAATAATTTAAGAAAAAAAATTAACTTTCGACACCACTATACAAAAGGGAGAACAATGAGACAAAACGATCTTAGTTTTTGTTGTACTTTATTAGTATAGCAATTGATGCTAAAGCACCGTTAACTTTTTCTTGAAGCTGCATATTTATCTGCAGTTTTAGCGTAACATATTTATAACCCACATTTGTTAAAGTGATTTTAAAGTGAAGGGACGTATATATTAAATAAAAAATTTACTATTTTTGTTGTAAATATTAATACTATCTGCAAAATGCCCCACAAAACTAATTTAACAGGTGAAAAAAAGAAGAAAAATTTTGTCATATAATGACAGTGGCCTTAATTGTGGGTTATAATTATGTTACAAACGTTATCTTGGTGAAACCTTTCTTCGTGTTAATCGCTAAATACTTCATATGACGTAATAGCTTGTTCGCTTATTTTAATTTATTTTAATTGTTCCTCTCGGGAATGCTTATGTTTTTGGTATCCAAATTAAGGGAATTCAATATAAAATAAATATAAAAAGAAATACTTGTAAAAGTAAAAATTTAAAAAAAAAAAATCTAAAATTTTATTTCGAACCTGAATATCTCAGACTAAACATGGCGGACAAATAAAAAATAACCCACTAAAAAGCTTGTTTAATTATCTATAAGACGGTTTTTCTTCTTTCTCTGCGTTAAGTGTGTAGTGGTATCACGAAACCGCAACACACCAGCTAAAAATATGTAGCGACACTTATTGTTTTTCTTTCTTTTCTTTGTCACACACAACGCTTATCGAATAACATTGGGTCAAGTCTAACATTGCGTCATGAGCAAATGTAAACAATGCGCTCACTGGCCAGCTAACCCAATTAGCTGCTCAAGTGCAGGCGTAGCGTAGAATTTAAATGTTAATCGATGAGTCAAAGAGGAAGCGAAAGAAAAACAAATTGTAAAGCAAATTTGTAAGACACATGAACTCTAATTCATGGAACAATATGAAAAAATGAAATAGTGGGGAGGAGCCCAAGAAACAATGTAAGAATAATAACAAAATTTATACTGGTATTTTTGATATAAATACCAGCTGTTTTGAGAAATAAAAGAATCAAGATTTGAGTCTTAAAATAAAATGATGTCTTGAGTTTTATTTAACCTTTTACTTCCTTTTTTATCAGTACGGCAAATTTGGCCATCAAATTATAGCAGCCTTATCTTTGGCAACATTTATTTTTCCTGTTCAGTTAAATAAACTGAAACTGTACTACCAAGCTTATTACATGGCGATCCTGCAAGATTCAAACCTAGAATCTTCAATTGTTATCCTGTGAATCCTGCATAAATTCGATCCTGCTGATCCTGCAAAAATTGATGTCCTGCTGATCCTGCAAAAATTAATGTCCTGCTGATCCTGCAAACATTCGATCAACAAATTGCAAAATTAAACCTACAACCGTTGTCCTGCAAAAATTTACAGATTATGCAAAACGATAAAGAGCAGCAAGCCATAGACGACATTTTTAAAAAGTGGGAGAAATACTATCAGAAGGAAGAAGAATACGTGCCTCAGCCAGTAGCAGCCACCACCGACCCTGCACCAATATATACATCAACGCCGATCAACGCCGGACCAAAACCGATCACGATTAAAGAATACCAGGAAAGAACAGCGCTCCATACCAAAAGTATAAAAGAGCATCTCCAAGTGCAAACCGCGACTCAACAGGTAACAAAAAGACCAAGAGGAGGACGAAGAGTAATTGCAAGGCAAAGAATTGCCCAATTACATAATATTTTGCCACTCGTAACAGACGTTACACAAAAGAGGAAATTGATACAAAAGATCCACTTGGAGAAACAACAATACGGAAAATATGGGATGGTTCAGCAACAAACAAGAAGTTGTCACCACTACCAACAACAACAACAACAACAGCAACGTTGAAAATAATAATATTTTTTATTTTATAACAATTCTTAGCGCAATTTTTATGATTGCAACTATTTTATATATAGTAAATAGATACTACAAAAATTATGTTAGAAAACAAATGTTAAGAAATTTAAGTAACACCGTGTAAATAAATAAAAATCATTTTTTTTACAAATTTTCAAATAAATCAAATAAAAATAAAAATAAAGTAAATTTGTAATATGTTAAAATTCGGGATAAATAGTTATTACCAAGGATGCTTTGGAATCCTATTCAACAAACATTGCGAAAATTGTAAAGAAAAAATTATTGACATAGGAAAAATTAAATATATTACACATAATAGTAAAGCATGGCATCGTGAATGCTTTAAATGCAAAAATTGTAACAAAAACGTTATAAAAAGTGGTTTTATAGAACACGAACCACATTTAATTTGTAATAAATGTTATTAAATGTATTATAAACAATAAAATTTGCAAAAACAATTATAAATTGATTTTCATAGACATACATGGAAATAGAAGCAGCAAAGGAGATATTAAAGAAATTAAAAAAAGCACCAAACAGAGAATATACAAAAAAGTATATTGATGAAATAAAACGAAAGGTATATGATTTAAGACAAGCTATAGTCAAGACAGACAACACTAAAAGAAAATTAAACATAGAATACTTTGAAGAGATAGCTACAGCAATAGAGAAATTTTTAATAGAGAAAATTCAGCAAACAGCTAATAAAACCACAGAGGACAAGACTCTAGATATAAAAATGTCAGTCTTTAATATAGAAACGGCTATTAAAGCCATACCAACTTTTAACGGACAGCACAACGAATTAGAACCATTTTTAAAAATAATAGAATTGCTACACAATTCTTATACAACGGACGCACAAAAAACTTTAATAGAATTTGTTGTGAGTGTAAAACTCAGTGCAGTAGTTAGAACAGCATTAGGTTCAAATATTACATCTTTTCAAGATTTTAAAAACAAACTCCAAGGAAGGTACAAAAGCAACGTAACGATTGCTCAAGTACATACACAACTAGCATCTGTCACACAGCGAAATAACACTGTAACTAATTTCAAGGATAAGATCTTAAATTTAGTATCAGAATTAAATAAACTACAGATAAGTGACTTAGGCAATAATGTGACCAACGAACAAAGAACAGTAGTAGAATCTATGAACGAAAAATATGCTTTGACAATATTTAAAAATGGATTAAATGAACAGATAAAACCAACTATTTTTGCGGCACAACCAATAGATTTAAACTCTGCAGTCAACATTGCACAAGAAATTGAGCGTGATAATCAAAACAATGGCTCAAGGATTTTAAACTATCGTGCACAGCACAACAGACAACAAACAAGACATTACAACAACTACAGACCGCAGAACGTAAATAGATACAATAACACTAGAGCAAATAACAATCATAGGTACAACACAAACCTACAGAGTAATCACAACAACAACAACAGAAATTTGGTACGTAGCAACAATAGGAATGCTGCACACAACAACAACAACAGAGGACGATTTGTTAACAACAACAATAGAAACAACAACAATAGGAATTTCAATCAAGGAAACAACCGACACCACATGCGCATAATAAATAACCAGGGAAACATGGATGGCCCGGAGGACAATTTCCATGCACCTCCGGAAGGCCAACACTAAATAATAGAAAAATTTGCCTAATAACAGAGAATCTCACTAACTACGTCACACTAAAATGCGCACAGACAAATCGAGCTTTAACATTTTTATTAGACACGGGAGCAGACATCTCTATATGCAAAGAGATGAACGCACATTTTGAAATAGATGCGGAGAACAAATGTAAATTATCAGGAATAACCAAGAATGAAGTACATTCTTTAGGAGTTGCAAAATTAACATTGTGCCTCGGAGAACACCGTGCTAACAATGAATTTCATATAGTGAATGACGATTTTCCCATCACTACGGACGGAATCCTAGGAAGAGATTTCTTTGTAAAATACATATGTAAGATAGATTACGAGACATTTACAATAACAATACCTATCGGCAACACCGATTATGTAGTACCTATAAGTACGAAACCACCAAAACAAACATGTTACAAAATAGCACCCAGATCCGAAGTAATTTTTCCAATTGAATTAAATATCACGGAAGACAGCGTTATACTAAATCAAGAACTTGCAAACGGAGTATTTTTAGCGAACTCTTTGGTTCCTGCTAAAGGCATTTGCCACATCAAAATTGTAAACATAAACAATGTAGAAGTTAAAATAAACGAGATCAAACCAAAAGTAGAGAAGCTAAGCGAATACAACATCATGACTTTTCAAAACAAACAGAAGACAGAAATAGACGAACAAAGATTTAGAAAACTTATAACTGAATTAAAACTGGACAAAAAGACAGAAACTGAACTAGGAGACATATTCAAAAAACATCAATCAATTTTTCATTTAGAAGGAGAAAATCTTTCAACCAATAACTTTTATACACAGAAATTGAATTTGTCTGACACAACTCCAGTATACATAAAAAATTACAGATTACCACACTCACAGTATGACGAAGTAGATAAACAAGTAAAAGGACTAATAGACAACGACATAATTGAACCATCTGTTAGCCCTTACAACGCACCATTACTGCTAGTACCCAAGAAAAGCAATGACGACAACAAGAAATGGCGTTTAGTAGTTGACTTCAGGAAACTCAATGAAAAAATTGTAAATGACAAGTTTCCACTGACAAGACTAGAAGACATTCTTGACATGTTAGGAAGAGCTAAATACTTTTCAACTTTAGACATGACCAGCTCATTCCACCAGATTCCTTTAGACAAACATTCTAGACCACTAACCGCATTTTCAACACAAGACGGACACTATAATTTCAAACGATTACCATTCGGACTTAAAATATCTTCGAATAGTTTTCAAAGAATGCTAACAATAGCTTTAAGCGGTTTAAATTCTGAAGCTTTCCTCTACGTAGATGACATAATAGTTTTTGGATGTTCTTTACAACATCACAACCAAAACTTAATAAAAGTATTTGATCGGTTACAAAAATACAACTTGAAATTAAACGCAAGTAAATGCCAATTTTTGAGGTCAGAAGTAGTATATCTTGGACATTTAATAACAGACAAAGGTATCAAAACAGATCCAGCGAAAAATGAAGCAATTTTAAATTACCCAGTACCAAAGAATGCAGACGAAGTAAGAAGGTTTGTAGCTTTCTGTAATTATTACAGACGCTTCATCCCTGATTTCGCAGCAATAGCAAAATGTTTAAATTCACTATTAAAGAAAGGGACACCTTTCATATGGTCAGATGAATGTGAGAAAGCATTCAAAACTCTAAAACAAAAACTTGTTGGCCCCCCAATTCTGCAATATCCAAATTTTGATAAACATTTCATTCTAACGACTGATGCATCTGATTTTGCGTTAGGCGCGGTACTTTCGCAAGGCGAGATTGGACACGATCTTCCAATATCTTACGCTAGCAAGTCATTACAAAAACATGACATAAATAAACCAATCATTGAAAAAGAACTATTAGCCATACATTGGGGCATAAATTTTTTTTAAACCTTATTTGTACGGAAGAAAGTTCATAGTGGTCACTGACCATAGACCACTAGTCTCATTATTTTCGCATAAGAATCCATCATCCAAGATGACGAGAATACGATTAGATTTATCTGACTACGACTTCGAAATTGTGTATAAACAAGGTAAAATTACCACAAACGCTGACGCGCTATCTCGCATAAAAGTTGATAGCAGCGTATTAAAGAAATTAATTCCCACGAGCAATGAAAAAGAAATATTAGCTGTTACAAGGAGCAAATCTAAGAAAAATGATAACATAAATATAAGGAGCAACAATGAAATGAATAATAAAGCGAGTGAAAATATATTGAATAAGAATGCGCATGAGATAAGAAATAAAGGTACCCACCACAACCCGAGTCAACACCTCCAAGGAAGTGCTAAAAAGAACACCACATCTCATAATGAGTCTGATCAACTCTATATTTGGGAGTGTACATCTTTTAATGACGTAAGGAAATTAGTGAAATTAAAGTTTATTACTAAAGAAAAAAGTAACGTTACAATGAATAAAATTAATAATGAAGTGCACATAACATGTAGTGATGACCCTTCGAAACTAGATTCGATGATGGAGAAACTACATAGTTTATTAAAAAGATCACAGATGAAGGAGCTAGCCCTTTGTGATAAAGATTTTATATTTAAAAATATCGATATGAAAATGTTTAAAGAAAAATACAATGCATTGAAAGAAAATGAAACCTCGCCAGTAAAAATAATTATATACAAAGCTCCACTACAAATAAACAGCATGCTCAAACAATACAAATTGATAGAAGAATTTCACAACTCAAGTACTTCTGGACACATGGGAATACGAAAAACCGTTTCAAAAATAAAACAAAGATACATTTGGAAAGGGATGAGAAAAATGGTAAAAGAACTAATAAACAGTTGTGAGATATGCAACAAAAATAAAATAACACAATACAGCAAAGAAGGCTTAGTGTTGACAGATACACCAGCCACAAGTTTTGAGAAAATCTCAATTGACACAGTAGGTCCGCTACGAATTTCGAACGGATATAGATACATTTTAACAATGCAATGCGAGCTAACTAAATTTATAATCGCACACCCAATTGAAACAAAAGACGCTAGGACAGTCGCATCAACCCTTGTTGAACAACTCATACTCAAGTACGGTTGTTTTAAAACACTTTTGTCTGACCGTGGGACTGAATTTACTAATGAGCTAATGTCAAGTGTGTGTAAACTACTTGACACTCGCCAAGTGTTTTCAACCCCTTATCACCATCAAACGATCGGAGCACTCGAAAGAAATCACAGAGTACTTAATCAGTACATGCTTTCCTTTGCAGAAGACTACGAATGGGATAAGTGGATACCCTATTATACTTTTGCTTATAATACGACACCTCATGTCGACACAGACTACTCTCCGTATGAGCTAGTTTTTGGGAAACTTCCTTCGTTACCAAGCGATGAAATAAAACAAACCAAACAAACTTATAACTTAGACAATTACGTTAATGAGCTAAGAATTAGACTAAGCACTTCAATAAACAAAGCTAGAGATTTAATAAACACAGTAAAAGATAAGAGAAAACTAGACTACGATAAAAATAAGAATGTTACAATACTAGAAATAGGAGATTTAGTTTTCGTAAAAGTAGAAAGTAGGAAAAAATTACAGAGCCCTTATGAGGGACCATTCAAAATTGTTGAAAGAAAAGGAGTCAATTCGGTAATTGAAATAAATGGCAAAACCAAAGAACTCCACAATAATCTATTGAAAAAGTTTGAGAGAACAATTTAATGTTCTGATGTATTAATATTACACAACCATAGAAAGTGAAAATCAAAATTTTTTTTATATTCAAAAATATGTAAATAAATATTATATTTCGGTACTTAAGACAATAACTTTAAAACATTTATATAAGTCAACAATATTATATATTATATAACCTATTATGTAACAATACTATAGAAATAACTTAATAATTTAATTTTTAACCAAACATTTCTAAATATGAAAAAGTACTGACTAAATTAGAATACACTGTAAATTTATTCACAAATGCATATGTAAGTAATATTTTCTTGAAATCCTCCACTCTTTAAAAATTAATTCCAAAAATAATTTTTCGCTTAAGGGTAAGGGTGTAGTGGTATCACGAAACCGCAACACACCAGCTAAAAATATGTAGCGACACTTATTGTTTTTCTTTCTTTTCTTTGTCACACACAACGCTTATCGAATAACATTGGGTCAAGTCTAACATTGCGTCATGAGCAAATGTAAACAATGCGCTCACTGGCCAGCTAACCCAATTAGCTGCTCAAGTGCAGGCGTAGCGTAGAATTTCCAATGTTAATCGATGAGTCAAAGAGGAAGCGAAAGAAAAACAAATTGTAAAGCAAATTTGTAAGACACATGAACTCTAATTCATGGAACAATATGAAAAAATGAAATAGTGGGGAGGAGCCCAAGAAACAATGTAAGAATAATAACAAAATTTATACTGGTATTTTTGATATAAATACCAGCTGTTTTGAGAAATAAAAGAATCAAGATTTGAGTCTTAAAATAAAATGATGTCTTGAGTTTTATTTAACCTTTTACTTCCTTTTTACGGCAAATTTGGCCATCAAATTATAGCAGCCTTATCTTTGGCAACATTTATTTTTCCTGTTCAGTTAAATAAACTGAAACTGTACTACCAAGCTTATTACAAGTGGTTTGGATTCCAGAGAATAAAAACAGGATCAAAATCGTAAAAACACTAAAGTCCGAAATCACAAAATCTGAGGCCAACTAAAAAAAACAAAATTCAGTTTCATAACAAGGGAAGAAAACTAAAACAGTATTAGCTATCAAAGTTCGTGTGGCATAACCACTGTTGCCCAGTGTAATCTGATAATAAAATCACTTATAATAAAAATCCGTGCGAAATATATAATTTTTGGTGATTTGTGGGTGGTAAAGGGAGGTGCGGCAAAATATTTTGCCTAACCATTTCATGCTCGGAAAAAAATGACTGAAAAAATCTCAGCTAAATTTAGCTTAAACCTAGCGCACGTTGCTTAACTCCACGCTTATCCTCCTAAAAGAGTGCGTAATTAAAATAGGACACGCACATTGTTAGTTCACTTGCTGAGAGTAACCATATGAACTAAATTACAAAATGTTGGTCTAATACGACCCAAACCGTCTGAAAGAAAGCATTTTCATTGGCTTGTGAGCGGTAAAAGGGGCGTGGAAACCAATTTTAAGTACATTTGCTGACATGAACCATAAAAACTGAATTACCAAATTTTATACGAATTTTTATACCAAATTTTTTTCACCGTCTGAAATATAGCATTTTTATTGATTTGGAGGCGGGAGAAGGGGTGTAGCAAAATATTTTTCTAAACCACCTCGTACCTGAAAAATCGACTGCCAAAATTTCAGGTCAATCGGTCCAGTAGTTACGGAGTATATAACCATCAAACAGACAGAGTGTTTTGCTTTTATATATATGTAGATCGGTAACAAATATATTAAATAAAGTCCTATTTCCAAAAGCAAATTTAAACTTTTATGTATCAAATGAAAGGTGAAGCTATAGCCTTTAAATATATAATATGTATTTACCACCTTAATACTGCAAATTTTCAAAAAAATAACGGTTTTATCCTTTACGTTTAAACTTGCTCATTAAATTAAATTTGTTGCTTATATTTGATTTGTATTTTTTCTAATAGACATCTTTAATTGTCTTTCAAATGACATGTCAATATTAAAGATCCATTAGATAATGGTTAAGATATCTATGTTTTTTAAACAGACTTTGTAACAAGAAAAAATTTAAAAAATCGATAACTAGTTAAGGTATTGATTTTTTCGACCAAACATTTTTTTGTTCTGAACAAAAAACACTTTCAAATCGCGGCGATTACATATCGTAATTGTGCCGTTAGATGTTTTCAAACAGTATTTTCATTTGCTACTTAATTGTGTATATATTTATTGAGTGCTAAATGTTGGTGTGGCATGCATTTTTTTAGTAGTTATATCAGTTAACAGTAAAACTTTTCCTTAAAAAAACTCGGGGTAATAGACGATTACCGTTCTGCAGCATAGATGCAGGCACTTATTAAACTTGAACACAAACACTGATTATGATTGCATAAAAATTAACACAACATTTGAATCACAGCCGCGAATAACGTAGCAAAAGCCACTTTATGCAAACGCGATTTTATTACAGATTACCGTTAACATAACTCTTTTACATTGCCTGAACAGCAAATCAGCCAAAAATATGCACCTTATCGCTATCAAAAAGCAAGAAGAAAGTGTCAGTCAGTGGAAGAACGTTGTAAGTTACATACAAAATTATTAGAGTTGAATTATCTTATGTAATTGATAAGTGCAACAGATGCACAATATGGAAGTCCAATATTGAAAATTGAATTGATAATAATAATAAAAGTTTGAAGAATTGTGGTAATAAATATATTTTAAGAAACAAAAGTATACCTCCAAAAAAAACGCCCCAGAGCAGGTAAAAGGAATAACGTAAGCGCACATTAGGTTTTTTGGTAATTGAATTGTTATTACATATATATATTTGTGATTGTCTATGCTTCTTTTCTTGCAAAAAAATTCAGCATAAGTGCAATAAAGGAACTTTATTTTAAATTCTGTAAAAAAAAACTACCATGAACAAACAGCTTTTTTAACACCTTTAATCGAATTGTGCAAGGTAACTCCATAAGAACTCAAAACGTGGCAAAGTATACGATGCCAGTTCTTCGAAAAGAGCCCATTCAAGTAAGTGATAAAAAGAAAAAGGATATCCTTGCAAAGACTTCATATTGGCCTCTACAAAAAGTTCTACAAATAAATCTGCAGTTAATTAAGAAAAATATTAAGTTTGTGTTCGAAAGCAAACAAATATATTTTGTTTAAGGCTTTAAAATATTTTCTTTTAAGTTATTCAAATGAATTTTTGTTTGCTATGAAGGGTTTTTTCACATTTACATTTCATTTAACGAAAAGGATCCAATCAAATAAGTCTTTTTATATGAAAATGCTTTAATTGCGCGAATAACGTTTTAAAAGCCATCGCACTTTCTGCTTTGCAACGTGGAATAACAACCAATGAGTTTTGGATATGTAACGTTTTTCCATTTTATATATTAATAATACTTAATTTACTAACCAAATATTATTATTAAAGAATTTTTTTTTACTAAAATAGTATATTTACCTAAGTTTTTCCATAATGTATTAAAAACAAGTATCTTGAAGTTGTCTGCTGCATTTAAAACGTTTTTTCGTTTTTTATGAACAATTTATTTTTTGTCGCTTAAAACGTTATTTGCGGCTGTGCTTAAATTAGTTTAATTTTGGCTCTGCGGTTAGACCGACCTTGTCTGATTTGGGTGAGTTCCCCGAGAACAATCGTATCCTTGGTTAAGCTGGAATGACACATTTTGAAAAAAAAATATTTTTTTTACAAATGGTCGAGTTTGAGTTATTCGAAGCCTATTTTCACAGTTAATAATTAAAATATCTCGCAAACCAGCAGTACGATCTTGACAAGCAATGAAGAAAATTAAATACTACGTCAATTTCTATGCCACTTTTCGATTACGCCTTTTTGTTATTGTTTAAATATTCAAATTGTCCAGTAATTTTTTTTTTAGAAAAGAAAAAATGTAAATTAATTTCACGGTACGACAATTTTACATTTTCCAAAATTATGATATTTTAAACAGATCTTGTTAGAAAACAATTGCACTTATGTCGGTGTTTTAAAAGTCTAATAAACCTAAATAAGTTTTCATATGAGTTTATTTGACACTTTATCCCTATACCAGAACAGGTGAGGGTACATTAGCAGGAGAAGGGGTTGAGATAATTAGATGAAACAAGGTGCAGATGTTTATGTACGCTCAAGAATGAGCAGTATTGAATATTATTGGAATCCGCTCACGGCAACGCACACCTCCTATACAACCCACTATAGTCAAAACCAGCAGTCGTCAGCGCTTAACTCCACTCTTTTACAACAACTTCAAGATTTTCATGATTGTTGTGAATCGCCGAATAGTTCACAGCCGCAGCAGCACCAGAACAATACAGCGCGTGTGTGTTGTTGCTTTTTCTTGTCGCTGTTTTTTCTTGTTTTTGGTAAACACAGTGAATGCGACCGCGCACAATTCTTGTTATACTGAAGGTTTCTTGTGCCTGCATGCGTGTTGTTGCTTTTGTGTGAGATTTTTATGTTAATAATTCCTTATTGCACTACGTGGTTAACGCTTTGTTTTTTTCGTTGGTTTTTGTTGTAACACTCTTCAAAAACATTTTTTGGCGATCCCTGGTCAAAATCATTTAATTTCTTTGAAATGACTAAAAAGTCAATATTTTGAACCTTTTCTTTAAAAAAGACACAGTTTCGATAGTATCGTAAGTATAGACGTAGAATTCCTTTTTATAGAGTAATAGAGAAAAATTCTAGTTGTTTTCATTTATATTTTTCAAAACTATTTTAAAGCATTTCATCTTCTAAATAATTGCAACTGTTCTAAACTCTAATTTGTGGACTGATAATATACTCGTTACGGAGTTTAAGCCTAAAAATAAGCCTAGAGGGCTTAATCAATAAAAAAAAACTGAATAGGCTATCCCTTTACTATCAAAATGTAAGGGAATAACGCTCTAAGACATATTTTTAATGTCTCAGAATTTCTCTGAGGATATTATCACATTGACTGAAATTTGGTTAAACGGAAGCACGGAAAACGGAAAACGGAAGTTTGAAGTTTTGAAGTTTATAGAAGAGATAAACACGCTGACAATACTTCTGCTGTCGGCAGAGGTGTCTTATTAGCTGTAAGGAACTCCTTCGTTAGTTCCATTATTGTTATTCCCTGCTCTGCTAACATCGAACTTATATGCGTTAAGGTTGTACATTGCAATTCTAATGTATATCTTATTAATGCATACGTTCCTCCTAAGAGCTGTGTAGAAGTTTATGCAAGCCTTGCGGATTGCATAGAATACGTTATAAGCATAATTGACGTTAATGGCGACATTTTATTGTTAGGTGATTTTAATCTGCCTGACTTGAAATTGGAATCTTCTGACGATGATACATATTTTTGTGCATCTAATTCGAAGACACGCCAAGAGCATATATTTGTTGATAATTTATGTTCTTACTTACAACAAGTGAGTTGTATTTATAATAGCCGTGAAAGACTTCTTGACTTGGTCTTAACTACAGACAGTAACAATGTGATTGTGTTGAGAGGACCCCTCATGCTTTGACTACTGTTGATGAATACCATCCACCATTGAGCATATGGTACAAGCCAGACAGGCATAATATAGTAAAGTCTAACTCAATAGATAAAGTTTATGAATTCAATTTTAAAAAAGCTGACTTTTTAAAGTTGAATCATTTACTTCAAAGTAAACTTCATATAATTTTAGAATATGTTAATAATAACACTATTGATAATTCAATTAATTTTTTTTTATATGTAAATCTTTGCTATGTTTTCTCTGTCCGTGCCGTATATAGCCTTAAATTTACGAAAAATTGTGCTAACCCCTGGTACACAAAGGAGTTAAAGATTCTTCGCAACAGCAGGAATAGGGCATGAAAAAATATGTCTGCAGCTTAAACCTGAATGACCTAGAAATCTACAAGCGTTTGGTTCTGGATTTTGAAAATTACTCAGCTACATGGTTCAACTTCATTATAGGAAAAACAAGTGTAGACCATAATGCCACCGCCTCCGTGCTTAAAATTTTTTTGCAGTTTCCGGCTTCAAGTCGTGTACCTGGGTGGCGCCGTACCGTGCACATCCCATCTGAATTAATTAAGTTGAACTTTGATTCATCGCTAAAAAACGGTTTTGGATTTTTGAACGATCCAATTTAGGTGCTTTTTGCAAGACTGAGTCTAAAAAACAATAAATTGCAACTTGTCACAATTTCAGACAGAATTGTTTAAATTGTAACACCTCACCTTGCTTTTTATGCTTAGCTGTAAGCAAAGGTTTCTCTGCTGGTCTGTAACATCTTTAATCGTTCTCAACGGCTCGTCATCAAACAGTGCGTACCGTTGTTACGCCTTTTGTGATGGCGTAACTGTTTCACGTTAGATATTTGTGAAATTCCGTTTTATATAATAATTTGCAATTTAAGAGCTTCACAGTATTTAAAACGTACCATTATAAATGGAACAGTCAATGTCACAACTAGCGCAAAAACAAAACTAAACTTAAATGTTTATGACTTACAAAAAACACGTGCTTTACAATAACGGAACTTTTACCGATAATTATTGGATCTTCTGTTCTCTTTTTACATTTTTCAAGTTTTGTTGCTTATGTTTTGCTCTCAGACAAATTGAATGTAGCCACATTAATTTAAAATTTAATTAAAAAAAAAAACAAAACCAAATTTGAATTCGATTTGTTTTATATATGATGTATGAATATATGCTTTGATTCCTATAATCATTTTTGTGTGTCCCCAATATTAAAAAAGATACACGATTTTGTTGCAGCGCACTTATTATGTTGCTATTGTTTTGCGCAACACTGTATATCACTTTACTTTTAATTTTAAACAAACTTTTAAACTTTAATACGACAACAAAGCAAAAAATTCGATACGACTAATGTTTATGACGAAACGACAGAAAGTAAGAATGTTTACTCTCTGTCTTTTCATCATAAACATTAGTAAGAATGTTTACTTTCTGTCTTTTCATCATAAACATTAGTCGTGTCGATTTTATTGTTTTGTAGTTGTATTAAAGTGTAAAAGTTTGTTTAAAATTAAAAGTAAAGTGATATGCAGTGTTGCGCAAAACAATAGCAACATATACATGGTTCAAATTGATATATAAATGTAGTTAAAGTAAGGTTAAGTTTTTATGTAATTATTTATTATTAATTGTTAAATATTTTAGAAAAATAAAAGACATCCCCTGAAGAAGGAAGGAACTACTTCCGAAACGTTGGGAAAAAGTTGAAGAAAATCTTTTAAAATTTACTTTAAAAAAATTTTTTAAAAAAATTGCGTGACCAAAATAGCCCACATAGATTCGAAGGTAGGATATTGTGCCACTACGTCTCAGATCAGCAGCTCGGATGATCTTTTCCATCATTAGGTTGAAAATGTCGCACGATAAGGAATCACCTTGTCTGAAACCTCGTTTGGTAATAAATGGTGGGGAGAGGTCCTTCCCGATTTTAACTGCGCTGCTGGTGTTGCTCAATGTCATCCTGCAAAGTCGTATTAGTTTTGCAGGAATACCAAATTTAGACATGGTGGAGTACAGGTGTTTCCTTATTGGGCTGTCGAAGGCGGCTTTGTAGTCGACAAAAAGATGGTGGGTGTCGACTTGTTTTTCTTGAGTCTTCTCCAAGATTTGTCGTAGCGTGAAAATCTGGTCGATGGTGGACTTTCCAGGTCTGAAGCCACACTGATAAGGTCCGATCAGTTCGTTTACAATGGGCTTCAATCTTTCACATAAAACGCTCGACAGGACCTTATATGCGATATTAAGAAGAATTATCCCACGGTAATTGGCACAGATAGTGGGATCGCCTTTCTTGTGGATTGGGAAGAGCACACTGAGATTCCAATCGTTCGGAATGCATTCTTCCGACCATATTCTGCAAAGAAGCTCGTGAATGCATTTAAATAGAGCTTCGCCTCCGTTCTTAACCGGTCAGCAGGTAAGCCATCAGCTCCCGCGGCTTTGTTATTTTTAAGCCGAGCTATAGCTGTCAGAACTTCATCATAGTCGGGCAGCGGCACCTCGACGCTGTCATCCGTAATTGGGGTTTCCGGAATATCATCTCTATTGGCGGGATTGTTGTCAGCGTCGCCATTTAGAAGCTTAGAGAAGTGTTCCCTCCATAACGTTAGTGTACTCTGGACATCTGTCACTAGATGCCCGTTTTCATCCTTACAGGAAGAGGCCCCGGTTTTAATACCATCAGCAAGGCGTGCTACCATACATCTCAATCTTCTCCTGCTCGCGCTTTTCTGCCTCTCTTTTTTCCGCCTGAAAATACGTCTCTCTTCCCTCCTCTTTTCTTTGTATCGCTCCTTAGCAGCGAGCGTTACAACCGACTGCAGGGTGGCTTTGTAGGCGGCGTCTGTCTCCGCAGTGGCGTCGCGACACTCCTGGTCGTAATACTGGTTTCGGCGAGGGTGGTGGTAGCCAATCACCTCTTCAGCAGCCGCACGCATGGAGTTGGAAATGTGTGTCCACTGCGGGCATATATCATCGATTGGAGGAGTGCTTTGAAGCAGAAGTGAGACTGTGTAAGGTTGCGTGTATTCTTAGCTGCGCACAGAAGTGTACGGATCTTGGCCGCAACAAGATAGTGATCCGAGTCAATGTTTGCACCACGGATCGTGCGTACATCCAATACACTGGAAGAGTGCCTTCCGTCGATTAAAACGTGATCAATGTGATTTTTAGTTTTTTGATCAGGGGACATCCAGGTGGCTTTATGAATTTTGAGATGCTTGAATCTAGTGCTACTTACGACCATGTTTCGTGCTGCGAAACATTTTCAAGACGCTCGTAGACAATTTCTTTGATCTCGTCGTCCTTGTCTTCTGTCGGAGCGTGCGCACTAGAGTGGGTCGCAAAAAAAAGTTGAAAAAGTCCGCCCCTCATATGAAAGCTTACCTCGAGAGAATTACGTGGGCATACAAATTTTTTTTTAGGCACCCTGTATGAACCGCCAAAACCGTTTTTTCGTTATAACTTTGCTTCCTTAAGTCCGATCTTCAAATGCAATATATCGTTAAAAAGGTATTAATGAACCCTACAATTGCTTTATAGGCTCCATCAACCTAAAACCTCAAATTCGTTAAATTATTTCAGTTACGCAGACTTCTACCCCCTTATTGAATAATATTTTTTCATAAATAAAAAGCCCTTAAAAAACCAACAAAGTTTGTCCTTGAAAGTTTTTAAATAAGTTGATAATCAAACAAGTTACAACCGATTAAGTTTAGAATTCAAAATAACCATTATTTAAAATGTTATTTTAATTTTCTGTTAATTTTTAAGATTTTAAATTAAACAAAACCAAAATACCATCAAACACACTGTTAATCAATATTTTTTTTTATTTAAAAAAAATTAATATTAAATATTAAAATCAAAGCAATAGAAACAACAACAAATTAAGTATATAAATTAATTACGTAATTTATTAATTGGATCAAACCAAATCTTTTCGAGATTCTAAGCTGCTGTATCGTTCGCGGCTTTCGAGTTTGGCGAAAATGTGTAAATAAAAATAAAATAAAATAAATAAATAAAAATACATGTTATGATTTATTTTAAACAATTTTTACCGGGGATTTTTATTATTTTGTTTTCTGAGTATTCCAATTCAGCTAACTCATCATCCGTAAAGAATTGCAAGCACGGTGGTTCCGTGCTCTTAAATTTACTCCAATCAATCATTTTTGTAAAGCAATCGCTATCAAAATTTATTATTTCCTTTTTTGGAACATAAAATTCCCTGACCGATAATGGTGGATCATATCGCGCTGTTCTTATAAGCTGATATCCCTGCATACGTATTGCTTGATCCGGGTCCGTAATCCTGCAAAGAAGAATATTTTCGGGATGACAATAGTATGCGTTATATTCTACAGTTCTTCGAATTACAGTTTGCAAGTCTGTTGGCAGCTGACGTATCCAACATAAATATTTAAAAATATGTCGACTTCCGTGGATGGCTTGTGGTTGACTTTTAACAAGAAACCAAAATGGTGCATAAACTTTTACAATGAATGCGACCAGGTTTCGTAAAGCTGCAGAAGGGTTTGTTTTTGATACATAGAGACGTAGAAGTCTCGATGCGGTTGTCAACCAGCGCGCTGTACTTACAGGTCCGGGCTTTTCTCTCGCTAGTTTTTCATTGCAATTTCCGCTGCTTACACCACAAACCATTCGGTAAAGATAACGCTGGTCACTCCGTATTGCCCAGCTTTCGATGTTATTTGGCATAGCACCCATTGAAATCTGCTCAAATCCATGTGCGATCTAAGAAAAAGGATTAAAATAATGTGGTTAAAAATAATAATATGCTATAAATTTATTTAAATAAAACTTACCGATAGTTTTTCACAAGTCAACAATTCTGAACCCATTTCTCCAGATTCCAGGTCCTTTTTGCTTGCCATAAAAACTTATTATAAGCGCTTTAAGGGGAAGCTCATTAAAATGGAAAAGGCATTGCAGGTATCACTCTATACAAACGTTTACGCCTGTTTTGTGTCCCGTGTTTACAGCAGTTCCATCGCAGCTTATGGCAATCAAATGTTCGGTAGAAAAATTTTCTTTTTCAAGAAAATTTAAAATGGCCTCTTGAATTTCTTTGCCAGTTCCTCCACTTGGTGTTCCGTAGCCAATAAATTTGGAATCTGGCTCCTTTACAATTGTAATGTGCTCCTCTACAATTCTCGTCAGTTGGGTTTGGTTGTGTGCTATAATCTTCTTTAACGTTTGTTCTTTTTTTCCATCATATGAGATGCATTTTAACAAAGTGTCATTATTAGCTGCTGCCTTGGCTAATGCTCGGAATTTAGCGCGTTCTCTAAAAATTTTATTTTTAGATAAAAATAAGATCATAGATAAGATCATAGATATGATAAGACCATCAAAGAAATTTAAAATCTTGTCGGTCACATCGGGAAAATCTTCTTTCGCTTTTGCGGCAATTGATATTCGTAAGTCTTTTATAAGCGTTGTAGCAAGCAATGATCCGTAGCGATCTGATGTATTCGAACGATCCAAGGCCATGGAGTAATTCGACAATGAAATGTCTGATATTTTTAGTATCGATTCGAATGTTGGTGTTATGTCGCGATAGCTTTCATCAAATTCCTCTTCGTCACTTGAGTTCGGCACGTACCCAGCGGTAAAAACAGATTGCGGAGGAAATGTAGACTCAAAATAAGACTCAATGACTGACACGTTTTCATTTTCACCAGCTGCATGTTCAGATTGTTCCTGCGTATCCAAAGATAAAAGCCTTGCTCCACATTGGGCAATGAAAAAATATTTGGCCTTTTGCGGTATTTTTTTAAAGTAAGAGCAACTACACTGTTTTTTTGTATCTATTTCACACTTGCATTTAGAAATCTTAAAAATTTTATTCCATTCTTCTTCGCAGTATTTGGTCGGGTGCTTTATTATATCGCAATGCTTTTTTACAAGGTCATTAAGGTTCCTTCTTATTGTTGATTTTCCAACTATTGGAATGCCTGTGCGGTGCCACAACATGGAAAGTATTGATATCGCGTTATTAAAATATTTTGTTAATTTTTCTTTCTTTGGCACACTTGCAGTACCTTCACGTTTAAAAAATAGTAAATATTCAATAACATCGCGTTTTGTCGGTAGTTTCGATTTATTAATTTCACACGCGACGAAAAACAATTGGAGAGAATATCTTAAGATAGTATTTTTATGAAAAACTTATATAAATGATTTGTTTCGTGTCAACATATAATTCATTGGAGACTGATTAAAAATTAAATATTGTAAAAAAACTGATATGATATGATAGGTATGTGATTTCAAAGTTTAAAACAACACAATTTCATTGTTTCACAAGGAAGAACCCTTTCTTGGCCGTTCCAAACTTTGATCTATGGTAACTTTTTTGATTATTAACTTATTTAAAAACTTTCAAGGACAAACTTTGTTGGTTTTTTAAGGGCTTTTTATTTTTCAAATAATTTTCAATTAGGGGGGTAGAAGTCTGCGTAACTGAAATAATTTAACGAATTTGAGGTTTTAGGTTGATGGAGCTTATAAAACAATTGTAGGGTTCATTAATACCTTCTTAACGATATATTGCATTTGAAGATCAGACTTAAGGAAGCAAAGTTATAACGAAAAAACGGTTTTGGCGGTTCATACAGGGTGCCTAAAAAAATTTTTTTATGCCCACGTACCCCTCTTGAGGTAAGCTTTCATATAAGGGGCGGTCTTTTCAAGCTTATTTTTTTTGTATGGGGACCGACCCGGTCTAGTGCGCACATATTAGGCTTATTGTTAAAGAGAGCCCACTGTAGTCAAAAGAGACAACGACAGCGAGTCTAAGAACAAAAGAAAAATAAGAAACGAAGTCAGTTGCCTACTAACACAGCGCCCAGCAGCATTATTTTCATACAAACGTGAAACATTTGGTTAAATCAAACATTGAATATTAAAGCATTGCATTACATTAATCATTAAATTTCAATATTCAATTAAATACATTCAACAAATAAAACTGCATTTATTTTTGTTTTTGCATTTTCTAAAAGAATTTACATCGTTTTCACGTTTTCTATGCTGCTGGGTCGGAAGCAATTCAACCGCGATAAGTACAACAGTTTTTGATTTGAGCCACTTGGGCAGCATTCACAAATTCGCTAAGGCCAGCATCAAGGCTGGAAGAATTTAAAGCGGAGACATCGGTGGGTGTTTTGAGCAGAGACAGCATTGCTGAGGCCAGCGCACAGGGCGCTGGAAGGGCATTTATTTGGTCGAAGCTAAATCGCCGATTTGGAGCGGACGCAACAGCAGTTAACATTGTTGAGAGTAGCGCAAAAGGTACTGAAAAATCTTTGTGAAGAAGTTGAGCTGAGCCGCCGCGCAGCAGCTGCACTCACACCAACATATACGCGTCGTTGTGAGGTAGCCGTTAGAGCAGAGTTTTCTTCTTTTTTATTATTTCTGATTTGAATCACGCCACTTGGGCGACAAGAAAAATGGTGAATTTGTGTTAGAAGGCACGCGAAAAAAAATTGCACCGTTGGCAAGAGCTAATAAGAATACTTTGGCACGCGGTTAAAGGCTAGCGAAATAAAATTGTTTTTTGGAATTAATATCATCACCAAGTAGATGCAACCTGCGCAGTAACCCAGCAACTATCAATGAAAATTCACAGAGTGATAGCGAAGACAGTTTGCTAAACATCACAGTCATGGAGGGTGCAGAAGCTACATCACAGTCAGTCGCATCAGCGGATAAAATGGCCAATTTAATTGCGAGCCTAAATGCATTAAGTGGAGCGATTGCGGATCTGAAGCAGAGCAGCGCAGACAACCAACGAGAAATTGTCACGCTGCGCCAGAGAATAGAGGCGCCGAGTGGTTCCAGAACAGTGCTACCATTAGAAGAGAGACGCACGTCAACACCAGATGCGGAGACCGAAGCAACAGATTTGGTGCCCTTGCAATTAAATCAAAAAATTTATGATTTGCCTCTATTTTCAGGGAGCCCAGAAGAGTGGCCGCTCTTCTACGCCAATTTCAAAGACTCCACTGAAGCATTCAGATACAATAATCGACAGAATCTCATGAGGCTACAGAAATGCCTCTCCGGTGTTGCGAAAGAGACAGTGGCGTCGCTACTGATCTATCCGGAAGACGTGCCCAATGCAATGAAGGAGCTTGAGTTTCGATTTGGTAGGCCTGATTTGCTCATCAGAGCGCAACTTGTGAAGGTGCAACAATTTCCAGTCATCAGCGAGCACAAGATGGATCAGGTGGTCGCGTTCGCCACCAAAGTGCGAAATATGGTAGCAATTTTGAAATCAACTAAGAGCGAGCAACATCTGACCAACCCTACACTCTTGGAGACGCTAGTGAGCAAGCTGCCGCAGAGCAACCAGTTTGAGTGGGCACGCCGAGTATCGAAAATAGAACCGTATCCCACTTTAAAGGATTTTGCAGATTGGGTAAGCGAATTATCCGAAATTGTATGCTTGATGCCACCAACAGCAGCAGCAAAAACACTGCACCGCCAAGAAGGTTGCTGCACGTTGAGGATAATACGTCAAATGAAAGTGCCGGTTGTTTACAGTGTGGAGCCAACCATTCGATAGCGAACTGCGAGACTTTTAGTCAAAAACTCACACCAAAAGCTCGTTGGAGAAAGGTAAAGGAGCTGCAGCTGTGCTTTTTGTGCCTGCACAAGGGGCATAGATCGACGTCGTGCAAAATCAAGAGGGCCTGCGGCAGAAATGGTTGTAATCGACGTCATCATGAATTACTGCACAGCGATAAGGCTGAACAGGCTCCTGTACTTAACTGCCACACGCCTCAAGCTGCAAACTCACAGCTGTTTAAAATATTGCCAGTAGTAATATATGGGCCTAAAGGGCAATTGGAACAATTCGCGATGTTTGATGAGGGCTCTGCGATTTCAATTATAGAAGACGCCGTGGCTAAAACTTTGGGCCTGAGAGGGCAAGAGGAGCCTCTTATGCTGCAGTGGTTTGGCGACAAGGTCACAACAGAACCGTCTGCAAGGGTCAGCCTTGAAATAGCCGGGCAGAATGGATCCCATCGGTTCGCCATTAAAAATATTAGAACTGTCAAAAACTTGAATTTGCCAGAGCAAACATTTAATAAGTCTCTTTACAACCATTTTGATTTATTACCAATGAAAGATTATGCAAGTATTCGACCATCAATTCTACTGGGGCTTGACTGTGTGCACTTAGGAGTTTCTTCAACGGTATTAGAGGCTGGCAATCATAATCCTGTGGCGGTAAAATCGAAGCTGGGATGGGTGGCATATGGCCCACACAACATCTCAATCTTTTACGCCCAGTGGTGCTGCATATTCGTAAAGATCCAATGAGCAAGCTATATGCGACAGTTGCTGAATACTTCGCCACAGAAAATTTTGGAATCAGCGATAAGTCAGAAATGTTGGAACCTGAGGAGGAGAAAACAGCTCGGAAAATCATGGAAGACACCACCAAATTCGTCGGTGACAGGTATGAAACCGGATTGCTTTGGAAAAGATTTCCTCCAGATCTACCTGACAACTTTAACAGCGCAAAAAGCCGCTTGCTGGGCATCGAGAAGAAGATGCAGCGTGACCCAGACTTTGCAGCGAGATATCGAGCGGAAATGAATAAGTATTTCAACAAAAACTATGCTAGGAAGATAACCTATTCAGAGCTTCAACGTGTCACTCAACCGTTATGGTATCTACCACATTTTGGCGTGCAGACGGTGCACAAACCAGGAAAGCTACGAATCGTCTTTGATGCAGCTGCTGAAACAGCTGGAACTTCGCTCAAATCGGCGCTGCTAAAAGGGCCAGAGCAGGCCAAATCTCTACTTGGAATTTTGTTCAAATTTCGTGAAGGGTCAGTTGCAGTCGCTGCTGACATACGGGAGATGTTTTCCCAGGTGAAAATACGTCCAGCTGATCAGCATGCGCAGCGCTTTTTGTGGCGCGATGGAGTTCCGAGTCAGCCAATACAGCACTACGTAATGACCACGATGATATTTGGAGCAGCTTGCTCGCCATGCTGTGCCGAATACATCAAGAACCAGCATGCTGAGAAGAGCAAGAATCAGTTTCCCGAGGCGGTGAGTGCAATTATCAATAATCACTATGTAGATGATTTTGTATGCAGTTTTGAGAATCGGCAAAAGGCTGAAATGGTTTGCAAGCAAGTGGTGAACATCCACAAGGAAGCTGGGCTCGAGCTGCGCAGCTTTTTATCCAACTCTACAGAGCTGCAAGAAACGATGAACCTGGGAGCTGAAGGAGCAAGTACAGTCAGCATGGAGCGGCAAGCTGTAGCTGAGAAAGTGTTGGGCATGTATTGGCACACGCTGAGCGACACGTTTAAATTTGAAACAAAATTCCATCGCGTATCACCGAAAGTTCTACAAGGCAGCCGAACACCAACGAAGCGGGAGCTGCTCGGAATCATCATGGCAATCTTCGATCCCTATGGTCTGTTATGTAATTTTTATATTTTTGCAAAGGTTCTCATACAGGAGACCTGGAAGCAAAATGTGCAGTGGGATGAACTCATACCAGTCGAGTCGCATAAGAAGTGGAATGCATGGTGGAGCGAGTTTAAAAATGTGCAGTATTTCGAGATACGGCGATGCTACACACCGAATATCACAAAATGTCAACAAGTTGAGCTACACATTTTTGTTGATGCCAGCCAAGCTGCGTTTGCTGCAGCAGGGTATTTTCGTTTTTGCTAGCGGATGGAGTGGACATCGCCTTTGTGTGCGGGAAAACGAGGACAGCCCCACAAAAATTGATGTCAATACCTAGATTGGAACTCCAGGCTGCGGTGTTGGGCGTGCGGCTCAGCAAAGTAATATGCAACAACCACGAAGTAAAAATAGCGCGAGTCACATACTGGAGCGACTCACAAACCGTTCTGCAATGGATAAACTCTACTAACAGAAGATACAAACCGTTCGTCGGCCATCGTGTTGCTGAAATATTGCGATCGTCAGAATCATCACAGTGGCGCTGGACACCAACAGCAGACAACGCTGCAGATGCAGCGACCAGGCCGAAATTTCCGCCAAAATTCGAAAAAGAAAACATTTGGATGACTGGCCCTGGTTTCTTAAAGCGGCCGGAGGAGCGATGGCCAGCCACAGCATTAGAGATACCGCAGATGCTTTAAGAGGAGCTGCAACCTATCCTCACTTTGCAGGCAAGTGTTAAATTAATAAAATATACTAAATTTTCTTCATTCTGGAAGCTCATACGAACTATGGCCTGGGTACGGCGCTATTGTGCGCAACTTTCAACAGCCCGCGACAAGTCAAAGACGGCGGTGAAAAACATGCCAGCAGCAGCCAAAAACATCGCTAAAACAACAACACAAAACGCTTTAAAATTCCTAACGGTGGCCGAAATCAACGCTGCGGAGAGGAACATCTGCAAGTGGGTGCAGCAAGAAGTATACGATGAAGAAATCGCTATGCTGCGACAAGGTCGTGCCATCAACAAGAATAATTCGCTATATTCGCTATCGCCATACTTGGAAGAGGATGGTCTGTTGAGAGTAAGTGGACGCCTAGATGAAGCCGTCTGTTTGCCTTTTACTGCCCGGCGACCAATCATACTGCCGCAGAAACATCATGTCACCACGCTGATTGTGCGCTATTACCATGAAAAGCTGCACCATCAAAACACGGCACTGACGATCAACGAAATAAGGCAAAAATTCTGGGTGCTGCATGTAAAGTCGGTGCTCAAGACTGTACAGCGAGAATTTGCAGAATGCAAAATCACCGGCGCAAGACCTACACCCCCTCTTATGGGTCAACTACCAGCCGACCGGGTGACACCATACGTCCGGCCGTTTACCTACACCGGAGTGGATCTTTTTGGCCCACTCAATGTTGGTGTTGGTCGACGCAGAGAGAAGCAGTGGGGTATTATCTTTACATGCCTCACCACAAGGGCTGCACATTTGGAGCTGGCTGACAGCCTATCAACCGATGCATTCATCTTGTGCCTACGCAACTTCATCAATCGCCGCGGGGTCCCATCGAAGATAAGAAGCGATAACGGTACCAACTTCATTGGTGTGCAACGTGATCTGGAGGCCGCTGACTGTTTAATTGACGTGGGTAAAATCAACGACGAAGCGACAAAGCGAGGAATTGAATGGGTATTCAATTGCCCCGCCAATCCAAGTTCTGGTGGGTGCTGGGAGCGCCTAATAAGGAATATAAAAAATTTGTTGCACAAAGTTCTAAGGGAAGAAGCACCACGCTTGGAGACGCTACGAAGTGTGCTGATTGAGGCCGAAGGAATCATCAATTCAAGACCTCTCACGGACATTCCTCTGTCTTCCGCAGATGATGACCCCCTTACGCCCAACCATTTTTTGATAGGCTGCGTTAATGCGACACAGACCCCACATCCAGAAGAGACTGTGATTTGCCTGAGGAAACAGTGGCGAATCGCTCAAAATTTGAAAAATCGGCTATGGAAGCGTTGGACTGTTGAATACCTTCCGCAGTTGCTTCGACGGTCAAAGTGGCATGAGCAGACGGAGCCGCTTAAGATCGACGACCTGATCATAGTATGTGAGCCTAGCCAACCACGCAATCACTGGCAGAAAGGTATTATAACAAAGGTATTCAAAGCGAAAGTACCGCGACTGGAATACTTCGACGTCCAACATCAAGGTTAGCCACCTTAGCCATTGAGAGTGAATCCCCAAGGAATTCACGGGGGGAGAAGTGTTAAAGAGAGCCCACTGTAGTCAAAAGAGATAACGACAGCGAGTCTAAGAACAAAAGAAAAATAATAAACGAAGTCAGTTGCCGACTAACACAGCGCCCAGCATTATTAATTTCATACAAACGTGAAACATTTGGTTAAATCAAACATTGAATATTAAAGCATTGCATTACATTAATCATTAAATTTCAATATTAAATTAAATACATTCAACAAATAAAACTGCATTTATTTTCGTTTTTGCATTTGCTAAAAGAATTTACACTTATATTAAAAAATTTAACCTTGATGCGGATTATGGCAAGTCGTTCGTTCACAGGTGTGAATCGCAGGAATGCACATTTCCATCCCTGTCCCTTCCATCGCATTTCTTGGATAGCAGTGATATCAGCTTTGTATCTTTCCAAGACATCACTCAGTTGGATAGAGGCACCTTCCCAATTAAGGGTTCGGACATTCCAGGTGCATATCCGTAAATCATAATCAGTTTTTCGTTTGCGGTAGTCGTTATCAGATTTGGGGATCAGTTTTCTTCTATTATTATTAGTTTTCATTGAAATGGGTTTTTACGGGTGGGCTTCAAATCCGACGCACAATCTGTTTTAAGCAGGGACCGTACCGGTTATGGTTTTTATCAAAAAAGTCAGATATTAGCAGTTATCATTTAACTATTATTTTTTCCGACAAAAATACTAGTTATTTAATGCCTTTTATTTTTTCGGGCAAAAATAACTGTTACTTTTGACTTTTATTTTTTTGGTCAAAAATAACAGTTATTTTGTGCCTTTTATTTTTTCGGTCAAAAATATCAGGCAATTTGAATTTCTTTAAAGGCCACTTGAAAGGCAAAAAAAAGTTTTATGCAATTTTTATCGTCTCATCAGCGCGCACATTATGAGCTATGAAACTTTTTAGTTTTTAAGTATTTATTTGGCCTTTGAAAAAATACAAATTGCCTGATATTTTTGACCGAAAAAATAAAAGGCACAAAATAACTGTTATTTTTGACCTAAAAAATAAAAGTCAAAAGTACCAGTTATTTTTGCCCGAAAAAATAAAAGGCAAAAAATAACAGTTAATTTTAATTTTTAAAGTAACAGCCAAAAATTTAAAAGGCATTTAATATTCGCGAAGCTGCTGCCATTACGGTAATAATGGTATATTTAAAAAACTTCTGCGGCCACTTTTTCCTTATGCCTTTTTCATCTGAAAATTGTAAAATAACAGTTATTTTCGGTCCCTTGTTTTAAGCCTAGAAAGGCCTGCTGCTCAGATTAGCTGCCAAACTAACAGTTGTTAGTTTTGACGTTGCCCGGGAATCACCACGTGGAGATTTCACAAAGATTATGCTGGCCTCGCCAGGTTGAGACAGTCAGACATGTTACCCTGTAAAGGTTCGCCCCAAATAACATTTTATGGGCGTAGGAAAAAATGGAGTGGATTCTTCTACACAACCAAGAGTTGTGCTATCGAATAGCTTTGGAATTGTAGGTTGTACAGCATCGGAATTTAGTATTCCACCTCAACGGACACATGCAGTTTCACTAATTTCATTTTAGGAGCATTTTTAAAGGGTACCTCCTATTTAACCTAAATTAGCTATATCGAATAGCTTAAGAATTCAGTATTCGACCTCAATTAATAAATGCATTTTCAAGAATGACATTTTATGGGCGTAGGTAAATAGCACCCAGATTTGTGCTATTGAATAGCTTTGGAATTCAGTATTCGATCCAAATTTACAAATGCACTTTAATTGGTAATTTTTTTTTTGGGCGTTGGACAAAGGAGAGTGGCACCTCCCATACGACCGAAGCTTGCGATATCGAATAGCTATTGAGTTATTTGTAGCACAGTGTCGGAATTCAGTATTCGGCCTAACTGTACACATGCCGTTTCATTGATTAAATTTTATGGGTGTTTGTCAAGGGGGAGTGGCACCTCTTATTTAACTCAAATTTGCGATATCGAATAGCTTTTGAGTTATGGGTCGTACAGTTTTGGAATTCAGTATTCGACCTCAATGTACACATGCAGTTTCATTGATTACATTTGAAGGGCGTTGAAGAAGGGCACATTAAACCTCCCATACAACCCAAATTTGTGCTTTTGAATAGCTTTGGAGTTATAGGGCCCACAGCGTCGGAATTTAGTATTCGGACTAAATTTACAAATGCAATTTCATTGGTAACATTTTATGGGGGTCGGACAAGGGGCATACAACCCAAATTTGTGCTATCGAGCAGCTTTGAATGGTCGTACAGCATCAGAATACAGTATTCGACCTCAATTTGCACGTTCAAGGAAGCGCGGCAGCAACGCGCCGGGTTTCAGCTAGTAGGCTTATAATATTTAGTTAAAGCTTTTCCGCAGCTTTGTTTGCTGCAAGTTGCTTTTAATTTTAAACTAAATGCTCGATATATAATTTTTTTACAATTTCGAGCTCTAATATTTTATGCAGCTCTGTGAATTTTATAAAATCTGCAAAAGAGCAGAATCCAAAAATTGTCTACTTGCTCTGTAAAGGTTATTTTAAAGTTACAAACATAACTATAGAGATGTTTTGAAACCCGTAAATTAAGTATAATGTTTGCTTTAAGATGTATTTTTTATTGCATTTTAATAAAGCTAATAAAGCATTATATTTTTTGGGAATAACAAGTGATTAAAAAATCTTATAAAGTGCTTCTTTCAAAAAATGGCGATCTTATTAAAAATAGAAAATCTTTGGAGTTGAAGAAAGTTCAATTTTATAGTTTACAATATTATTTTAAACAAAATTACTGATTTGTATGATATTTTTATTAAGAAATAGCTGGCCCTGTAGACGTTGTTCTCCCCTTTCTGGTAGTTGGTTTATCAATGCAAGTCTCATTTTATTACTCAGTTGCGGCGGGTCTATATTTCAAAGAAGTATTAATTGTGAACCCATTTTCATGGTCAATATGTAATATGGCATTAAAAAATGTTTCATTATTTCTTACATCTTGTTCTAATGTTCAAGATATAGCAAAATAGATAAAGCCAAAGCAATCCCCGAACCTGTAAACCCTTTCCGTATCCGAAAACACCTCTTTGATGATTGTAGCTCTTAATAAGCGATTATGACGGTTTTCACGTGAAGTATCTTGCCACACATTCGACTTACTTCGACGACCTATGTTAGCTCGTCCCCTCTTTGGCATTGTAATAAACACATAAAAACGACACGGAATTGTTTTCACAGTAACTCAAATCTGTCGAACTTACCTTGATTATTTCACAACATTGAAATCTTAAAACTGAGTCGTCGAGTTTTGCTTAAACGTGTTGCGGCCTCGTTGCCAAACGCCAATAAAATGTTATCAGTGAAAATGCATATGTAAATTGTGGCAGTGAAAATAAAATTCCATGGCAGTGCGACCAATAACTCAAAAGCTGTTGAATGTCTCTAATTTAGGTTGTATGGTAGATGCCACGCCCCCTTGTTCAACGGCATACGGTGTTATCAGTAAAACTGCAAGTGTAAATTGTCGAATACCGAGGCTGTGCGGCTTATTACTCCAAAGCTATTTGAATACTTCCCATAAGAAATACAAACTTTTTATACAAAAAGCTAATTGATTTGTAGGCGGTAAAAGGTGGTGTGGCAAAATTTTCTTTTTCTCTAAACCTTCCCTGGTTCATATCGAACAAAACGCAAAGAAATTATTAAAATCTGCCGAGCCGTTTCCGAGTTTTAGCGATACTACACGCATTTAATTCTTATATATATAGATAGATAAAGTAATTCATTAATTTTTTGTTGATTATAAGGTACTTTTACAGCGTGTAGCTATAAAAAACTCCTTTTTAATTAATTTTTTCTTAGTATTATTGATTTTAATGTTTCAAACTTTTACATAATGAATTATTCATGAGAAAAAATTTTTTGTCTATATAGTTGTTGTTAATTTTCTACAGGGCGTTGAAGTTAGCGTGTGTAAAAAATTGTTGCAATTGGCTTCTCGTCTCCAGCATTTACAAAGCGTCTGAAAGTAAAAAATAAAAGTGCATTCTTGAGTTAAGGGTTGTAGTTGAGCGCTCATTCTACGCAAATTAAAAAAAATGGCATGCGCTGAAAGAAAAAATTTACAAAAAACCCCCTTTTTTGCCGAAACTTTCAGCCACACAAAAAAAAAAAGTTTTTTGGCTTTTTATAGGTCAAGTGCTTAACAGGATCACAATGAATCAATATTCATCGAAATCGAGCAAGTAGAACTTCAGATATCTTAGAAGCCGATTCGAAGGACCTTCTTTTGAGAAAAACGCGTTTAAAGATTCTTGAATATCACGCGACATACGAATATAATATATGTTATAACTTTTTTCTATTTGAAATTTTTTCTAAAATTTTGTATGCTTATTCTTAAGACCTTAAAGAACCATATTCTAACGAAAAACATTGATTTTTAATTTTTTACACACTGTAATATTACCTTAAGGAATGTTAAAAATTTTTGAACTCTTTTTAAATAATAAAAAGTTCTTAATTTTAATTATTTTTAAGCCCGTTGTAGTTTTTCGAAGTACTAAATTCACGTTTCCGATAAATTTAAAAGTGCACGAAATTCGCAGCATGTAACGAATACACGAACAGATTTTTCGTCTGATATTCTTTATTATTTCTTTAATTTATTTCTCATTCTAACCATCAAACCAAACACTTATCAAATCTTATATATAAATTGAGATTATTTTAAACTCATACATACTTAAAGAATAATAAAAAAGAGCTTTGCAAGAGCTCTTATTTGGGTTTGACATTGACTCTTAAAAGCTGACAGCTACTTCTAGTCTTCATATGAAGCAAAAATAGTGCTTTTAAACTCAAGAAAGTAACCTTATATATTCTCTGTAAGAGCTTTAGTAACGCGACTAAAGCTATAGTTGAAGCTTGCTGCTATATAAGATAGCATTATAAGCTCTGCAAGAATTAATGTTTGGCTAAAATTGTTACTTGGGTATGCAGATGACCTGCAGCTCTATCTCTCCCGACCCACTTACCTCATTAAAAATTGATGTGAAAGGATTAATGAAGACTTGGCTGCAATCAGCAAAATAACCTAATGTTGAATCATCTAAAATCGTATGTCTTGCCAGTAGTGAAATCAAGATGTACATTTAGTGATCTGCCTCCTATTTTCCTAAGTGGTGCTGAGCTGAACCTTGTAAACAAAGTAATTAATCTAGGATTTGTTAAATACTCTTCACTTACTTGTGAAGACCATATTAATAGTGTGGTTAATAAAGTTTATTATTCCTTAAGATATCTAAGAAAAAATTAATCATTTGGTCCCACTGAAACTAGGCGTAAATTAGTGACACAATTAATTGTACCTCTGATTACTTATTCCGAAATTGTTTATAGTAAGCTCGACTCAAAGTCGTCACATAAACTTTAAGTGGCATATAACAATGCCGCTAGATATCGAGCCATAACCTCAGAAAAGGTGTAACCAACAAAAACAAAATTTTACAGGAGAAGCAATTTTCTAGTTTTGTCAACATAAGCAGTACATTGAATCTCGGTTTTTGTGATGAATATTTGGTGCAAACTTTTATATATTTTGTTCAAATTTATTTTTTTATTTCAAAACTTTTTTTTTATTTTATAACTTTTTATTTGGCTACAATTTTCTTCGAACAAATTTATGAAACTGAAATTTTCAAAATGAAAATTTCTGAAATTATACTAACTGAATACAATTCAAAATGTTTTTTTATAACAAGTGTTTTATAGGCAAGTGTAAGTAAAATACGTTATTAATAAAACTAAAGGTAAGTACCATATAACAAAGAGGTAAGTCTTAATGTAACTAAAGGTAAGTACAATATAACAAAAAGTATTAATGTAGCTAAAAGGTAAGTATCAATGTAACGAACAGGTAAAATAGGCTGTAGAGATTTTTCTATGTGGTGATGTAATAGGGCACCACATTATTCCCCCTCCTCAAATGAATCTTGTTGTATTTCTGAGTAAATTAAAATGTACCTTTCTTTTAGATAGTGTTGTAGTTGTTGTGTCTGTATTAATTGCTGCTGGTTTTAAACGGTCTAAACTAACTGTAGTATGAGTGTTATTTTTGAGTATTGTGAAGTATTTTGGGTTTCGGTTGATTACTTCAAAAGGACCATCATAGGGTTCCTTGAACTTGCTGTGTATGGTGTCGTTTCTAACGAAGACAAATTTACAAGTGTTGAGTTCCTTAGGTACGTGTTGTTGGAATTTTGTGTTATGGTGTGAAATGAGTGATTGTTTGTTTTCGACTACTTGTTTAATTTTTGGAAGCATCTCTGAAGGGTTTAAAGTTTCATTGTTGCGAATTACTATTTGTTTCGGTAATCTGAGCGGCTGGCCAAAGACCATCTCAGCTGGCGACGCTTTGATGTCTTCTTTGACTGAGGATCTAAGGCCCAGAAGAACTAGTGGCAACTCTGTGAACCAATTTGTCTGGTTGTTTGTTGCGATAAGGGAAACCTTTAACTGGCGGTGAAAACGCTCTACCATGCCGTTGGCTTGTGGGTGGTAAGCCGAAGTAGTTATATGTTGGCAACCGAGATTTTTGAGAAATGTGTTAAAGGTCGCGGAAGTGAATTGTGCTCCTCGATCAGAGGTAACCTTCAATGGAACTCCAAAACGTGAAATATACTCTCTTTGAAGAGTGTCGACTATCGTGTCGGTGTTTGTGTCTTTCAGCGGATATGCTTCTGGCCAACGAGTGTTCCTGTCGACTACGGTAAGTAGGTATCTATACTCTTTTGAAGTTGGCAAAGGACCGACTATATCAACGTGGATATGTTCGAAACGGCCGTGTGGTATGCTGATTTTGTGTGGTGTTGTCTTCGTGTGCTTGTGTATTTTTGAGCGTTGACATCTAACGCATTCTTGTGCCCATTTGTTAACGTGTGTATTCATATTCGGCCAGAAATATCTTTGTGTAAGTAATCGCCGTGAGGCTCGTGTACCAGGATGTGCTATGTTGTGTAGTTGTTCGAATACTTGCTTTCGTAAAGTCTGTGGTATGTAAGGTCGTGTTGAAGAATTTTTCTGTTCGCACCAAATTTTAATGTTGAGTACCGGTATGACTATCTGTTCGAGCTTGTATCTGTGGCTATTTAGTATATCTTGCAGCTCTGTGTCTGTGTTCTGTTCTTTATGTAGCGTTCTCAGGTTGATGTCTGTGCAGGCAAAAGCTTCTATTTCAGCTCGTGAAAGTGCATCTGCTACAGTGTTTTCTGAACCTTTAATGTGTTTAATGTCATGTGTGAATTGTGCGATGTATTCTAAGTGTCTTGTTTGTCTGGGACTGCGTTCTGTTTGTGAATGTATAGCGTTAATCAGTGGTTTGTGATCTGTGTATACCGTAAAATTGTTTCCTTCTAGGTAGTGTCTAAAGTGTTTGATGTTTAAGTATATGGCTAGTAATTCTCTGTCGAATGTACTGTATTTCGTTTCTGACTTTGATAACTTTTTTGAGAAAAATGCTAATGGTTCTAATGTACCGTTATTGCGTTGTTGTAAAACGCCGCCAATGGCTGTGTTTGATGCGTCTACGGCAATCGATAATTTTGCATTACTACTGATGTGATTGAGTAGTGTTTCCTTTGCAAAACTATCTTTGATTGTTGTAAATGCCTGTAGTGTGTTCTCTGTCCAGTGTAACTGTTTGTTTTTTGTTTTTGATGCTACGGTGACCATGTCATAAATTGGGCCTAGCATGTGTGCGAGTTTTGGGATACAACGGTGGTAGTAGTTTGTCATGCCTATGAATTTTTGCATTTGTTTGACTGTGGTGGGTTGTGGGTAGTCTCGTATGCACTGTGTACGTTCTTCCGAAGGTCGGATACCTTGTTTGGAAATGTTGTAACTGAGGAAGTTTATATCAGATGCTCCGAACGTGCATTTGTTAGGTTTAATGTTTTAAGCCGTATTCTGAAAGTCTTTGGAAAACTTGTGTTAAGTGTTTTATGTGTTCTGTCTCGGTCTCGCTAGCTATAAGTATGTCATCTAAATAAACGAAAATGAAATCTAGTCCCTGTAATACTTCATGTATAAATCTTTGGAATGTTTGTGCTGAAATTCTCAAGCCGAAAGGCATTCGGAGAAATTCGAACATTCCGAAAGGTGTTGTTATTGCTGTTTTGTGGATGTCGCTAGGAGCCATCGGTATCTGGTGATATGCTCTGACCAGGTCAATTTTTGAATAAAAGTTTGTGTTATGTAAGTTGATGGAAAAGTCGTGTATATGTGGTAAAGGGTAACGGTCAGGTACAGTAATAGCGTTCAGTCGTCTGTAGTCGCCACATGGTCTCCAGTCATTTGGTTCGCGTTTGGCTACAAGGTGTAGTGGAGAAGAAGTTTTCGAGTCAGACGGTCTACAAATTCCTGACTTGACTAGAAAGTCGAATTCTTGTTTTGCGATTTTTAATTTTGATAGGTCTAAGCGTCGTGGTCGTGTGAATGGTAACTGTCCTTCTGTAACTATGTGGTGTACTGTTTTGTGTTTGATTGGTGCAGTGTAATTTGGTTCTGTGAAGAGTGAAGGGAATTGTTTGAGTAACTGTGTGTATTTATCGTCGAGTGTAAATAGTTTTGGTAATTGTGTTTCAGAATACCTCGAAATTGCATTGACGGATAATTTTGTAAGGGGGTCTATGAGTTTTCTGTGTTTTAGATCTATTAGAAGTCCATATTTGGTAAGAAAGTCTGCGCCAATGATAGGTCTTGCGATATCTGCTAATATGAAAGTGAAAGGAAATTCTCGTCTGAGTTTTAAATTTACGTTTAACAATTTTTTTCCGTAAGTCGATATTGCTGTGCCATTAGCAGCTTGGAGTGTCAAATCAGATTTTTTATAAATTTTGAATTTGGAGGATGGCAATACGGAAACTTCAGCGCCACTGTCGATTAAGAAATTTAAGTTATTGTCCTTGTCAAATATGAATAAACGGCGTGTTAGTGTTATAGAACTCCCATCATTAGCCGTTGCAATGATGGTGTTTTTTAGTTTAATGTGTTTGGTGTATTGTGGTTTGGTGTGGATGTCGTTTGAACATACGCGCATGGTTGTTCGCATCGTCTGGCCGCTCTGCCAAATTTGTAGTGGTACCTACAAACCCAATTGGCCGGTCTTTGTTGTGACCCTTCTCTTCTAGGTGAACGACGTCTGGAGTACCTTTGGAAGTTTGAGCTTTGTGATCGAGAACGTTCACTTCTCAGTTCTTGTACCTCCAGTGCCAACTTATTAAAGTTTTCTAAAATTTTGGATGTGGTCTCCGCGAAACGTTGGGTAATTGCCATTACTTCTTCTGAGCCGGAAGCTGGTTTTTTAGACATGGTAGAAATTTCGCTACCAGCCATGGCTTCCCATAAGTCATCTGCTAGTTTTAAGAGGACCTCTAGTTCTCTGTGTCTGGACCCGGTCAAGGCGATATTTAGACTTTTTGGCAACTTGCGTAGCCATATTTTGTAGATTAAATCGCCACTGACTGTTGATCCCGCTAGTAGAAGAAGTGACCGGTAGAACTGAGATGGCCTTTGGTCGCCCATCTCAGAATCCGAAAGGATTTTATCTAATCGCTTGTTTTCACTCAGTGAAAATCTATCGAGCAATGTCTTTTTAAGCCCTTCGTATGTGTTTTGTGTTGGCGGTTTTTGGATAAAGTCTAGTACAGTGACTATGACTTCTTGTGGTAGCGAGGTTACCAAGTATTCGTATTTAGTCTTATCGACTGTGATTCCTTTCGCTTGGAATTGTATTTCCGCATGTGCGAACCAAGCGTCTGGGCAACTCGTCCAGAATGTAGGTAATTTTACCGAAACTGTGTGTATTTGTGTTGGTGGTGTGAGAGGGTTAGTCTCAAAGTCTAAGAATGGTGTGTTATCTCCCTCTCCGGTGTGTGGAGTAAGGGGTGGGAGTGGAGTAAGGGGTGTGTGGGGGTGTTCGTATCATTCTTCCCTCTAGATTTACTTCTATTTGAAAATTCTAACTCTTCCCTTTTTTTTAAGTGTACCTATGTCCCTAGTGTAGTGTAGTGCCTACGAAAGTTAGACGATAGGTTTCTTACGACCCTATCGTCTAAAATTCGTTTAAGAAGCTAAGTGTGTACCTCGTGAGAATCTAAAATAATACAGCAACCTGAAAAAAAATTTTATAAAATGTCAAAAAAAAATAAATCAAAATACAAATTTTACAAAATTAATAATAAAATAAAATTTGTTGCTGCTAGCGTTGTTAATGTTGCTGTTATTGTTATTGTTGCTCTTCTTATTGTTGTTGATTTCAAATGTTGTTATTGTTGTTATTGTTGTTATTGACTGCGTTGTTAACGTTGTTGCTTTTATTAATGCTGTTGTTGTAGATGTTGTTGTTGTTGTTGCCGACGTTGTTGTTGTTGTTGTTGTTGCTTTTGTTATTTACGATGCCTTTGAACTGGAGGTAGTTGGACCAGTACTCTTTACAGATGACTGTCGCTGCCGTTGTTGTAGCAGTGACCGTGTCTGCTGCGTTTTGGTTGTATTAGTGCGATAGCTGCTTGACGGTACACTAGTATTGGTGCTTAGGTGAGCGTGTGACGACGAATAGGTGAGAGCGTATGGGCTGCTGCTGCTGCTGTGACGACTTGTGCTGGGCTCTTCGGATGAGACTGCTTTTTTTTTTTTTTTTTTTTGAGCGTGTTCGCTGTGCTACGCAGTCATTAAAGAGGTCGTTAGCTGGTTGTTAACTTGGCGTTTGTTTTGGCATGGCACATGATCCAAGGTTGGCTGTATTTGTTATTTAAAGTTTGTGGTCCTTCTAAAAGCGATTTGATTTGGTATGTTGATGGTTTGGTTTAGTTGTTTCTGGTTGAGAAATTGTAGCAGAGATGATGGTTCTGCAGTAATTCTTTTTGTTATTAGTAACAATATGTTTTCCAATATGATTGAAAACAGGAACGCAGGATCGAGCAGGATCGCCAGTTTTTGGTGCAAACTTTTATATATTTTGTTCAAATTTAATTTTTTTATTTCAAAACTTTTTTTTTATTTTATAACTTTTTATTTGGCTACAATTTTCTTCGAACAAATTTATGAAACTGAAATTTTCAAAATGAAAATTTCTGAAATTATACTAACTGAATACAATTCAAAATGTTTTTTTATAACAAGTGTTTTATAGGCAAGTGTAAGTAAAATACGTTATTAATAAAACTAAAGGTAAGTACCATATAACAAAGAGGTAAGTCTTAATGTAACTAAAGGTAAGTATGTTGTGAGTCACAACGAGGTATTCCCCAAAATATTGTCTTTTTACTAGTGGCCAAGTGCTGGCAATGAAAATTGATCCACCGCAACAACTAAGCGAGCGATCAACATTCATTGCATTGCGGCACTCTTATATGAATTCAATGCCAAGGCCAGTAAAATAAACAAACCAAAAGTAAGACAATAAAATGAACACTGATCTACCGCAACAACAACTGGGCGATCAGTTTTCATTTCATTTAAAGACGATTTACTACTGTGCGGCCAGCGTAAAATGCTGATCATGCCAAAACCAGAGGTAAATTAATTTCAATATTTTATTGTTGTATTTAACGTACACACAGTTTGACTAAGCGAATAACGCAACACAAAATGATTTAAATAATAATTTATCGTTGGGCAATATGACCCAATTACACATGTTATACATGTTTGTATGTTTGTTTAGCTAAAGTTGGCACCATTAAATAAGTATGTAAGAATATGTTTAATAAGAACTTAATAATGAAGTTAATTTAAGCCAAAGGCGGAAGATAAACCGCTGATTAATCAATAAGTAGAATTAAGTATGTAATAAGTTTGTAAAAACGAAGAAGAAGAAGCGCGGCCAGATATGTTATAAATATCTGGTCCCCGCTAAAATAAAGGGAATTAATGTGAGTAAAATCAAAACGATAACAACCAATTTCTTGTTTCTGAAGAAGGCGATACATTCCAGTCGGAGGACACCAATCATCTATCTAAAAGAAGACCAGTTTTTCGATCAAAAGGACACAAAAAGTAAGTATAAACTAAAACCTCCACGCCTGAATGCACCTAAGGGTGACGGCGACAGAGGTATTTTTTTTTGAGTAGCTTGCCAGTGGCGCTCTTAAGCGCCGGCAAACAACCCATAGGTAGGACGTCGCTCGGCGACTGTTAGGACCAACGCGTATCCTCTCAGAGGGGATACAACAAAATGGCGCAGCCGGTAGGATCCTTCTGTCCACGGGGACAGCAAGGATGTTAGGATCCTTATTGTTACAGGAACAATAAGGACAACTTTGCTTGTTTAATTTAAAAAAAAAAAAATTTTAGAGGAGTACAATTTTTATTAGATCCTTCTGTTCGCAAGGACAGCAAGGATTTTAGGATCCTTATTGTTACAGGAACAATAAGGATAATTTTTTTTATTATTAGTTTTGTAAAATTTCTAAAGAATGGAAATTTTTTTTTATAGAATATTTATAAAAAGAAAGAAAATAATAACCATAAAAAAAGTAATAGCTATGATCCTTCTGTTATAGGAACAGTAAGGACATTTTCTCTTTCGTAGGGATTCAAAGTGATCGGTGGTACTTTGTTGTTACAGGAACAACAAGGATATTTTGGAATAAAAAATTTTTTTTATGGAATTTAAATTTTTGATTGGATCCTTATTGTCACAGGAACAATAAGGATATTTTTTTTAAGTTTTTGTAAAAATTTTAAACGGATTAAAATTTTTTTGTTTTAAATAATGATAAAGGATTTATAACGATGAATTATAGAGTTGAACTGTTGGGTATGTTGAAAGAAAAATATATTTTATTTGTTGGGCAAAATGATAGTTTTTTGCATAAAAATCTGCGGGATTTTCATCTCTGTGGCAGTAGGACTGACGTGGGTCCTACTGGAAATATATTATTGATGGCGGATCCATCTTCCACCACCTCTCGGAAAGAGGATGGTAGGAATATTTTATTTTGAATATAAAGGTTTAATTTTCGTTTGAACCTTGTTTTTTTTTTAATTAAACTTTAGGCAAAATTTTTTTTTATATATAACACATATTGTCAACAACAACTTTTTTGGATCCACTGAGGACTGTACCAGTAGAATTTTTGAAGACCATCCTGGCAGACCAAAGCTGAACGCATTATTTTATAGCGGAAAAATATAAAAGGAAAAAATAACCGTGGAAGATTTATCAACAGAGAAGAGAACCAGTCAACGTTAAGGAAGTCCAAAGCGGCATGAATTTTAAAATTTTTTATAATATAGAATAAAAAGAAAAAATCTTTTAAATTAAGAATATTTGTATTACAAAAGTCGGCTTATGTATGGTTAAAATATGGCAAAAACATTAAATAAATGGGAATTAAACAACAAATATAAAATGTGTTTTGTAATCTTTAAATTTGTATTTGTTCATGTTCCTCATGTCAGGAGGAGAATTCGTATTTTTATTGAAAACTATCACACGGAGTGTTAGAGTAAATTTGCAGGAAGCAAGACAGAAGATAGACCAGGATTAGATTGAAGAAACGGACTGGTTAAACGAACAATTATGAATTTAAACGACATAGCGAAAACGGTGAATAATTTGGTGCCCTTGTTTTCGGGTACTGAGTCACCGGCAGAAGTTTATAGGTTTATACAAGGATGCGAGTTGGCATTCAAAGCGGTGAAACCAGTAGAGGCACAGGACTTCACAGATTGTGTGAAATTAAGGTTACATGGGGAAGCATTTGAGTTTTGCAGGAGTAAGAAGTTTGGCAAGGTTGAGGAACTCTATGGGGCAATCAAAGCGAAGTACCTTAAGGAAACAACGTATAACACGTTGATAATGGAACTATCGCATTGCGTCCAAAGGCCGGGAGAAAAGTTAAGTTCGTTTGCAAACAGAATAAGCGACATAGAGTCTCGGGGTAGAGACCTAGTAGGTTATGACGGTATCCTGTGGGAACAACTAAATAGTTCAGTCATTAGTGCGTTTAAGGTGGGCGTCTCCGACCCAAACCTACGAACGATTTTATTAACGACAACCGGTTTGGGTCTCGCAGCATTAGAAAAAAAGGCGTTAGAAATGGAGATCATGTTAAAAGGAGGTGAGCTAGGGAGAACCGCACAAGGCCATAATAACTATGGGCAAGAGTACCAGGGCAAACAGGAAATTAGATTTCCCCGGGAAAGAAATCAGGAACAAAGAGGGCAATACAGCATACAGGAAGAGGATGCAAAACATTTGACAAATAGCAGATTAGCTATAAGGTGCTCATTTTGCCAGGAGAGAGGGCATACTAGGGACGTGTGTATAACCAGGAGAAACACACCATATTGTGAAAAATGCCACGAATATGGGCACGAAAAGGGGTGGAAATGTGCCCAAGAATTTAAACCCAGAAGTGATAAAATGGAGGGAAAAAGATATGAGGGAAATTTTAACTCAAAAAATCCATTCAGAAATAATGAAGAAAAAAGACAAAAACAGGGGCCAAATAAAGCGATTGAATGTAGGTGGTGTAACAAGTTAGGCCACGTAGAAAAAGACTGCTACGCTAAGAGGAATTGGGAGAATAGGCAGGGAAACTTTCAGGGGCCCCGCAAAGGCCAATAAGCTGGGACCCCCGAAATAAAAGAACACTTAGGCCGACCAAGGTAGTAACAGATAATTCTACGTCTGAAGAGATTGTGAATATCTGTACATCTAAGTCAACAGAAAGGATAGTAACAGATAATTCTACGTCTGAAAAGATTGTGAATATCTGTACATCCAAGCCAGTGGAAAGTTCAGTAACAGATCATTCGACATCTGAAAAGATTGTGAGTGTCTGTTCGTCCCAATCAGAAGAAAACGTAGCGAATGTAGGTCCGAATTCAGAAGAAGTAATTAAGTTGCTACAGGCAACATCAAAAAAATTTTTTTATAGCAGTTTAATAATAATACAAATAATTATATATGTGGTGAATATGGCCATGGGTAGCATGAAAAGAGCCCATAGGAATATAAAAAGGGAAATAAAAGAAAGAAGAATACTTTTCGAAAATATTATGAGAGCGGTAGAGAAAAGGATAGAAGGAAACTTCAAAGGGGTAATAAGATCATTAAATAAAAATATAATAAAAGAAAAATTCGATGTGGTATTCGAAAAATTAAATGGAAATATGATAAAAGAAAAATGCAAGGTGCTATTGGAAAAATTAAATGGATATATGATAAAAGAAAAATCAGATGTGGTATTCAAGAAATTAAATGAAAATATGACAGAAGAAGTAATTAAGTTGCTACGGGCAACATCAAATACGGCCATGAGTGACATGAGAAGAGCTCGGAGGAACATAAAAGAATTAATAAAAGAAGGAAAAATACAATTGGAAAATATTATGAGAGCACTTGGAGGAATAAGAGGAAAATTCAATGTGATAGTAGGAAAATTAAATGGAAAGGTAACAAAAGGAATATTCGGTGTTGTATTCGAAAGATTAAATGAAAATATGATAGAAGAAAAATTTGAGTTAGTAACAGAGAGTTTTAATGACAATGAACCAATGGGTTCGAGACCCAGAAAATTTGATAAAACAAACTATAAATTCTATGCTTTCGAAATTTTGTGTTTTATAGTTAGAAGTGCAGGCAGTAGGTTAGCAAAAGTTTTGGGTAAAACATCCTTCGCAACGGATGCCAAAATTTTTTTTAGACCAGTCGTGCTTCATTTAGAGGCGACACTGGCAATAGCTAAATTACTATGCGCATATACTAGAACCAGAAGTGAGCAAGATTGGCTACGATGTGCGAACTTAGCGTATAGATATGAGATAAAACCGAAGGCGCGTTCGGATATTTGCAAAGTGAATGATGGGTTCGTAGGAGTTCCTTACGAAAAAGCATAAAACGGAAAACTCATTCTACTTGTAGATTCCGAAGCGGCCGTTATTTTCAGTGAAAAAGTGATTCATAAGCAAGAGATTGCACCAGGTGGTTGTTTGGAGGAACCTCTAGTAGACATCAGAGAAAGCTACAGAGTATATAAGACGAAAAGAAAAAAATAATATTAAACAAATAATAGTAACACGAAAAAATGGCGCTGACTACTAGTAGGGAAAATCTAATAAAATATAAAATAAAAAATGAACGGGAAAGGGAAAAATAGTAGATATACATAATAGGTATATATAGGATTAAAATTATGAGAAAAAAAAATATATATATTAATTTAGTAAAGTTGTAAAGAAAAAGATGATAAAAAAAAACAGTAGAAATGAATAAATGTCAGCCAATGGAAGTTATTAGTGAGTTTATAATTAAAAGAAGATATAGATAGAATGACTATAAAAGAAGAGGAAAAAAGTAGTAATGAATAAATTAAATGAAATAATTGAGAGTCAAGATATGTCAGAGAAAAATACAAAAATGAAAAAAATCTGAAGTTAAAGGCAAATGTGTTGGCATCTGCAAAGTGAAAGACGTTGTTACAGAAATCCCTCGCAAGGATTAAATTCTAGTACAACACATTCTACTTGTAGATCCCAAAATAGTGCCACTTTATTTCAATTCTGTTAGTTTTGTTTTGGATTGAAATATATAAAAAAAAAAATTAAGAGATTTGATTGAAATGAGAAAAAAAAACTTTTTAATGGAAAATAAAGAAATTTGATAGCGTCAAATGAACGCAGTAAAATATAATAATTAATATGATATAGAAAGTAAAGAAAAAAAAATATAATAAAAAAAAGTATAATTTTTACTTTAAGAAAAATATTATTTTACAAATTAAAAGAAAATTGAAAATCACGAAGTTGAAAATTAAAGAAATTGTAATATATATATTGAAGAAAAAAAAAAATAATAATTAACTTAAAGTAAATGAAAAAGCTCAATACGAGAAAATATTAAGTAAAGCTATAAATTAAACATATTGAAATTGAGAAATTGAATGTAAGAAAAAATTAAGATTTTTAATTAAAACGCATACGAACAGAAGATATATATAAATTTTTTAATACATACTATGTACTTACTTATAAGTAAATTTTTCTTTGAAGTCATATAAAATAACAATATTAAATAGCATGCGAATTCGCATAAAAATATTGAATAAATATAGAAATATTGAAATATGTAAATAGATTCATTAAAAACATGTAGGTTTAACAATTCTGTAAATTAAAAGAAAAGTAAAATTCAATTTAAAAATAATAAACGAAGTTGGAAAAAAGTAAAATAGTATAAATATGAATAAATTATGTTTGAAATAGATTAGGGAACATCGTATATTGTTGAGATTGGGGGTGCAACCGAAGAAGTGTCGATGGACCCGAAAGAATGAAGAAAAATTTAGAATGAATAAAACAAGTCAGGAAATAAGCTGCAATCACGAGATGTGTGTGCTGGAAATATGGGCAGATTATAAAAAAAAAAAAAAAAAAAAAACACTAATAAATATTAGAGCAGAAGAAATTAAAAAGTAAAATGCTGACAAAGCTGCGAATACAAAATCAATTAAAATTAAAAATTTAAAACAACAAAAGGTATAAAACCCTTAATAAAGCAGAAAAATTTGATTAAATTGAATTTAAAACAACAAAAGGTATAAAACCCTTAATAAAGCAGAAAAATTTGATTGAATTGAATTTAAAACAACAAAAGGTATAAAACCCTTAATAACGCAGAAAAATTTGTTTAAATTTAAAACAACAAAATGTATAACACCCTTAATAAAGCAGAAAAATTTGAAAATTAATAATAAAAATGGGTATAAATAGCCTTCCTAACACAACGAAAACAAATAATTAATACAGATTTGGCAAAATAATGCTATAAAACAACAAAAGGTATAAAAACCTTCACAAAGCAACATTTTTAACAACATAATAAGTTACAAAGACCTTCAAAAACAACATTTTTGGTAATATAATATTTTAAAACAACAAAAGATATAAAAGTCTTTCTAAAATCAGGTATAAAAACCTTTTATAAAACTACAAAAAGCAAGAACTTTATTTTAAAAGACATGAAAACCATTCAGCAGAGAAATATAACACCAAAATGAATATAAGGTTACAGCCTGAAAAAGTGATATAATAAAAAATAAACAATTTAACCAGCAAAGACGTGAAGTCTCCTGGCCCATTTTTAAACGAAGACCAGGTTAACCAGCTATAGGGCTTAGAGCCTCCTGGCAAACAAAAACAATATCATCAGCACACACACTTCAACAGTATCAAAAACTATAACGAGAAATAAAGTAAACACCTTGACAGTTTTTCCAGCGCACCAATGGACAACACTGAAAAATAAATACAAGAAAACAACAATCACCCCCAACAAGTGCCAGGAAGTTAGGGATTTATAAATTTATAAGTAAAAATGTAGAAACAATAAATTAAAACTAAATACAGAAAATATGTAAGCATAATTCAAAAAAGAAATATGAACACGAAATGTAAGTCATATGTAAAACCAAAAATTTAATAACAATCAACTTGTCGACAAAATATTAAAACGGCAATTTTTGAATAAAAATAAAGTAAGGAAAACTATTATAGCTTTAATGAACAAGCATACAAATACAATTAACAAAGAACTAATTGACGAAAATTTTAACCTCTTCAAGGAAAAAATTTTCTTTGTGTAAGGGGGGAGGAATGTTGTGAGTCACAACGAGGTATTCCCCAAAATATTGTCTTTTTACTAGTGGCCAAGTGCTGGCAATGAAAGTTAATCCACCGCAACAACTAAGCGAGCGATCAACATTCATTGCATTGCGGCACTCTTATATGAATTCAATGCCAAGGCCAGTAAAATAAACAAACCAAAAATAAGACAATAAAATGAACACTGATCTACCGCAACAACAACTGGGCGATCAGTTTTCATTTCATTTAAAGACGATTTACTACTGTGCGGCCAGCGTAAAATGCTGATCATGCCAAAACCAGAGGTAAATTAATTTCAATATTTTATTGTTGTATTTAACGTACACACAGTTTGACTAAGCGAATAACGCAACACAAAATGATTTAAATAATAATTTATCGTTGGGCAATATGACCCAATTACACATGTTATACATGTTTGTATGTTTGTTTAGCTAAAGTTGGCACCATTAAATAAGTATGTAAGAATATGTTTAATAAGAACTTAATAATGAAGTTAATTTAAGCCAAAGGCGGAAGATAAACCGCTGATTAATCAATAAGTAGAATTTAGTATGTAATAAGTTTGTAAAAACGAAGAAGAAGAAGCGCGGCCAGATATGTTATAAATATCTGGTCCCCGCTAAAATAAAGGGAATTAATGTGAGTAAAATCAAAACGATAACAACCAATTTCTTGTTTCTGAAGAAGGCGATACATTCCAGTCGGAGGACACCAATCATCTATCTAAAAGAAGACCAGTTTTTCGATCAAAAGGACACAAAAAGTAAGTATAAACTAAAACCTCCACGCCTGAATGCACCTAAGGGTGACGGCGACAGAGGTATTTTTTTTTGAGTAGCTTGCCAGTGGCGCTCTTAAGCGCCGGCAAACAACCCATAGGTAGGACGTCGCTCGGCGACTGTTAGGACCAACGCGTATCCTCTCAGAGGGGATACAACAAGTACAATATAACAAAAGGTAAGTATTAATGTAGCTAAAAGGTAAGTATCAATGTAACGAACAGGTAAAATAGGCTGTAGAGATTTTTCTATGTGGTGATGTAATAGGGCACCACAGATATAACTTAAGTGGCGGCCGTAGCCTAGTGGGTAGAGTGCGTGGCTTCTAAGATAAAGAACCGCTGTAGCCCGGGTTCAATTCCAGCTCAGACAGAAAGTTTTTTCAATTGAATTAAATTTTCTGTTCGCTCGTCACCTCTCTGCAGACAATGGCAAACCTCAGAGAGTAAAAAATTGCCATGTAAAGCTTCTAGAGAACATAAGCCGTTCGGAGTCGGCATTAAACACGTAGGTCCAGTTCTCGATCATTTGTGATCAAGCATTTAATAACACGCACAACACAATTGATCAATAGAAGCTAGGTCAAAGTCCTTCCAAGGGCTGTAATGGCCCTTATAAAACTTAAGAACGGTTTAACTTAGAGATCTGAAATTCTATAGAGAGAGTAAATGGGCTTGTTTTAATACTATCGTTTGTCATTCAAAAGTGAATTTCGGATGTTGTGTTGGCTACAACTTTTTAGCCATTATGGCTCGATATGTGTACGATATCCCAAGGTTAGACCATATATCTGCTTTTAGCAACCGCATACTTGGTCGCAGTATCACACAATATCTCAATGCAAGAAATTGTATATTTCTGCACAGACTTATAACTTTGAAAAGTCCAAACTACTTGTTTGAAAAACTTCAATTCAGCAGATCCACTAGAAATTTATTCCTTTTAGTTCGGCATTTTAGATACAACGAATCTAGTAGAATTTTTTCATTCGCGCAATAAGACTTTGGAACTCCCTGCCAAATTATATTAAACGCGTCAACAACATAACGAAATTTAAGCACTTAATCTAAGAATATTTCTCTTAACTCTACTTTGAATTTCTCCTTAATTAAATCCTTTAAAATTAACTTTTTATACTACAACGGATACCCATCTTTTAAATCATTTGCTATAGTCTTCTTTTTTCTTATCAATGTGTTTCAATTTGTTTGATGTAATTTTAATTTTAAGCAATCTTTACTTTAATCATTAATATAATTTGGTAATTAGTTTAATGATCTATTAAATTATTGCATGAAATAAATTACGAGCTTTAGATCAAGTAAGTTTTTAAGAAGGCAACAGCAACAACAACACTCTGTATAGAGTCAATCACTTGGCTGACTAGACATTCTGTTTCGGAAATCGCTAAATATTCCTCTTCAGTAGTCTTTGAGTGATTAAGCTGTGATCAACTCACTGTTTAAACTAGTATAAGACGTCGCAGATTTAGGAATTAATTTTTTTTTAATTGTATGGCTGCTAATCATATGACATTTCAAAGCTGTAGGCTATTATAGATCACCACCATCAACTCTACCAAGGTTGCCATCTGTTCTAGTTGCTTCTTTATTTTATTTCAATATTCATTGGTGTTCGATAGTTTGTCGAAATGCACCATAGAAATGAAAAGAGTTTTTGCTTCGCCAGAAGCTAGTGTTCTTACTGAAAGGTGGTTATTTTCACAACCAAATGTTTAATTACACATGACTTTGACCGAAATCGATCAATTATTAGATTATTTAATTAATTTGACATTAATTAAACTTATTTGGCCGTGCTCCGCCATAGTTAGTTAATTAGTTTTATGATCTATTAAATTATTGCATGAATTAAATTACGAGCTTTAGATCAAGTAAGTTTTTAAGAAGGCAATAGCAACAACAACACTCTGTATAGAGTCAATCACTTAGCTGACTAGACAGTCAAATCGCTACATATTCCTCTTCAATAGTCTTTGAGTGATTAAGCTGTGAGCAACTCACTGTTTAAACTAGTATATGACGTCGCAGATTTAGGAATTAATTCTTTTTTAATTGTATGGCTTGTCATAATGTCATAATCATATGACATTTCAAAGCAGTAGGCTATTATAGATCACCGCCATCAACTCTACCAAGGTTGCCATCTGTTCTAGTTGCTTCTTTATTTTATTTCAATATTCATTGGTGTTCGATACAGAGTGTTGTTTTTGTTGTTGTCTTCTTAAAAACTTACTTGATCTAAAGCTCGTAATTTAATTCATGCATTAATGTAATTTTTAATCATATATTTTTTAACTTTATATTCAAAATCAAGCGCGTCGGAAGCTAATTTCATCTGGGGGGGGCAGTACAAATGGGGGGGGGGCAGTACAAATGGTGGTGCAAAAAAAGTTCACCAAAATTTCTTCAAAGAAACATGAATGTGAATAAACAAATTTTTTATTTTAGATTAAAATAAAAAAAAAATATAAAAATATATAAAAAATATTAAAATTTCATTATTTTTAAAAGTTCTTCCAATTTCAATATTAGAGATCATTCTTTAAAGGATCTTTCATATGGTAATATGAAAATATAAAAAATAATGGTTGCTTTTATAAAGCAAGACTAGGTATATCTTTTCATGGTTTAAATGCAATAAGATACAAAAAGTTATATCAATTTAAATTATTCCAAAATGTTTTTTTCTGTCCTTGCGAGAAACAAACTCTTTCACCACCCCCATCGAATTCAATTCTTCGGTTTTATCTTTGTGAATGTGTATAAGTGCCGCATGAGTGAGTCGTTTCTGTGTCATAGTTGCTCGAAGATACGTTTTAAGTCGTCTTAGTGCACTAAAAGAACGCTCAGATGAAGCAGCTGATGCAGGCACAGTCAAAAGCAAAGCAATAAGTTTTTCAACTTCATTTAAAAGTTTTTTTACAGTATCCGAATTTTTTGCAAATTAGGATACAATGCCACTACAATTTCAAGGTGTTTGGCCAGGCAATTGCTTCAGCAATTTAAGTTGCGCGTGGAGGTCGCTCACATCAAAGTCATCTGCATAAAGATCTAGTTTTGTTTTTAGATTTTGTTCGGAAGGCACTTTTCCGTTGAAGGCTTCGATTACAATATTTTCCAACGAATCCAGAGTGTCAAGATCTGTTTAAATGTACAATAAGATTTACAAAGTGCCAGTTTACACTAGCTTCACTCAACCGACTCACCGAATCTTAAATCAAAGTGAGTCGGTTGAGTGAAGCTGGTGTAAACATGCAAAAATAAAAAAAAAGTCAAATATCAACCTGTTTGATCGAATCTAGCCGTTATCTCATTTGAGAGAAGATCTAAAATTTCGAAATAATCTTTTCGTAGCCGATCATATAATGGCAACTGTACTGAAGGAACCGGATTTGATGTTTGTTCAAAGCGTCGAGGTGGATTTTCATCAGCTAATTCACAGTAGGGGCTTTCGCATGGTCCAAAACATTGGACCAACATGTCAGATTGTACAACATGTAGTACCATGCGTAAGCTAAAACGTTAGTCGAAATTTTTGGTTTTTTCTGCCGATTGTACAATATTGTACAACTGTGTAAAATTACTGCTCTTGCAGGGTATCTAAAAGTTGCTTAGCTATTAGCCGGATGTGTTCTGCTTGAGAGCTTGCAATTAATGATGTTTCTTTACAAGTTGGATCGTTCGAACGCTCAATCAAATAGTCCCATTAGTTTTCCATCTAACTTATCGTACAACATGTCGTCCAATATGGAAAGCCCCTAAGAACATGTAAAATTTTTTCTTACCAGAGTTGCAAAATTAACAAGCATTAAGCTACATACTTAAGGGTGCTTTAACTGATGTGGTGGGCTTGCAGTAGAAACTCTACATTTTGTTCTATCTTTTTGCAAACACAGAGAAAGAAAATGGTTATCCGCAAGCATGCTTATGAAGAAGAGAGAAAGAAGAGGATATATAATACAAAAATATTATCGTTGTAAAAAAACTGATTCTTTGAATAACTTTCAAAGTTTTCTTTTTAAATTGTTTATCTAGCTAAAAAAGTGGGAGGCAACTGCCCCCTTTCCCCAGCTTCCGACGCCAATATTCAAAATTATCTAAATTCGTTGCATTTAAAAGAGCTTGTATGCTTATATAATTTTAAAATAAATAAAAATAAATAAATAATTAATGGTAATGAAAAAATAAGACTGACTTTTTAGTACAACGACTTTTTCATTAAACATCATTACCTAAGAATGGGGAAAAACGACATGAAAATGAAAGTTCTGACTTTCATGAAGTTTTTTGTTAACCCTGGATAACCAATGTTAGTCGTTTCGACTAACACAGCTTTCTTTTTTGCTTAGAGCCTTTTTTTCTCATCTGATTGTGTTGTTTATCCATATCGTAGCAACCACATAAGTTGTTTAGCTGCCCTGGTTGTGTTCGGATGTATTTGGCTTTTTAATTGGATGATATGAATATATTTATAAATGTAGTGTACGTCGAAACGACTAAAGGCCTATCCAAAATATACGAGTCGCTACGTAACGAGTGAAGACGAAAATGTTCTCTTAAATGCAATTCAATGTTGCTGTCCAAAATAGACACACGTCAACTCATAAAAACTGAACGAAACGGTTTGACAAAACGTATTGTTCCGTAAGAATCGAACTTTTAGCGTCTCAACTCGTCAACAACAGCTGTTCAAAGTTTGCGACATTTTTTTCACTCATAGTTCACAAATTTTTGTTTAATGATTAATGAAACTATAATTGCACATCAACACGTTTCAGACGAGTTAAGCAAATCGTTTAATTTTCTGTTAATGGCATTATTCTGTTTCTCTATCCGATCAATCGTTTCGTACAAAACACTGATCGTTCGTGTGTTTGAAATCTGTAGCTCGAACAGAATCAAACAACGATAACAGCTGATCAGCTGGCGAACGATGCCGTAACACAGTAACTTCTTGCAATCAGTATCCCTGACGATTAATAAAACTACGAAGCGAGACGTCAAAATCAAACGAACACTTCTAAGTTATCGTTGTGTTTTGTTTGCTGAAGAGCATTTTTAGAAAAATGGATAATTCTATTAAAAAAGGTATATATTAACTCAAATACAAAAATATTAGGAAAAAAGTGCAATGAGTTAAGTTTCAGTGATAAAAAAAAAAACAACAAGCACACAGTTCGTTGTGTCATAAAATAAATTCATAACTTACTCAGTTTCTGCTAACTCCAAAACATTCGTGCAATCTCGCAACCTTCTTCTGTGCTCCCTCATTTCAGTTAAATCACTATTTTGATTTAAAGCACAACACTATAAATCAAAAATCACAAAAAACAATGAAAATTAAAGAAATCGACCGGTTTGCTCAAAATACTTTTATTCAATGTAAACAAAAACAGCTGCTTCATATAATCCAAGTGAAAGTAGGCATTGCCAACAACAAAAAAACGAAGCTAAAAGTTTATGAAATCTTTGCAGAAAATTGCCTAAATTCTGTAATTTGCTAGAATTTTCATCTGGCAATTTTTAATTTGACAACTGCTTGTGTATAACAGTTTGAATCACGTAGCAAACGTAAGCGGTTGGCGAAGGGGTTGGCGAAAAGACTCGGGATACAGATTTTGATTCGTATATTCATCGTTCGTATATTCATCGTTCGTTAGGGATACTACTGTAATGTACACACTTCTACATTATAAAATATTAAAACAAACAGCTATAAAACATATTTAAAAGATACACGCCTTTACGGTACGTATCACCTTATTCTATTTTATTGTATTATACTAAGATAATATTCTAACAATAAGAATATATGTTCATACTAAGCACTACTATCTATTTCATTCACACACATGTACTTATATTGCTGAATACAAAATATATGAAACTAGCTGAACCCGGTGTGCTTCGCTACTCCCCTCGTTATAAAATAAAATTAAAAGTATTTATATATTTTTCACGCCATCGAATTTTCGAAATAAGCGCCACCTACCATGTCCATTTATACACAAATTATTTTCTTATGATCAAACAAACATACATTCTGAATTTCAGTTAAATTGGTCCATAAATTCAAATTTTCGATATAAGTCCACCCCAGCGCCACCTATCGGGTCCAAATATAGCATATGTTACCGACCGTACCAAGATGAACATTACCTGAAAATTTCATCAAAATCGGCCCAGCCGTTTTGGAGTCACACATCCTGTTTTATATATATAGATTACATTTTTACTTTCACTCCTACACAAATATATTAACATATGATTATATTTACGTTTTCTAATAATCTAAGTCTACTCACTCACACACATTATACTACTATTATTAAATTACAAATATGTATACAATATTCTACTATTACTTTTGCACTAATTTAAGAACATATGATACTGTTTACTTTTTAAATACAAAAATAATTGTTAACTAGTTTTAAGAAAAAATACCGTTGTACAGACTATAAAAGAACGAACAAAATTCAAATAAAGTTAATTTAGTTTTGAGCTCTAACAGCTGCCAACTATTTTCATTTCAATAAGTCTTGAGCTTTAATAGCTGCCGACTTAAACCCTTTTTAGCCTCTGCACTTTTTTAAGTGAACGGCATAAAAAAGGATATTTAAAATAGCGCCAGTGGCGAACTTCGCCGGCAACCTATTAGGCAGGTCCTTGAACTTTTTTCTTTATGAAACGCGAGTCCTTTTTTATTATTTTTGAAATAAAAAGGCGCGTATATGGCGATCCTGCGATATCGCCAAAAATATTATTACATGGCGATCCTGCAAACTGCGCATAAATTAATTTGATGACGGCAAAACGCAGCGGACCACCAAATGCACGAACCGGAGCGTAGCATAAGAATGCCGCAGCAGAACAAAAAAAAAATAACCACAATCTAAACTTTTATTTACTTTTTCCCAACTCTTTTTAATCATTAACATTTTTATTAAACACAATTTACAAGTTGCACAAATTATCCAATATTTTTACTCTATTTTTATATATAAAAAAAATATGTAAACAATGAATTAATTACTTTTTGTCTCTTTCAAATTGTCTCTTTCTAATGCATCCTTTTTATTTTCATACATATCGGCTTTACTCACTCGCGCACAAAACTTATTTAGCTAGAACATTTGGTTTTGAACATAGAAGTAAGATATTTCTTTATTCTATGCTTTTGAACAACACAAATTGCATCATTTAGTTTTGTAATATTTGCACTTTCTTTCACGTAAACACTGCACTTGAAACAACCGCGAAACGCCAACACTAATATTAATTAAATATATTATATATTAAATTAACTAATAATATTAATAAAACGATTCGCGAACGTAAACAACCGAAGCCGACATTTTTGCAATAACTTGTTTTTAGTTATCTGACGTTTTCTTTCTACTTGTTGCGCCACCTGCACGTTCATTTTTTTAACGAAACCTAAATGTCAAATTTGCTACTGGCAAATTTTTAGATAATGAAAAATAAATATTAAGGGTATTCATATATGAATGGATACGCTTAAAAATAATATATTGTTGATTGAAAAACTTAAAAGCAACTTAAAAAAGAGTAAACATAGAGAATTTTCAAAACAATATATAGAGCTCAAATTGAAATACATTGAAAATCTAAAATTCGAAGTTGATAATATTTCAATTGAAAAAAATGAAAATTATGAAATTTTAAAACTAAAATTTAATAATCTTCATGAAGAATTATTAAAAACAATTGAAACATTACCAATAAAAGAAAAAACATATTAAAGAAGTATTAAAAGAAACTGGGGGCGATGTAACAATGTAACATGTCTGACTGTCTCAACCTGGCGAGGCCAGCATAATCTTTGTGAAATCGCCTCAAGTCGACTCAAACCTCCACGTGGTGTTTCCTGGGCAACGTCTAAACTGACAACCGTTAGTTTGGCGACTAATCTGAGCGGCGGGCCTCCCTAGGCTTAAAATAGGTTGTGCGTCGTGTTTGAAGCCCACCCGTAAAAACCCATTTCAATGAAAACAAATAAGAAAAGAAGAAAAATGTTCCCCAAATCTGATGACGACTACCGCAAACGAAAAACTGATAATGATTTACGGATATGCACCTGGAACGTCCGAACCCTTAATTGGGAAGGTGCCTCTATCCAACTAACTGATGTCTTGGAAAGATACAAAGCTGATATCACTGCTATCCAAGAAATGCGATGGAAGGGACAGGGTTGCATTCGGCATGCACCCTGTGATATCTACTACAGCGGCCATGCGGAGAAGCACGAGTTTGGAAGCGGATTTGTAGTTGGCAAGAGACTACGGCCCCACGTCCTGCGATTCACACCTGTGAACGAACGACTTGCCATAATCCGCATCAAGGTTAGATTTTTCAATATAAGCCTAATATGTGCGCACGCTCCGACAGAAGACAAGGACGATGAGATCAAGGAAATTTTCTACGAGCGCCTTGAAAATGCTTACGAGCGCTGCCCCCGTCACGACGTAAAAATCGTGCTTGGTGACTTCAACGCTAAGGTGGGCAAGGAAAATATTTTTGGTCCAACAGTCGGAAAGTTCAGCCTCCACGACAACACCTCCGATAACGGAATGAGGCTGATTGACTTCGCCGCAGCACGAAACATGGTCATAAGTAGCACTAGATTCAAGCATCTCAATATTCATAAAGTCACCTGGATGTCCCCTGATCAAAACACCAAGAACCAAATTCATCACGTTTTGATCGACGGAAGGCACTCTTCCAGTGTATTGGATGTACGCACGATCCGTGGTGCAAACATTGACTCGGATCACTATCTTGTTGCAGCCAAGATCCGTACACGTCTGTGCGCGGCTAAGAATGCACGCAACCCTACACAGAGAAACCTAGACGTCGACAAGCTGCAATCGAAACAGACAGCCGATGCTTTCGCCACTCGACTATCACTCCTGCTTCAAAGCACTCCTCCAATTGATGATATATGCGCGCAGTGGACACACATTTCCAACTCCATGCGTGCGGCTGCTGAAGAGGTGATTGGCTACCAACGCCCTCGCCGAAACCAGTGGTACGACCAGCCACTGCAGAGAAAGACGCCGCCTACAAAGCCACCCTGCAGTCGTTGTAACGCGCGCTGCTAAGGAAAAAAAGAGAGGCAGAAAAGCGCGAGCAAGAGAAGATTGAGATGTATGGTGACAGGAATGAGGCCCGAAAATTTTTCGAAAAAATAAGACGCCTTGCCGATGGTTTTAAAACTCTTTCTGCAAGGATGAAAACGGGAATCTAGTGACAGATGTCCAGAGTACACTGACGTTATGGAGGGAACACTTCTCTAAGCTTCTTAATGGCGACGCTGACAACAATCCCGCCTATAGAGATGATATTCCGGAAACCCCAATTACGGATGACAGCGTCGAGGTTCCGCTGCCCGACTATGATGAAGTTCTGACAGCTATAGCTCGACTTAAAAATAACAAAGCCGCGGGAACTGATGGCTTACCTGCTGAGCTGTTTAAGAACGGAGGCGAAGCTCTACTTAAATGCATTCACGAGCTTCTGTGCAGAATATGGTCGGAAGAATGCATTCCGAACGATTGGAATCTCAGTGTGCTCTTCCCAATCCACAAGAAAGGCGATCCCACTATCTGTGCCAATTACCGTGGGATAATCCTTCTTAATATCGCATATAAGGTCCTGTCGAGCATTTTATGTGAAAGATTGAAGCCCATTGTAAACGAACTGATCGGACCTTATCAGTGTGGCTTCAGACCTGGAAAGTCCACCATCGACCAGATTTTCACGCTACGACAAATCTTGGAGAAGACTCAAGAAAAACAAGTCGACACCCACAATCTTTTTGTCGACTACAAAGCCGCCTTCGACAGCCCAATAAGGAAGCACCTGTACTCCACCATGTCTGAATTTGGTATTCCTGCAAAACTAATACGACTTTGTAGTGTAGGGTATGTTGATATTTATTAAAAATAGAATAGATAGTAGTAGATAGAATTCACTTATCACGAATAAGCCTGTCGTGATGAAAGTGATTGATGTTTAAGCGCATCAATCCGCTATTTTTGTTGGCTAGAGAGCCTCGCTTTATTTTCGGCTAAAGAGCCGAGTTAGAGAATTAAATAAAACATGGAGCTGAAGAGCTCAGTATTAGTCGTCTTTAAATTCTAATTTTATTACAGAAAAGTCTTGACTTATAAACTAAAAAGACAAGTATTTTTCTTAAAATAATTTTACCACTATTTCCAAGACTCCGCCCTTTATTCCAATACTTTTTGAATTTAATTTTAAAATTGATAATCGACCAATCACTTTCAGTTTGTTAACCTTTTTCTTATTCCCCTTAATTTAATTATTTTCCTCAACATTAATTGGTTCGCTTGAAATTCATGGCCTTGACTTTAAAGTGTCATAGGCACTTGTTCGACTTATCGCCTGTTGTTGTTGTAGTGTGTTTTTCTGTGCAATGCACTTGTAACACAACACCGCTGACGCGTTTCAACTTGTGCGGTATCTAGCGGCACAAACGCAAAGGGGTGCTAAATGCACTTCATAAGAATGCACTTCAAGCTGCAATTAGTTGTGTTTACGTTGAGGTTTTTTTTAGAGTTAAATTTGGGAATTTGTCAACATATCATGTTGATATGTTTTCTTATTATTGTTGTCGTATGTTAGACAACTGTAGGTCATTAAAGTGAAGGTATTTTTTTTAGGTGGTTGTTTGCATGATGTGTGTACGTATGTATGTATGAAAGTACACTACAGCAGGATGACACTGAGCAACACCAGCAGCGCAGTTAAAATCGGGAAGGACCTCTCCCCACCATTTGTTTCCAAACGAGGTTTCAGACAAGGTGATTCCTTATCGTGCGACTTTTTCAACCTAATGATGAAAGCAGTTATGCTGCTTGCGTATGCTGATGACATCGATATCATTGGCCATAATATGCGCGAAGTCAGTGCAGCATTTTCCAGATTAGAAAAAGAGTCAAGTCGAATGGGTCTGGCAGTGAATGCAGATTAGACGAAATATTTGGTGTCAACAAACAAACAGTCCCAGCGTCTTGCAACCCACGTTACCGTTGATAATACCTCCTTCGAGGCTGTGAAGGACTTCGTATCTCTTGGATCCAGCATAAACTCAACTAACGACATCAGCATTGAGATCAAACGAAGAATAACTCTTGCCAACAGGTGTTACTTTGGGCTCAGTAGGCAATTGAGAAGCAGAGCCCTCTCTCGACGAACGGAAATCACGCTCTATAAATCGCTCATGATGCCCGTCCTACTTCACGCATCACAAACCTGGACGCTGAGCAGTTCAGATGAAAAGACTTTAGGAGCATTCGGGAGAAAGATTCTTCGTAAGATCTACGGACCAATCTGCGTCAATGGCGAGTACCGAATACGGTGGAATGATGAACTGTATGAACTTTACGCTGACATCGACATAGCTTGGTCATGTTCAGCGCATGAAAGACGATGCTCCAGTGAAGAAAACATTCGATTCGGTACCCAGCGGCGGTCAACGCAGAAGAGGACGACCGCATTTTCGTTGGAAAGACCAAGTAGAGGACAACCTGACGAAGCTTGGAATTTCCAACTGGCGCTAGCAAGCGAAAGACAGAAATGGCTGGCGCAAATTCTTAGATGAGGCCAAGACCGACATACGGTTGTAGCGCCAACTAAGTAAAAAAGTATTAAAAGAAAATAATTTATCAAATATGGCCAATTTTGATATAAATATAGTAGGTAAAAACCTACAAATTTTTAAAGGAAATTTTATATATCTTTTATACATATCTGGCATATTTATACTCACCACAGACGCTTCTAATTATGCTCTCGGTGCAGTTTTATCGCAAGGCGAAGTAGGCTCAGACTTACCATTTTCATATGCAAGCAAATCTCTTGCAAAACATGACCTGAACAAGCCAATTATTGAGAAAGAGCTCTTAGCTATACACTGGGCAATCAATTTTTTTCGACCCTACCTTTACGGTAGAAAATTTTCGGTTCTAACAGTCCACCGCCCACAAGTGTCTCTTTTATCACATAAAAATCCGTCATCAAAAATGGCACGCATAAGATTAGGCCTTTGCGATTATGATTTTAATATTATTTATAAATACGGAAAAATTAATACTTATGCTGACGCGTTATCGCGCATAGATCTAAACAGCGATTCCCTAAAAGCGATGATTCCGACAAATACGGAAGTAAGCAAAAATATACTAGCTATTACAAGAGGTATGATAAAAAATAAACATACGCAAAATACTGATTTTAACAAAACGCATTGTAATTCCCATAAAAAGCGTCATGATTTTTTTGTGTGGGATTGTACATCCATAACAGACATTAAAAAAATGAAGAAATTAAGGTTCAATACAGATAAAAATTTAAAGGGTTCTCAATTTGAAATTAATAATGAGGGAGTAATTATACGATGTAGTGATAATCCACTGTTCACACCGCTGACTTTAAAGAAGCTATCATCAAAAATGTATAATTTAGAAATAGAAGAGCTAGCATTAAAAAGAAACGATAATATATTTAAAACCATTGCAATGGATAAATTCAAAGAAATTTATAATAATTTAAAAAGAAAAAATTAAAATTTGAAAATTTTAATTTATAATGAACCGGAAAGAATAGTCGACAAAGTAAAACAAAATCAAATAATCGAAGAATACCACAATGCGACACACGGAGGGTCACCTCGATATAAGAAAAACAACGATGAAACTAAAACAATAATACATATGGAAAAATATGAATAAAATGATAAAAAAATATATACTCAATTGCGATAAATACAAATTAAACAAACAGACTAAACATACAAAAGAAAATTTAACAATGACAGATACACCAAGTACCAGTTTTGAAGTCGTTCTATCGACACAATGGAGTTAAAATTCTGTCTGTTAAAATTTTAAAATCAGATATCGGTACAGAATTTATTAATGAATTAATGTCGGAAATATGCAGTCTTTTGAACGTTAAACACATATTTAGTACTCCATATCACCATGAGACTCTAGGCTCGATAGAGAGAAACCATCGAGTATTAAATGAATATTTGCTCAATTTTTGCAAAAATGATGAATGGGACCAATGGATCCCATACTTCACTTTTTCATACAATTCAACGCCTCATGTTGATACTAATTGTTATATGTTGATACACCATTTGAACTAATTTTTGGAAAACTAGCAAATCTTCCAAATGATAATCGTTTCGAATCAATAGTATATAATACAGACAACTACGCTCAAGAATTAAAACATAGATTAAAATATTCTTTACAAAAAGCAAAAGAAATAATAAATATTGCAAAAATAAATAGAATTGAAAAAGATAAAAATATAAACCCGTTAAATTTAAATATTGGAGATAAAGTTTTAATAAAAAGGATGAATAGAAGAAAAAAATCAATCTCCTTACATTGGTCCATTTGTCATTGTAAACAAAAAAGGAGTAAATTCAGTAATTAATATTAATGGAAAACTAAAATAATATCATAAGAACATGTTCAAGAAATATTTATAACAAATTGTAGTTTTTTCTATTTTAAATTTTCAATTGTGTAAATAAATTAATTATATTTAAATCTATATATATAAAATAGGATGTGTGTATGTATGTAACGTATGGACTCCAAAACGGCTGGGCCGATTTTGATGAAATTTTCAGGTAATGTTCATCTTAGTACGGTGGGTAACATAGGCTATATTTGGACCCGATAGGTGGCGCTGGGGTGGACTTATATCGAAAATTTGAATTTATGGACCAATTTAACTGAAATTCAGAATGTATGTTTTTTGTTTGATCATAAGAAAATAATTTGTGTATAAATGGACCCGATAGGTGGCGCTGGGGTGGACTTATATCGAAAATTTGAATTTATGGTCCAATTTAACTGAAATTCAGAATGTATGTTTGTTTGATCATAAGAAAATAATTTGTGTGTAAATGGACACGGTAGGTGGCACTGGGGTGGACTTATTTCGAAAATTCGATGGCGTGAAAAATATATAAATACTTTTAATTTTATTTTATAACGAGGGGAGTAGCGAAGCTACTTTTGCTAGTTCAGCTAGTATTGTATAAGTTGAAAACCCAAAAAAAAAATTATTTTTCATAAATTTCAAAATAATTTTTTGTTGCAAGACTTTTGAAGCAAGTCTGAAAGCATTCGGTTTATAGTTGCATTGCTTTTCAACTTTTTCGTTGTTGCGTTGAAGTTGTGTTGGAATTACGTTGACCAAGTGGGGGAAAGGCCTAAGGGTGAGGGTGTAATGTACACACTTCTACATTGTAAAATATTAAAACAAGCAACTATACAACATATTTAAAAGATACACGCCTTTACGGTACGTATTACCTTATTCTATTTTATTGCATTATACTAAGATAATATTCTAACAATAAGAACATATGTTTATACTAAGCACTACTATCTATTTCATTCACACACATGTACTTATATTGCTGAATACAAAATATATGAAATTACATTTTTACTTTCACTCCTACACTAATATATTAACATATGATTATATTTACGTTTTCTAATAATCTAAGTCTACTCACTCACACACATTATACTACTATTATTAAATTACAAATATGTATACAATATTCTACAATTACTTTTGCACTAATTTAAGAACATATGATACTGTTTACTTTTTGAATACAAAAATAATTGTTAACTAGTTTTAAGACAATAACGAGACTATACAGACTATAAAAGAACGAACAAAATTCAAATAAAGTTAATTTAGTTTTGAGCTCTAACAGCTGCCAACTATTTTCATTTCAATAAGTCTTGAGCTTTAATAGCTGCCGACTTAAACCTTTTTTAGCCTCTGCACTTTTTTAAGTGAACGGCATAAAAAAGGATATTTAAAATAGCGCCAGTGGCGAACTTCGCCGGGAACCTATTAGGCAGGTCCGTGAACTTTTTTCTTTATGAACGCGAGTCCTTTTTTTATTATTTTTGAAATAAAAAGGCGCGTACATGGCGATCCTGCGATATCGCGAAAAATATTATTACACTAAATAAGGCCATAAATGTCAAAACAGACGAACAATTGCAGACATTCAGTTGCAATCGTCTCGTTTCGTCTATTTTGGTTAGGCCTTAATATTGGCTCTAACGTAACTTTTTATACCACCACGCGTACTGCGTCAGGTGTATATTAACTATGCCACTCCGTTTGAAACGCTAATAAGGCATGGTAGGTAATACAGAAAGTATATATTTTTCATCAGTATCACCTCCAGAGTCAATTTAGCCATGTCCGCCTGTCTGTCTGTCTGTCTGTCGCCACGGTTACAGCCGCAATTTTGAAGCTATCGTAATGAAATAAAAAAATTTATGCTTATATTCAAAAACCTAAAATAAAGATCGGTAATCAGGGAAACCTGAAGAACCATCATACTTTAAACAGGATATGCCCGGTTTTTCAAAACAAGCTGGAAAATAAGAAAAACAAAATAGGATACTAGCAACAAAAAATGTTTAGTAAGGCACAAGTGGGAGTAAAATTGGCACAAAAGAGAGAGTTATATAAATATTTTTTTGAGAATGACTAAATATAATTATTTTAGTAAAATTATGAGTAATCCATACTGTCATATAATTCCAGATCAAAAAACCACAGATTTCGAAAACGAAGAAATCTACGAAGATGAAGAGGAAGCTGATGGTGAAGGTTCTGTAGTAAAAGAGACCATTATTAAACCTGAATATGACCCCGAGACACAACGTATTATTGAAATAGCCAATGCAGCACGTAATGCCTTTTCTGAAATCGAAAGTGAAATTCGCGATATAGAGAACGAAATCAAAACTATAGAAGAGCAAGACTCAAAAGATTATGGAATCAATGAAGAATATGCATCAATGGATGGTGAATGCTATACTTACGATGACCGCGAATATGTGTACAAGTTGTGTCCGTTCGACAGGGCTTCTCAGCAACAGCGTAGTGGAGGATCGGAAACAACACTAGGGCGCTGGGATCAATGGAATACAGAATCGGAGAATAAGTATTCCGAGATGAAATATTCACATGGTGCTTCCTGCTGGAACGGTCCTCAGCGCTCGGTAATTGTTCAGTTGAAATGTGCTCTGGAAAATAGAATCACTTCCGTTACAGAACCTAATCGGTGTGAGTATTTGATTGTTTTTGAAACACCTGCTAACTGTAAGGAATTACCTTATGGAAATGATGATCTCCATCACGATGAACTCTAAACTACTTACATTCAGGAAACATTTTAATGTATCCATTTACAGTTGGTAAATAAATTTATGTTAAATAAATCGAGTACATACAAATGCAGGATATAAAGTGTATGATATAGTTGCAACATTCTAAATAAATGCAAATTTTAAGAATTATAAAAGTTTTCAACGTAAAACAGACATTCCTTCAATATATATTAAAAAAATATATTATGTACATGAGAAGAATTTAAATAAAAACATCTTTTTTAAAATAGTAGATAGTTACAATTTTTGCATAGCAACGTTTTCCTAATTTTCATTTCATTTCATTTCATTTATTTCATTCATTCTTCATCAAACAGAGTACATGCTCTTATAGACTACAAAAATTATATATATGTTTACAATGATGCTTAATTACTTAACTAGGTAACTCAATATATTACAAGTTCGAAAATTATTAAAAATATATAATAAAGGTAAATTGTAATTCACATATTATATTACAGAAAAATTAATAATACAGATTGAATTTAGGGTAAAGATACTAGTACTAATTCTTAAGCATCACGTTCCATAATACTGAGTATGAGATGATCCTTAAAGGATTTACGTAAAACTTCTATAAATAGGTAGATAATAAAATCAATATTATCTCTGAAGTTCAGCCTATGATCAAGGAGAACGTCTTGATCCTTTTTAAGAGTGGTTCTACCTAGAGTATTTGAATTTATAGTATAATTCCAGATAGTAGGAAAGGACAATTTAGAAAATGAAAGAACCTGACATTTGGAAATGTTCAGTGGAAGGTCATTAAGAGTACACCAATTAACAATGGAATCCAGGTCCAATTGGAGTAGTTTGAAGTCATTAACATGGCTAATGGATCGGAATAACTTCAGATCATCCGCGAAGAGAAAGCACTGGCTGTGTTTTAAAACTGTAGGAATATCGTTAATAAAGATTACAAATAAAATGGGCCCTAAATGGCTACCTTGAGGGACACGTGACGTTACGTGAATCATTTTCATTAAATGCCTATTTGGACCTTTATCAACGTTGGTATACGACTTTTTAATTTATTTTCTGTAATGTCTTATTAAGCATTAAGTTAAACAGGTGTTTATTACTTGAGAGTTGCAGTCAAACTACTTATATTTCATGTTACGCTCATATATACAGAAGTTGGTATACATCTTATACTTAAATGTTAGAGTTGCCATATTCTTAATATTTAACACGCTCTTCCACAAGTTGTTTTATATACCAATCCTAATTGATGGCAACAATATATATCAATATTCTTATATAAGTTAAAATGATAGAATAAAAGTGGAATAATGTAAGTAAATATTGGAAATTTTACAATGCATTTCATTCAATTAATTAAATTCGTAATTTTACAAAATAATTCAAACAATTCAAAACCTTAATACATAATTTACATAAACCAATTTAGAAATCCTGGTTGAGACCGTTAAAAATTTTAATACATACTTTGTCTATTTGAATCAATTCATTTCTGTTTCATAAATCTTTTTTTAATTCAATAAAGTTATCTTTTATTTCTAGGTCGTAGTTGCATTTCTTCAGCAGGCAAATCGGTATTTATATTTTCTTTGATACTGGGAGTATTATTTATCGAATTCTCTATTATCTCTCTCGCAAATTTGAGCTGCACTTGTTTTATTACTTAATAACTGATCAGTATGCCTTTTTATTTCTCTATGGCTGTTTAAGAAAATGCAATTATATGAACGAGGCCCAAGTTTGTCTTTTATTGTTGCTCTTGACCAACTTGGTTTATTTGGATTATTGTAGTTTCGTATCAAAACCTTTTGTCCCTTCTGAAAATCAACATTGCGTTTCCCTTTATAATGCTCAATACTTTTTGCTGTTTATTTATGATTATTTCAGTTGTCAATGGAGGCTTAAGAGGACTGAATCGGGTTTTTAAGATCCTACCAAGAAATAATTTTGATGGGGTATCACCAGTTGTGCAGTGACTTTTGTTTCTATAGTCCATAAGAAAACGATTATTGATTATGTCTATATTAGGTTCATTATTTTGTTTCAAGTTGGCACAAAAGGATTTTTTGAAAACTTTTACAAAACTTTCTGCCTGACCATTTGTTGCTGGATGACCAGGTGCAGTTAATACGTGCTTTACATTGTTCTTTTCAACGAATTCTTTTAATTCCTTGGATGTAAACTGAGATCCGTTATCTGACACAATCATATCTACTATTCCGTATTCGACAGAATAATTCTCTTATTTTGGAAATTGTAAATGTAATATTTTTAGTTTTGAAAACTTCCACCCACTTTGAGTGAGAGTCAACAATTACTAGGAAAAAATGATCTTTTACTGGTCCAGCATAGTCGACATGAATACGGCTCCAAACAGCGTTTGTCGGTTGCCATGGTATAAGTAAACTTTTGTTAGGATTTGACCGTAGTTCCTGGCATGGTTGACAATTTTTTATTAAATGCTCAACTTCGTTGTCAATTTTTGGCCACCATACATATGATCGCGCAAGCGCCTTTGTTTTGACAATGCCTAAATGGGACCTATGTAACTCTTCAAGTATAGTTTTCCGAAATTTTTGAGGTATTAATACTCTACAACCCCAAAGTATGCACCCATGTTCAACAGTGAGCTCGATGCCTTTGTTTTTGAAGGGGGCATATTGAATACCTTCCAAATTAGAAACTGTCCCTGTTAGAATTGCTTCTGACAATTTAGAAAGAACTGGGTCATGACGTGTTTCTGTAGCAACGTTTTTGTAATTTATATTTAAATAATTGTCTTTTTCGACATAATTTAAGAAATTTTCTCCTTTTGAATTAGTTTCACAATTCGAAATTTGTGGTATTCTTGATAAACCATCAGCACAGTTTGAAGAGCCCTTTAAATACTGAATCGAATAATTGAAACCCGATAGAATAAAGGCCCATCGTTGCATACGCGCAGAAGCCATTAATGGCAAGCCTTTGTTTTCACTAAACAAAGTTAAAAGAGGTTTATAGTCTGTTTTTAACACAAAGAAATTACCCAGTAAGTATTGTTTTAATTTTGTTTTAGAATATATTATAGCTAAAGCTTCCTTCTCAATTGTGCTATAATTTTTTTCTACCTTGCTTAAGGCCCTTGAAATAAAAGTTATTGGCTTAACTTCACCGTTTTTAAATTTGTGAGATAAGATTCCAGAGACTGCATTATTGGAAGCATCCGTAGTAAGTAAAATGGGTAAGTCTGGGTTAAAATGAACTAATACTTGATCTGAAGTAATATCAGTTTTAATTAATTCATACGCACTCAGAATTCCAAAGACCACTCAAATTTTTTGTTTTTTTTTTATTAACTCATAAAAAGGACTCATTTTTTTAGAAAAATTGTTAATGAATTTAGAATAGTAATTGACCATTCCAACAAATGCTCTTACTTCGGAAACGTTTTCTGGAATAGGGGAATTAAGAACACTTGAAATACGGTCATTATTTTTGCGGAGACCATTTTTATCAATAGTGAAACCTAAATAAGAGATTTCTGATTTAAAAAATTCACATTTCTTTATATTCAACTTTAAACCAGAAGACTGTATTTTATTTAATACAATCTTTAGTGTTTTTAAATGCTCTTCGAAATTTTTTCCAGAAACTGTAATATCATCCTGATATATAACTACCTGAGGTATATTACGAAGCAGATCCTCTAAAGTCTTCTGAAATATTGCAGAGGCAGGTTTTACACCGAATGGCAGCCGTTTCATCTTCAAAGCTCCTATGTGTGTGCTCCACGTGCAATACTTCTGCGACTCTTCATCCAAGACTAACTGATTATAAGCGGATGATAAATCTAGCTTAGTGAAAATTTTACCACTATAATCAAGATAGAGTACCTTGCATGGTCGCAAATCTTTTTTACAACCCAAACTCGCGTAGAGAGAAGAGGGAATTAACGTGCATGGTGCTCCAGTATCACAAACCATATAAAACTTTCCACCGATTTTTACCTTTACTGAATAAACATTTGACGAGTTATTACCTGAAATTAAGCTATAAACAGAAAAGTTAAAAGAATCCTCTTCTTCTTGTTTTTCTTCTACAGAAATATTATCATTAACATTATTAACTCTTCTTGACACCTTATCTTTACAAATTGCTGCTAGATGACCATTTCTTCCACACGCGTTGCATTCAAAATTTTTGTATTTGCAATGTTCCGATAAATGATTGCTCCACCCGCAATGTGTGCATTCTCTATTCAACTGTGTTTTTTCGTTACTGCCTCTATCAGTATCAGCGAATCTGTAGTTGTCGTTGTAAACTCTGCTGCCGTTGCTTGTTGAACCGTTACTTCTACCATAGTTGTTGTTGTTGTTTGACTTTCTGGAATGTCGTACCATGATTAAGTAGTTTTGTTTCCCAAATTATAGCTTTTCTTAATGCACTCTGTAGTGTGAGATTCTCATCCTCCTCGCAAAATTTTTTAAACAGTCTTTCCGGCATTCAAATGACAAACTGATTTAACACAAAATTTTCGAGATTTGTACCAAATTTGCATTTAATGGCCAGTTCTTTTATGCGCGCGTACCACTCAGAAGCACTTTCATCATTCTTTTTATGTGAACTGAAGAAATTTTTTCTTTCGGCGAAAACTATTACTGGCGGTGTATAATGCGTTTCAAGAATTTCACAAAGTTCTTTGAATGTTTTAGAGGCCGGTCTAGCCGGTCTGCACAAGTTATGCAAAATACTATATGCCTTGTTGCCTATCGATTTTAATAAAATGTTTGTTTTTTGATTTACATCATCACATTTAATTTCCGAAAAATGTATTTCTAATTTTTCTTTGTACAAAAACCACGTTTCTTCATCGGGATTAAACTCCGGTACATTTGATGCAATTAATGCAGTTGTTAATGTTGTGTGGTGGAGATGCGTACGGCGACCTAAATGAGATCTATTGTAACTCCTTCTCAAAGCTCCGCTGGGTTTGCGGATTACAGAATTTCATCCAGCCCTATTTCTCTAATGAATTTGAGAATATTCTTAGGTTCAAGGGATGAAACCTGCTCTAGACTCAGCTCATAATACCCCAGTGCTAGTTTACGTCTGCGAGCCACGGCGTCGCAGTTTGTAAGTAGGTGTATTGGAGTCTCCTCTGCTTCTTCACAGAAACGGCAGTTACTATCGGTCTCTATGCCCAATTTCATCAGGTGGTATTTGAGTTTACAGTGTCCTGTAATGAACCCCGTTAGAATCCTAAGATTCGGTTTGCCTAAGCTTATGCACAATTTTGCTCTCCGAGTGTTAAAATCTCTGAGGAGCAATTTGGATTGTCTTAGCTTTGGGAGGCTTTTCCAAAGGTTTGAACGTTTATGCCTCTCCTCCCTTCTTAGTTCTTCTTTTATAGAATGTGTGCCCAATTCGCAGAATGGTTCTGGTCCTATAAATTTTGTGGCTGCACCCTGTCGCGCTAGACCATCGGCTTCTTCGTTACCCTGTATTCCTTTGGAAACTAATGCTTTGATTGCTGCTTGGCTGTCTGACATCACAACTATATCCTGACCTTTGTATTTACGGTCCATATTGAATTGTGCACACAGCTGTATTGCTAGGATTTCCGCTTGGAAGATACTGGGTGTTGTCCCCATAGGTTCAAAGTGCTTGGTTCTTGGCCCGTACACCCCTGCGCCTATACCTTCCAATGTCTTGGACCCATCTGTATACCATGCTATACTGTGTGGTTTCTTGACTTGCGATATCATCTCGCTGTCCCACTCTTTCTTTCCACTAAGCTTAATTCCGAAGTGTTTTTCGAAGTTATACCTTTTTACTATATCGTCTCTTGGTAGATCGATGTAGGGAGTGTGCTTTGCAATATCCTCCTTCTCTCTACTGCTGATAGTTTTACCTAAACCTATCCCCTCTTTTGCAATGCAGAACAGAGTTCGCTTGGCTACTCCCTCTATGACAAGGTGTAAGGGTGTTAGGTCCAGAATTACTTCTAGTGCTGCTGTAGGGCATGTCCTCATGGCCCCTGTGATGCATACACAGGCCAGTCTCTGCACCTTTGTTAGCATATTCCTCATTGTGGTTAGCTTGGTTCTCTCAGCCCATGCTATTGCACCATAGGTGAGGATGGGTCTCACCATCATGGTATACATCCAGCGGAGAATTGTTGGTAGTTATCTATTACCTTTTCCATTGTTTTAAGTACAAATGAGGTAAGGCTAATGGGTCTAAACGACTTTGGTAGCGTGTAGTCTATTTTCCCTACTTTTGGTATGAAGGTGACTATCGCCCTTCTCCATTTCCTTGGGATATAGCCCAGCACAAGGCTGCTTCTAGTTATTTTGACTAGGTGAGGCAATATAGTTTGTACACCTTTTTGTAGAAGTGCAGGAAAGATGCCGTCTACACCTGCTGATTTGAATGGTTGAAAGGTTCTGAGTGCCCAATCTAGACGAGCCTTAGTACAAATGTTCGTTGCAAGTTTCCATTCTTCTTGATTTGGAGTAATCTGCCTGTCTGCTGTCTCATACTCAGTTACCGGTGTACTGCCCGGAAAATGAGTTTCTAGAAGGTGACTGGCTCGTTGCTCTTCTCTAAGCGTATAGCTTCCGTCTGGCAATAGAAGTGACATTCTTGTCTCCACTCTGCCTTTAGCCATTGCTTTGTGTATCCTGGCTGCTGCTGGCGTGGAAGAAATGTCTTCACAGAAGGTTCTAAAGCTCTGTCTTTTGGCTTTCCTGATTTCTTTATTATACTCCGTCAGAGTCGCCGTGTAGTTGTGCCATTCTCCGTTGCGCTTTGCGGCATTAAAGCTGCATCGCACCTTCTCCCGGAGTCTGGTCAGCTCAGCGCTCCACCAAGGAGTATGTTTTGTTCTTGCCTTGTGCCCTGTTGGACAGCTAGATTCGTAGGCATTATATACTGCATTGTTTACTTGCTCTACATAGCATTCAAGTTCTAGGATGTTACTAATTCTACTCCTAGCTTTTACGTTCTGTAGGTTTTCTTTCAGGTTGTTGGTGTATGTGTCCCAACTGGTATTTCTTGGGTTTCTTTTGGGTTCTGTCTCTTGACATTTCGCCCCAAATCTAAACTCTATTATTCTATGGTCAGACATTGAAGGTTCCATTGATACCCTCCATTCCCTAATCATACTCCCCACATCTGGGCTTCCTATGGTGAGATCTAAGACCTCTTCTCTAGCCCTAGTTACAAAGGTAGGTGTTACCCCCACATTGAAAAAGTCTAGATTACTACTTAAAAAAAATTCTAAAAGGTACTCACCTCTGGTGTTGACGTCGGTGCTTCCCCAAATTGTGTGGTGCGCGTTGGCATCACAGCCGATGATTAGTGGAAGGTGCTCTTTCCTGCAATGCTCCACGAGTCTTTTTATCTCCGCTGGGGGAATGTTGAGATCGTCCCCAGGAAAGTAAGCGGATGCGATCACTATGGCGCGGTGCTTGCCATCAGTTTCGATGTGAGTCTCGATAACTGAAAGGTCCCGCGTCATAAATTCTGAAAGACAAATATAATTAATATTTTTCTGCATTAGAATACATGCTCTGGGATTGATTGTTCTCTGGTCCCAAGTTACCTGACCCTCTTTGCAGTAGAGGCCACTGACTTTTACCCTGTAGCACCAGGGTTCTTGGATCAGCACGAAGCCCAGTTGTTCTGTGGTAAACCTCCGATCAATAACTGCCGAAGCAGCTTTTGCATGGTGGAGGTTTACCCTGGGCAAATTTCGTGCTGGTTACTGTGCCGATCGTCATAGCACTGGGCTGCTACCCCGATCTTCTTCAGGCAGCGTTGCTACTACCTCAGTTGAAGTTTCGCTTTTACAGCCGTCAATCGAGAGAGCGGCGAGGTTCATGCCCTCTGCCTGATCTCCGATTGAAGGTGTTGCGGTGATGACCGAGACGGAGGCGAACTTCTCCGTAACAACTTCACCAGTTAGTTGTATTGGTGGCGTTGCGTCTTTTCCTTCATTGTGAGTCGCAGATGTGGCTTCTGTGGACGTTACCACTGTTGACGTTACAGCTGTGGGCGCTGCAGCTGTGGATGTTGCTGCTTTGACCGGTTTGGTCGTTGGTGGCGATTTTGTGCCCAACACCGGAATGGTTCCAAAGCGGAAGCTGTTAGTGGAGCCCCTTGACTTGATAGTCTCAAGTGACTCCCTATCTATTGAGAACGTGAGCATATGCCCACTTCCCTCATCCTTGGAGCTCAATATCTTCCAATACTTTGTATTGAGACCATCGTTCTGGGCGGCAATTAGTCCCATCGATCTATTGATCTCCGTGCTTGAACTTCTTGGCAAGAACATTCTAACAGTATGCTCTTTTGGGACCTAGGCAAGCCATAAGTTCTAGCCCTTTCCATTGCTCGAGCTTTGGTGCTGCTGCTCGCAGCCATTCTGCTGTTGAGGGATTCGAACAGTCGACCAATAACATGCCCGGACGAAAGTGAATTCCCTCAAACTGTAGCTTGGTGGACCAGCCCTTCACTACTTCGCTCAGTATGGCTTCTTCTAGCTCCGAGAGCTCATCCGGACTTAGCATTTGCCGCTATTTGGATGCCCTTAGTTATGCTGATGGGCAGAACCGCTATTTGGAAGCCCTTAGTTATGCTTGCATAGCTTTTTCTATTTTTCTGCGGTTCTGGCTCGGGTACCTTAGCCCCTGGCACTGACCTACTGTTGCTTCCAGGAGCTATTCTGGCCTCTTGCTCTCTGGACGTTGAGGAGGCGTTATCTCGCTGCAGCTCCTCTTCGTTGCCTCTGGTACCGGTGCTTCGCCAGCTTTACCCCGATGCTCTACCGCTCTTTCATGAGCTACTTCGGGTGCCATTCCCTGTTCCAGATAGCGCAGATACCATCTTACGCCTGCTCCACTAAGGCCGACTCTTAGTGGGTCGTCTAGCCCTCCTGGCTCCCCGCGCTGAGGGAGGTGGACACGGCGACGTCTACTGTGGAAGGGCTTGTGTTTTTGCCCTTCTTCTGATTCCCTTTTCTGTGCCGCATCCTTGGATGTTGACGCAGTTTCCGTGATTGGGATACTTTTTGGAGCCGACGTGTTCTTCCGGGGGAATTTTGACAGGATGTGATCGCAGTTTTTCTTTGGTGGCTGGTACTAGGCCTTTGACCGCTGTGGATGGTATGCTCCACTCGATCTTTACCGTACGGGTGCCTCCTCATCTGTGTGCTGCAGTGTCTGGGATCATTATGGATTCTATGCTCCACCTGATCATTGCTACGTACAGTCCTATTGACTTGTGTTCTGGCTGGCGGAGGAGGATTTCTCCTAGGTTTGGTGCCTTGCCGTTGACCTTCCTCTTGGAATCTCTGTTCCATGAGGTCTGCTGCTCTGCTTGCGGTGACTCCCCGCAAGTCTTCCTGTTTGTTGTGTTTTGTTTTTTTGTTTGTACTCATATTTAGGGTTCGACCGGTAGCTCGTGTCCAAGGACAAAAGCGTCGCAGTCTATGTTTTATGGCTGGGAAAGGGTGGTCAACCATGCCAGAGCCCGCATACCATGGTAAGGCCACAGTTACTTCATGAGGCGGCCTGTTATCATGAAGGCTCCGTTCCAATACAGTCGGTATACCCCCTGACTGCAAACCATCCAATGGGCACGGTGCGCATGACACTCTGGATTAGGGGGGGAGTAACTTTTAGTTGTCGCTTCACAAAAGATGCAGGCTCTGCTGAGCTGTAGGGTTATGCCCTACAGGGAGGAACTACTTCAACCGGCAGTATTGTGTCATTGCAACTTAAGCCCCTACATCGCGTCAAGATTGTTACTCGGAGTAGGGGCAGGTTGCTAATTGGTTTGATTCGCTCGTCGCCATTGTAATGTCTTATTAAGCATTAAGTTAAACAGGTATTTATTACTTGAGAGTTGCAGTCAAACTACTTATATTTCATATTACGCTCATATATACAGAAGTTGGTATACATCTTATACTTAAATGTTAGAGTTGCCATATTCTTAATATTTAACATTTTCAAATTCACGTTCAGTGTTAGCGTCATGAGTATCAGCAGGTAGGGGCAGATAGAACCAGGACAGAAAATGGTGCAAAAATATTGAAAAATACAATTTACTTTTTAAAGATAATTAATAAGAATACATTTTAATTTTACTGTAAAGCTTGCACTTTGGTGTGTTTATTTGTAATATTTATTTGGAAAAAGCTATCAAATTAAAAATCTACATAAAAAATTAAAAATGGCATATTTCAATTAATATTTATTTTAAAATTCTAAAAAAATTATGTTGATTTTCCATGATTTAAATACAAATTCTAAATGTTTGATAGCTTAAATCATATTTTGTTGTTACATACAAACGTTGTTGTTGTTGTTTTTTTTCTAAAATTCGTTAGAGCAATTAATTGTTCTAACCTCACCTAAAGCTCAATAAACGATTTAAAACTATCAAACAACTAGAATTTGTATTTAAAATCAAGTATGATTTAAACTATCAAACATTTATAATTTGTATTAAAAAAAATAAACTGGCCATTTCAGCCCTTGGAAGGACTTTGATCTAGCTTCCATTGATCAATTGTGTTGTGCGTGTTATTAAATGTTTGATCGCAAATGACCGAGAACTTGGACCTACGTGTTTTATGCCGACTCCGAACGGCTTATGTTCTCTAGAAGCTTAACATGGGAATTTTTTTACTTTCTGAGGTTTGCCATTGTCTGCAGAGAGGTGATGACCGAACAGAAAATGTAATTCAATTGAAAAAACTTTCTGTCTGAGCTGAAATTGAACCCGGGCTACCGCGGTTCTTTATCTTAGGAGCCACGCACTCTACCCACTAGGCTACGGCCGCCACTTAAGTTATATCCATCACAAAAACCGAGATTCAATGTACTGCTTATGTTGACAAAACTAAAAGATTGCTTTTCCTGTAAAATTTTGTTTTTGTTGGTTACACCTTTTCTGAGGTTATGGCTCGATATCTAGCGGCATTGTTATATGCCACTTAAAGTTTATGTGACGACTTTGAGTCGAGCTTAATATAGACAACTTCGGAATAAGTAATCAGAGGTACAATTAATTGTGTCACTAATTTACGACTAGTTTCAGTGGGACCAAATGATTAATTTTTTCTTAGATATCTTAAGGAATAATAAACTTTATTAACCACACTATTAATATGGTCTTCACAAGTAAGTGAAGAGTTTTTAACAAATCCTAGATTAATTACTTTGTTTACAAAGTTCAGCTCAGTACCACTTAGGAAAATAGGAGGCAGATCACTAAATGTACATCTTGATTTCACTACTGGCAAGACATACGATTTTAGAGGATTCAACATTAGGTTATTTTGCTGATTGCAGCCAAGTCTTCATTAATCCTTTCACATCAATTTTTAATGAGGCAAGTGGGTCGGGAGAGATTGTGTTGTACGTGTTATTAAATGTTTGATCACAAATGACTGAGAACTGGACCTACTCCAAACGGCTTATGTTCTCAAAAAGCTTTACATGGCAATTTTTACTCTCTTAGCTTTGCCATTGTCTGCAGAGAGGTGACGACCGAACAGAAAATTAATTCAATTGAAAAAACTTTCTGTGTGAGCTGGAATTGAACCCGGGCTACCGAGGTTCTTTAGCTTAAGGGCCACGCACTCTACCCACTAAGCTACGGCCGCCGCTTTTGTATTTAAATTTTGTATTTGTATTTTGTATTTAAATCATAGAAAATCAGCATAATAAATAACAAGGTCATATAGAAAACTTTAATTCTAAAAAAATATAATAATTCTTTTTAGAATTATTTTTAAGCTTATTTATTTATTTTAGTTTTAGGAAACTAATAAAAATTTTACTGCATAATAATAATGCACATTACTACGGAAATAGAAAAACAACTTCTCCTGGAGCAAAAAGCTAATGTTTGAACAGCTTTTGGGGCGATCGTACCAGCTTGAGATTTATTAAAAAGAGAAGCCTCGGGAAACCTCAACCACATTGATGGTAAGAAAACAGATTTCCTGCGAGTTGATGTGAGCAGTTTCCAACCAAAGGCGACGTACCAATGACACACAGATCACCGATATATCCCAACATGAATCAATACGTGCTCGCACCAAACGCATTCCACCGGTCGCTACAATCTTAACCATTCGGTGTGGGGTTAAGCAGCACCAATTGTTGAGTCATACACTGAGGTGCCCTTCTGGCTATTTGCATGCGAGCCTCATTACTTCTCGCATTCGTCGATTGCGCATATCGCTACAATCTTCTCTCAATTTTTGTTTTCTGCCTTCGTGTAGTCGACGTCGTTCTGGCATAGACGATCGTGGACTGGGCTCAGAATTCAACGGTGGGCACGACGGGTACTCAAGTGAAAGCTCGATTTCAGCGGTTGGCGGAGCCGGACGAGGTCTGAGCTCAACCACTGGGTCTGTCTCTATAACCTCTGCGGGGGACGATAGCGTAGACGGACGATGTCTGGGCTGGCTCGTCGCTATCATCTTCACTAGCATCATCTTTGGAACTGGAGTGGTCTGCGAAACGCCGCACAGTGTTTCGTTTCATACAAGTTAGACGGAGAAAATTATTTTGTGGATTTTTTTTTAGTGTTTTCGATGTTTAAGGTATAAGAAGTTACAAAAAAGAATTTCGGAAATTTTCGACCAATGGGGTTGGCTGCCAACCCATACAACTTAAACGCATTTTGCTCTATACCTTAGAAATTAAAATGCTAAAATAACGAAATCAAAGGTAAACGTCAAATATAAAGAAAGCAGTTAAGAATTTTTATCAAAATTTATTATTTTTGGGCTTAAAATTTTGTTTTGAAATATAAAATTACAACAAACACATACAAATATTCATAGTACTGGTTAACAATTGTTAATTTGCCAGAATAGGGAAAGAAACGGACAAGTGAGCGTGGCAGCTCCCATACAACTTAAACACATTTTGCGCTATATCATAGAAATTAAAAATGCTACAATAACGAAATCAAAGGTAGAAATCAAATATATGATTACTAAACACTCAATTTTGCTCTTAAAAGTGAACGTACCTATAGTTCGACTACGCCTATTTTTAGTACATCCACCATACGATATTACCAAATTTTAGTCTAACATAGTACGAAAAAACCGTCTGAAATATAGCATTTTTATTGATTTGTGGACGGTAAAAAGGGGTGTGGCAATTTTTTTTTCTTAAACCACCTAAGTGTCGAAAAAATCTCTTTCAGCTCAATTGGCCTAGTAATTTTGGAGTCTACAGAAAACACAAAGCTAATAATTGATTAAAACATTTTTCCTTTCAATGATTCTGTTAACAATGCAAAATGTTTTTGTGAAGACAAAATTCAGAAGTATACTTCATAGTTACTATGATAAATTGCATAACAGACGCTTGTCATGCAGAATAAACCATTTTAATATGTGATTTCCATGGAGGTTACAATTTAGTACCACACGAAAAAGATAAAAATAAATATGATGTAAACTCACGAGAAGTTTATTATTTTTTATTATGAAAAAATAGCATAACCTTGTGAATATAAAAACTTTAAGACATAGACAAAGCCAGATTTACCAAAATATTTAAAAAAAAAATGTTTAGCTTAAAAAATACACTCTTTTAAATATAAAGAGAAAACATATAAATAATGGATTAAATATTTTTGGTGTACTAAGAAACTAATAAAGACAATTTCTGTGCAGCTTTTCGTTCAGGATTTATGTCGTTTTAAGGAAAGTGGGTAAATCGTGATGTTTTAAAGCACACAAAAAAATTAATATGATGTAAAGTCACGAGAAGCCTAGTCTTTTTATATAGTGAAAAAATACATCATAGTCTTATGAATATAAAAAACAGACAAAGCTAGATTTTCCAAAATATTTTAAAATAAAAAAATTGTTAACTTCAAAAAAAATATCTATTTATTTATTTTGATCGTTTTATTTATTTATTTTTTTATATATATATAAAAAAAAGATATAAATAATACATAAAATAGTTTTTGGTGTACTAAGAAACTAATATACACACTGTAACGTTTACAGAAAGTGTTCAACGGTTTCTGTTCAGCTTTTCGTTCAGGAGTAATGTCATTTTTAAGAAAGTTTAAAAATCGCGATGTAGGCAAGCGAAAATGATAATTTTCCCATTAAAATTTTGTGTAACTTTGGTTCCACAAGGACTTTCAGTGTAAAATTTTTATGTAAAGAAGATATGCCCCTCAATAACCTAAATCCTTTTTTGAGTCATTCCGTGCCCTCAAACCCGAGCTACAGATTTATCTCCGTCTAAGAAGGCCATTCGAAACACTGTGCGCCGTGGTCTAGACGGTCGGGATCGGAACCATCACTCACCGTGAGCGGTGAAGACGGGCTTGGTCGATCTATGTCACGGGAGTTGCCATGGAGCAGACTGTGATGCTTCTGACTGAAATGTTTGCAGCGCACCTTACTGACACATCGGTTCAGGGAATGATGAGGAGACATACAGTTTGAGCAATATCGCATGAGTAACACCAAACGCAGCTTTTCTTCTATGTTCCTGGGGTGGAAAAGGTTACAAAGTCGAAGAGGGTGCGTTCCTTCGCATAGGCGACATGCAGGTACTTAAAAGTGGGAAAAACTTCATCCTGAATAGTTATCTGAAGAAAGTTAAGTAGGTAGAATGTTTTGATTTTAAATTAGCACGCGGGAAATAAAATAAGTTAAACTATCCGACGAGTGATCACACGAGCTGTTTTACTATCAGCCACTCGAGCTTTGCCAACATTTCCACAACGCGCTTTCTTCACGAACTACAGGTTTTTTACAACTCTGGCATTGATTTGCAAACCTATTTCATAATCATGTAATTAACACGCGAACTAATTTTGATTAACACGCGAACGAATATGAAATGACACGCAGGATGCAGTATCATATTTTAGACGAAAAACTCTTTTTGTTGCAAGTAAGCCACAACTCGCAAAATGATAAAGTGTAATGATAAAGTCTAGCATGGCAGATTTTCCTAAAGAAAAAAAAAACCGTTGAAAGATTTCAAAATGTTTCGTCAACCATGGTTTGGGGCGCTTTCTCCGAAAAAGGCAAATTGTCCCTTCTTTTTATCGAAAAAGGCGTTAAAATAATTCGGAATATTACTAAGAACATGTTTCGAAGAACCATCTTATGCCTCATGCTAAGCATATGTACGAAGAAGGTTACTTTTGTTTTCAGCAAGATTCTTCTCCAGCACACAAGGCAGAAATCGTTCAAAGCTGGTGCAGAGCAAATTTTCCATGTTTTTGATTTAAAAATAAAAGACATCCCCTGAAGAAGGAAGGAACTACTTCCAAAACGTTGGGAAAAAGTTGAAGAAAATCTTTAAAAATTTAATTTAAAAAAATTGTTTTAAAAAAAAAATTGCGTGACCAAAATAGCCCACATAAATGACAACATACTAATAAAGATAAAGAATTGGTCAAAAATAACTCTACAAAATTATTAATGTTGGCGTTGGAGCTGGCGTTGGCGGTTTCAGTCAGAGGATTAGATACGAAATAATCATTTTTTTTTCTGTTGACGAATGGCCTTCGTCGTTCCTTGACATAAACCCCTGGACTTTTCTATTTGGGGTATAATGCTAAGCAAATAAACGAACATAAAACATAGAGGTATATAAATTTAAGCGACGATTAATATAAATATGGGATGATATTCCTGAAAACTATCAGAAAAAATATTTTCAAGTTCTTCCTCTCTAGCTCCCAAAGGGGAAGGGGGTGAATATCATCCTTGCATATTTTTACACGCCTAATCAAGGAGAATCACCAACCGAGGGAGTTAAATCTATATCTGCGGCACTTTGTATATAATTCATGCAGCTTTAAATATAAAAATACAGGTGTCCCTATTTATTTTTACATCACTGTATGTGTGTATACCTTCCTGAATTTGTGTTGATTGTAGAATGAATGTTGATTATAGTTTTTGCTGCTGTTGATTGACGTCCAATTCGTGTTAATGTTGTACATAAATGTGTGCATTTGATGTAATTGATGTTTTCTTGTTGTAAGCTCTTCCTGTGGATGGGTTGTTTGTTGTTTCCGTTGAAGGGTTTTGTAAAGATGATGTTCACTTCAAGTATTCTAAAACGAATCAAGATAAAAAAACGCTGGCTCAACGTTGCTGTTGCCGAACGACAACTGTCAGCGCTTGTGCGACTTGTAGCGAGTAAATCGAGCGGATGTGTTTAATATACACGGTGTTTACGTTTGACGTAAACATTCCGCCCGCCTTGCAGTGTCTGCAAACTAAAGGAGATTAGTAGGGTTCTATACAGATATTTTAAGTGAGCAAAATACAAATATTAATTTTTAATATATTCAGTGCATATCTTATAACATACGAGTGTAATATGCTCACTTGTTATTTCGATTAGGGTAGGGTAGAGTTGAGTGGAGGCTAGAACCACTACGTTTTTAATGAGTAAAATTTTATTTTATTATGTGTAGAGTTTCTCATGTCGGGTTCAGCTTGAATTATTTTACTCGAGTCCAAAAAGTGATCTTGGGCTAGTGATCAAGCTTTTTGACGAGATTGGATTCCGAGTAAATAGCGGGGTGTATTTATCGAAAGATCGTTTTTCTTGCTTAGAGGATTAAGCCTATCTCATTTCGCCTTTTCTCCTTGGTCGGTTCATCGAAGTTCTCATCTATCGTGTGAGAACGACGGGTGGGTGAGCTATTGGGGATGACTCGAAGAGCTCGTGGCAGTAAAGAAAATTTGCTTTTAATTTCTTCGGGTGCTATGATAGAAGACTTTTGGGGTTGGATGGTGCCAAATGGTTTATTGGACGAGTCTTCCGCTTTTGGATATTCCACCATTGCAATACGTCTTGAAATATTACATTTTTTACAATGCGTGTTATTTTTGTTTGGGTTGGGTTCTTCTCTCGATTTTCTGAACTGAGTCAGGTAGCTATTACTTTTGATTGTGTTGTGTAACGACACAATTTTGTTGGGTTTTGACTCAGGAACCGGGCAAGAAAGAATCCATTTAAATTCGAATTCTTGCGCTAGTAGGCATCCGCTTATATTACGCTGAACACCATGGTGAATAATGAGTGGATAGACATCACAGCCTATGATCACATCCACGGGTAGAGACATATAAAATGGGGGGTTTGCCAATTTTTGGCCAGACAGGGTCTCACATATGCTCGAATCAATCGAGTGTGTGGGTAAATCACATGTGAGAGTCTTCATCACCAGGGCCTGGGCCTCAGTTTTAAGGGTTGGATTGATTGAGGATAGCAATGTCAGCTCACAGCACTTTGTCGGGTTTGCAGAAACTGTCTGGTTCAGATCCATTATCTGCGCACCTATTGATCTTGTGTTAAAACTAATTCGTTTTCTCAGGCGCTCTGTTATGAATGTTGCCTCAGATCCAGAGTCAATGAGGGCTCTTGCTATGTGTGTAGTTCCTTGGTGTTCAATGCTGACCATTGCCGTTCCTATCAGAGTCTTCTTTCTTGCTGGCCGCAAAGTTTGAAGCAACTGCCTTAAATTCTTCGAGCTCATTTGTTGGGTAGGTGAGTGTCGAGTTAGTGGACTGTATTTGTGTTGAGAATGCTTGACTTGTAGAGCTTTTTCGCTCAGCCGCTTCTTTGGCTTGAGCACTCGTGCTTGAGGTGGGTTCTGGATCTATGATACTTCTGTGCAATAAGGATATTGTGCGTTATTGAAGTATCGACAGTTATATCCGCTCCTACAGTCGTTTACTCCATGAGAAACTGCTAGGCAATTAAAGCAGCATCCAGCTTGCTGAACTGTGGCTAGGCAGTCATCCACATTCATGGAGATGAAGCTTGGGCACTCAGGAAGAGTGTGCTCGCTATTGCAAAGCCTGCAGATAGCTCCGTCATCTTCATATTCGGGTTTGGAATTCATGGGTTTGGATTTTTGGGTATCATGATTTTTTGAAAAATTTACGTGGTATGAATTAAAGCGCTTTTCTGCCCATCTGGGTCCAGAGCTACTGGAAGGGTTTTGTGTAGACAAAACCTTTAATGTCGCCAACCGATTCAAGTGTTTTAAACTTGTGGGCTAGACTTTTCCATTCAGGAATTGTGTAGTTATCGATTAGAGAACCTTCAAAGTCCTCTTAGATACCCTTGGGTAGTCTTGTAGAGCAAATGTACACTTATATAGGATCCCAATTATCCGTATCTATCTCCAGGGTTTTTGGGGTCCAAATACAATTATTACTTGTTCTTTGGAGGTTTTTAAAAGAGCTTCCTGACTCTATAACAACTTGTGGCAAATTTAAGAGAGTTTTGCATTTATTTGCATTCGTGTATTCTCATGTTGATGAACGAGATTACTCCACGCTATAAAAAATCCTTCATTTGTCAATGGGGCATTTTAAATAACATCTGTAGCTTGGCCGCGGGTTTTTTGCAACAAATAGAAAAGTTTTTCCACGTTGCTAACTCCATAATGCCATTTGAAAAATTAAAATATATGGTCAGCGACATTTTAAGAATTTGCGATTTAAGGGTTAAAGGTGGTAGAGGTTTTTCTTCAGCGTTCGTGTGTGTATTTATTTTATAAATTTTTGTGCACAAATATTCAAGTGGATTTTTAATTCTTTATCTTAAATTAAGTATTCAAAGCACTAAATAAAAATGGATAAATGTACTCTCTGTGTTTCTTGTTTGGGTAGGGTTGTGTTTGAGTTTTGTGTGATCCAAGAATGTGTGTTCAGGTGTGTTTGTTGCTCGGTTATGTTTGTTTTCTTTGCTGGTGGTTTTAGTGCACTCGTTGTGAGGGTCTCTTTTTTTGTGAACGTTGGGAGTCGCACAATTTGCTTGGCCAATTTTTTGGGTGCTGGTTTCGCTTTCCGTCTCGTATGGACCAAATGTTCGGGTAGCGAACAATCGAGGAAAAATTGGAGTGGAAAAAAGAGAAATTAAATATAGGTTATCTCGGGTTTTAATATGTTCAAGTTTTAATGGAACACGGCAATGTTTTTTGTTTGATTTACATGTCAAAACTTAAAGTTAAGTGTACAGAGTTTTGTTGACAATTTGTGTATTTTGTAAATGAAACAATTGGGTGGTTTTGTTTATATGTGTGTATACCTTCTTGAATTTGTGTTGATTGTAGAATGAATGTTGATTGTAGTTTTTGCTGCTGTTAATTGATGTCCAATTCGTATATATGTTGTACATAAATGTGTGTATTTGATGTTTTCTTGTTGTAAGCTCTTCTTGTGGGTGGGTTGTTTCTTGTTTCCGTTGATGGGTAAAACGAATCAAGATAAAAAATGCTGGCGCAACGTTGCTGTTGCCGAACAATAACTGTCAGCGCTCGTGCGACTTGTAGGAAGTAAATTGAGAGGACGTGTTTTATATACACGTTTGACGTAAACACATACGAACTGGAAATGTCTACCCCAGTTGTGGTAAGTGGCTGGAAAAGTGTCGTTCGAGAGGAGGGTAACGCCGCCGTATTCTGAGTACTTTTCTTTTTCGTATGAATCACACACACTTAGCAATTGTGAATAGACATTTTAATTAGGTTTTCACCTTGAAAATCCAAAACTCATCCTGATAAATTACAATACTAATTGATTTCCTCCATGCACTATAGGAAAAAGAACAAAAAACATGTGGCGACATGATGTAACTTCACTGTCAAAGCGAGCATCAAGGCGAAGTTTTCGATTTGGCAGTATGTTGTAACATTTTCGTTGGACAGGCGATTTGTTTTGTTCCGAAGTTATGTTCGAACATTTAACAGCTGCACGCAAGCTTTTTTCTGATACATGATAAATAAATTGAATCAATATTTTAAAAAATGTAATTTAATGCCCATATCACCGTCTGTGAATCGAATGCTGGTAACGTGGTGAAATTTTCCGGGGCAGTTGACCGACTGTCAAAAATTATTTAAAATTTATTTTAATTATCGTTGGTTGGAGCGGTGTTTTCATCCTGTGAGGCAGCAGCCCTGTATTTTTTATTTAGAGGGCGCCTGATTAAATCGCCCCTGGTTTCCTAACACCAGACGGACAGGTGCTGCCTCATCACAAAGGTCGCACCAACGCTCCGGTCAAGTGACCCGTGGACACTAGGCTGGCCACGGCTGCACTTGCTGGTTTGCCATCGCTAGCAGTTCGGTGAGATGCGGGGTGGGGTCTTGTGGCTGTCCACGTGTACCCTTGCCGTACAAATATTCACGTGCATGTGTTATCGGCACGTCGGTGATTCAAACTAAATAAAAAATAATAAAAAAATCAACTATTCGGACCTGTAAAGAGAAAGTTAAATATATAAGAAAAAACAAAGATGCAAGATTGTTTGGGCACCCCTGGCCCAATCATCCAACAACAAAACTCATGAGCTCAGGTGGACAAGCTCTGCCCATACTATTCCCACGCTACCGTGAGGGTTCCGGGGCTAAAAATGTTTATAAACCCTGCCAAAAGTAAAGATTCAATTTCAATTCAATTCAATATTAAATTCAATATTTATTCTCATTCCTCAAACTAAAACTAGTTTCCAATATTAAGATTATTCATCAAATAACAAAAGTTACAAAGCGTCGGCCTCTGTAGTCTAGTGGAGTGTGCGCTAGACTATCAACCCAGAGGTCCCTAGTTGGAATCCGGGCTCGGGCATGGTGCTTCGCACTTTCTTTGTTCTTTCCTATATTTAAGAATTATGGAAAACTAAAAAAATCCCATCTAAAATTGTGAAAAATGTGGAATTAAAGACAGGAACAACTAAGGGCTGGAAATGCTTGCCGAGGTTAAGGCATAACACTAGCATTGTCTTTCACGGTTGTTTCGACTAATCAATAATTCACATATGATTCCAATCAATTCCTCTAAATAAATCTATCCCTTTCTTTTCAGGTCAAAGACCAAACCTTGTTTGTATAAGCGCATGCTTTGATTCCTTGATCTCTTTTAAAAAAAAAAAATTTCATTTAGATTTAAAAATAAATTTAAATAAATAGTACTAATAATAATAATTAACATATTTCAAGAAACTTAATATCTATTCAGTGGAGAAATGGTGATGACAATATTAGTATTAAAATACTGTGTTTATTGTCATTTTACATGAAATTAAAAAATGTGTGTCAGTGAAAGCTAAGAAGGTGGAAAGAATAAGAACTGGAAAAGTAGAAAGAGAAAGAATAAGAGGTGTGGCTAGTAATGCTTAATCTATAGCAACGATTCCAAACTATTATAATCAAAACTATACAACCAGATTTTACAATGTTTCGGAAACAATAAACTGTTGTTCAGTACATTTTTGCAGTATTAGTAAACGGTTGATTTTATTTGTATAAGCACCGCCCCTACAAGAAATACCGTAATTGAACTTGGGATAAAAAAGGTAAACAATTGTAAAATTGTTTTAAAATATATAGCGAGCACAGATTACGTAATTGGTAAAATTTTCTGACAACTGATAGAAAATACATTTTTAGTGAGTCAGTATGATGATCCAGTTGAGGTTATTATCTATAACGACTCCAAGATATTTAAATTGATTAACATGATGAATATTAAAGCAATTGGGACTACATGAGAACGCAGGGTTATAACAATGCGATGAACGACAATTGAAGCGTTCTCGCGAGTAACGTAAACGACAAAATTATAATTGTTCACTTTTATTCATTTACAAGCATTTTTATTAATTTTAATTATTTTTTTTTTTGTGTATGCGATAAAAATACCCCAAACTGCTCAACTGCTTACTCAGTTCTGTTTGTATATAAGAGAGGGATTCTAACAGGTATTCGCAAAAAAAAAAAAACTCAAAAAAAGCTGTTTACATCGTTACTCGCGATTATGCTTTAATTAAGAAATTGGAGCATTGGCATTTAGGATAGTGATATGTAATATCTAGTTGAGGATCAACTTGCTCTATTAAGCTAAAAAACATTATTCTCGTTTTATTACTTATTAGTAGTTTATGCGAGGCAAACCATTTTCTTAAGATGTCTGAGTCGTAGTTGATGTTTGAAACTAGATCGAATTGTGTCGGTGAAGCATATGAAATACCCAGATCATCGGCGAAAGCTGTTACTATGCCTCGAAAATGCTGGTCAAAAATTTAATTTACATAATTTAAAAACAAAACGGGCCCAAGTACGGAACTCTGTGGTACGCCTAAAGTTATTGTAGCAGGGTAACTAAGAGCATTATCAATTTGTACTCTTTGACTACTGTTGTGACTCACAACGAGGCATTCCCCAAAATATTGTCTTTCTACTAGTGGCTGTAGAAAGTGCTGGCAATGAAAGTTGATCCACCGCAACAACTAAGCGAGCGATCAACATTCATTGCATTGCGGCACTTTTATATGAATTCAATGCCAAGGCCAGTCAATTAAAACAAAAGAAGACAACAAAATGAACACTGATCTACCGCAACAACTGGGCGATTAGTTTTTATTTTATTTAAAAACAATAAAATAAAGCGAACAATTTACTTATGTGCGGCTAGTGCCAAAAATGCTGACAATGCATTTTCGGCAAGTCAACCAACGTAGAGGTTATATAATTTAAGTTGTATTTTATTGTTGTAATTAGCATGCATACTTTTTGTCGTCATGCAATTAAAAACAGAGGTAAAATATTTTAAATAATATTTTATTGTTGGATTCAGTGTTTTGGGAAATATGACCCAATTTTCCCACACTGAACATGTTTGTACGTTTGTTTGTCTACACTTCACACTATGAAATAAGTATGTGCGTAGAAATTAAGAATGAATAATAATGTTTACTTTAAGTATGTCTGTATATTTTAAAGAATAATTAATTGTATGGAAGAGGAGTATCGCCGGCGAAACCATATGACAGTGGGGAAGGAAGTAGAACCGTATATTCTCCCTGCCATTAGCACCAGAAGGAAAAGAGGAGGAAAAGCATACAAGCGAAGGGTGGAGCGAGCATTGCTGTACGAGTAGCTAAATCTGGCGACAACGAATGAGTGGAAGAGGCGAATAAGGAGAGATATCAAGGCTAGCCGTACTTGAGGTTGGAGGCGAGAGGCAGTACAAAAAAAAAGTAGTTGCGGGACAATTTTCGAACAAAGAAAGCAGTTGCTGCAGTGGATTATATCTAAATGTACCAAGGAGTTGTTGAATAATAAATGTTATTAAATAAATGTTCCTTCTTAATGATTTGATTTTTACTATACTTTGAAGTGGATTCTATTGAAGTGTTCGAGTTGTTAATGGAAAAAGAATTTGGTTCATCATCGTTCAAACCATGCGAGTGTTAGTTTTGTAATTTAAGCATAACATTTTAAAAAAAAGGCAAACCCCTTGGAACACACTAGATGGAACACTTGAGTGAAACAGAGCGGAAGCATTTAGAGCTCATAGGAGAATTAGAAAGATTTGTAGAAAAATTGTGGGTACGGGCTAAGGTAGTTATATCGAACAAAGATCATTTTGCGCTGCTTCAGTCAAATGCGCTTGAGAAAAATTTAACGAAGGTCGAAGAGGCGGATGTACTGTTTGACTTCATAGACAGTTTTCACGAGCCACACTCTTGTGCGCAGGCAGAAAAATTTGAATCATATAAAAGTCATTTTGAAGCTCTAAAAACAAAGCTCAGGGACGTTGAGCAACAAAGAGTCGGGGAACTAGAGAGAGCAGAGGAGTTAGATATAGAAAACGAGAGGTTACGAGCTCTCTTTAAAAGAAAAGACATTTCAACGCACCTGGTAGAAAGATTGATTGCTCAACAGGCCAGGGAGGAGTTTGAAACGATAGGCCAGGCAAACGATAGAATCAGGGAGTTACAGGTGAGAAACAGACATTTGGAGGACGAGTTAAGGCTAGCGACGGATACATCTCTGTACCATAAGGAAATACTGGTGGATACAGGCAGGGAGGCGGATCATATTTACGAGAACGTGCGGTTCACTAACACAAATATGAACGTGAACGAAATTGCCAAGACGGTGAATAATCTCGTACCCTTGTTTTCGGGTACCGAGTCGCCGGCAGAAGTATATCGATTTATTCACGGATGCGACCTGGCCGCGAAGATGATGAAGGAGGCGGATATGCCAAGTTTTATAGAGTGCATAAAGCTCAGGTTGCATGGAGATGCTTTTGAATTGTGTAGGTCCCGACGGTTTAGCAAATTGGAGGATATATACATTTTAATTAAGTCAAACTATTTACGGGCGACCACATATGATTCAGTATATATCGAATTATCGAAATGTGAACAAGAGCCAGGGGAGACAATAAGTTCGTTTGCACGAAGGTTAGGTTCAATAGAAGCCAGGGGGAGGATTACATAGGGCACAACAAGATGCTTCTCGATCAATTATAAGAACGGTAGTATTAGCGCAGACAGGAGAAGATTTTTCAGAAGTAGTGAGGAGAGCGATAGACACAGAGTACATGCTAAATGACAGGCACATTAATGAGTCAGGAAGGAACTCCATGCGCAGGACATACGCAATACAGGAAAGGGATGAAGTGCAGGAATTGAGTAGTAGGATATAACAGGTTTTAAGGATAAGGAATGTAGCACCGGGGGTTAGGTTTGCAAATAACAAAGGGTCCAACAGAGAGGAGAAGAGGCACAATGAGTATGGAATGAATGTAAGGTGTTCATTCTGCAACAGGCAAGGACACACAAGGGATGAGTGCATCACTAGGAAGAACACTCCCTATTGTGAGAAGTGCCAGGAGTATGGGCACGAGAAGGAGTGGAAATGTGCACCACCATACGTCCCGGTGGAAAGGAGCAATATGCAAGGGGATAATGGCACTAGGCCATATAACAACAGCCAAGCAAGAAATAATCCGTTTAGGGACAATGCTAATGGGACCAAAGGATCCCATAATACAGGTAGCAAGCAGCAACAGGTGACATGTCACTGGTGCAAGAAGCCAGGGCATTATAAAAAGGATTGTTATGCAAGAATGAACATGGAAAGTAGGCAGGGAAACTCCATGCGGGCCAATCTACGCCAATAGATTGGAATCCCAACTCAAATAAAAAGAATAGGCAAAATGGGGTGAATATCTCTCTCACACACCAGAGGGCTATGAATAATTTGTCATTACCGTCAAGGAGAGACGGGGTGAATATCTATCATAGGTCGAACAAAGGGGTAGAGCAGTTGTCATTACCATCGGGAAGAATAAATAAGATTGAGACAAAGAGCAAGTGTAAGCGAGCGTCAGGAAAGGCATTTGATAGGTTGTCATCAACAGAGACGAGGGATGAGATGAATATCCATCAGAGGTCAAAAAAAGGCGTAGTTGCAAGCACTAAATTATCAAAGAGTAACAGGGAGGATATGGACAAAGAAAACCTTCAGGTGCTAGTAGAGGATATAGCAAAGGATAAGGCAGAAAAGAAAGGGGTCAAACATACTCGAATGGACGATGAAAAGGAAAAGGTAGAAGGATTTAAGACCCAAAATATACAAGGACAAGGGTGTGGGAAGGATAAAAAGGACCTGGGAAATGAATTGGGAAGCGCCTGCAAGAGGCTGGTTAGTCCATGTATTCAATTATTAATAATGGTCCTCTGCGTGGTAAAGGTGTGGGTATTGGGGGTTACCAATAGTTTAAGTGTACGTAAGGGTAATTCGTCAATAAGTCAGTCAGTACACAGTGCAAAAGCGAAATTGTCAATATTTAAAAAGGGTTGAAAAAGTTATGCCACGAGCTTTGGGGCATAACTAAATTATCGTTGAGTCGGTTGAAGACGAACGGTCGTCATTCAAATTGGACTTTTGGTAGAAAGGCTCCGTGTCCCGTGGAGTAAATGATGTGTTTCTTTACTGGTGGATTCTGGGCGGATACTAGTTTGATTAAGAAAAAGTCACTGAAGTCGTTCGAAAACCTAAATAAAAAGGACACGAGAGAATTAAGTGGCGCATTTGGGGGATATGTACGTACTTTAGGTTCAATTGAGGTGAAACACTTACTAATGGACAAACTGTGTTTCACGTTACAGGTGGTGGAAACCGAACAAGGGATGCGAGTAAAAACCAAAATACCGGAAATAATCATTCACAAACAGGAAATAGAGACGGGAATATATTTGGGGGATGCTTTGGTAGAAGTGAAGAAAAACAAAGTCCTTGTTCCAATCTTAAACGCGACAGAAAATTAATATATTTTAAAACCAGATTTTTAGCCAAAATTTTCTAATTTATTAAATACAAGGAACCGAGTAGTGGAACAATTAATACACACCAAACAACAGATATAAGGAAAAGGATAGATATATTATTGAAATCTATTGATATAGGTAAAAGTTTTAATAAAGAGGAGAGATCATCGATAGAGAGATTGTGCATATCATTTCATGATATATTTTTGTTAGAGGGTGATGAATTGTCCTTCACACCAGTTTTAAAGCACGAAATACCGACTAAAGCAGATCAATCACCTATTGTACAGGAAGCAGTACAGGTTGCCTCAGAGCCATAGGGAGGAAATAAATAAACAGGTAAACAAGCTGTTAGAGGACAGAATAATTTCACCAAGCAAATCGCCTTGGAATTCTCCTTTGCTGCTAGTATCGAAGAAAAGTGGTAAAGACGGACAAAAGAAATGGAGGCTAGTAATAGACTTTAAGAAAATAAATGAGGCTACAATAAAGCAGGTGTTCCCAATTCAACGAATAGTTGAAATATTGGACCATTTGGGTCAAAGCAGGCATTTTTCGACATTTGATCTCGCAAGTGGGTACCACCAGGTTTTAATAAATGAAGAAGATAAGGAGAAGACAGCGTTCAGTACAGGAATGGGGCATTACGAATTTAATAGAATGCCGTTTGGTCTGACAGGTGCCCCGGCAACGTTTCAGAGAATTATGAATCATATTTTAACAGGATTACAGGGTTTGGACTGCTTTGTGTATTTAGATGACATAGTAGTTTACGGAAGGAATTTAGGGGAGCATGAGAAGAGGTTGACAAAGGTTTTCAACGTATTAAGGGAAAATACATTGAAATTGAATACAGAAAAATCTCAGTTTTTGCGCAGGGAAGTAGTATATTTAGGACATAAGTGTTACTTATGTAAGTGTATATAAGTGTTACTAAGAGCTTTACCTGATCCAGGGAAAGTAGAATGCGTAAAAAGAATTCCAGTACCCCGAAATAGAAAAGAGGTACAAGCATTTTTGGGATTAATTAACTATTACAGAAAGTTTATTTCAGGCACAGCTTTCTGCAGCTGTCAGAAAGCATTTAATGAATTAAAAGAGGCAGTTATATCACCTCCAGTTTTAGCATATCCGGATTTTACTAGGCCATTTATATTAAAGACAGACGCTAGTAATGAAGTTCTAGGAGCCGTTCTGTCTCAAGGGGAGGTAGGCAAAGATAGACCAATTTCATTTGCGAGTAGAGCTCTAAATGACGCAGAGAGGAGGTATTCGACGATAGAAAAGGAATTTTTAGCCATAGTGTGGGCGGCAAAGAATTTTAGGGCATATTTATTGGGTAGACATTTTAAAGTATACACCGACCATCAGCCATTAAGGGGGATAGCGAACTTAAAAGATCAAACATCCAGATTAGCGAGATTTAGGCATAAGTTATCAGAATATGACTTTGAGATAATTTATAAGCCGGGAAAGAAGAATCTTAATGCTGACGCTCTTAGTAGAGTACCACATGTGAGCGAAGATGTGGCGGTAAAAGATTTGCACAGAACTAAGGCAGAAAAGATAAAGGAAGACGTGAATATGGTTGAGACACGATCTAAGATTAGGGAAGAGGAAAATGAGGAGCAGTCAGCACAGGAGGGGGAAGGGATTATTGACGAGGAGGAAGCCATAGGACCACCCGAAAAACCAGTTGCAAGAGTGCTGACAGATCCGAGGGAGATACAAATGAAAATATAGGATTTTCACGATTTAAAGCTTGGGGGGCATCAAGGGTCTCTTAAAACGTATTTGAGAATCAGGCAGGAATTTAGGTGGAGTGGGATGAAAAACCAGATAAAGGAGTATGTGAAAAATTGCAAAAAATGTCAGGTAAACAAGAGTTCAAGGCTGACTAAAATGCCGATGGTGTTAACAGATACACCAAGGCGACCTTTTGAAAAGGTATACATGGACATGGTAGGAATATTACCAGAAACAGTTTCAGGTAATAAGTATATATTAACGTTTCAGGACGATTTTTCTAAGTATATGGCATGCGTACCAATGCCAGCATTTTTTGATGAAATAATTACTAGACACAATACACCCAAAGTGTTAATAACAGACAATGGATCGAATTTTGTGTCTAAATTATTTTCAGACGTTTGCAAAATGCTGGGGATAAAGAAATTGCATATAACACCCTACAACCCACAGGCGAATGGCTCGTTAGAACGGAGTCATAGACCTTTGGCAGAGTATTTAAGGAGTTTTGTGAAGAAAGATGGATCTAATTGGGATCAGTGGTTGTCATCGGCAATGCACGTGCATAATAATACACCTCATTTATCAACAAAACCAACGCCATTTAAAACATTATACGGGTTTGATTCAGAAATGCCTACAAATTTGAAAAGAAAATGTGGCCCTCTATATAACTCAGAAGATTATTCAAAGGTGATAAAATATCAAATACAGAGAGCACACGAGTTAGTGCGTAGAAATCAGGATCAGGTGAAAAAAGTATCAAAGAAGTATTATGATAGTAAGACAAACGCAGTAGAATTTAAGATAGGGGACAGGGTGCTCCTGAAAAATCAGGTCAGAGGGCGGATTCTGAAAAACGCTAAAGCTAAATCTCCACCGCTAAAGCTAAATTTATAGTTTTTAGCGATATTGCTATTCTGAAAAACTCTATCGCTTATTTTCATGCTAAAAATTTAGAGACTGAACGAGCTTTTAACGAAGAATAAAATTAAAGCTGTCATAGCTAAATTTTTAACGATTGCTGCGATTCTAAACTTTTTTTAGCGATTTACAGAAACTCTAATTTTATTTTTAGCTATAATTTTAGAGTCCAATATTTTGTTGCCGCTAAGTTAAAAATTAGAGATTTTTCAATTAATATCGTAATTTTTGATATATATATTAAGAAAAATTAATGCTTTGTCTCTTTTGAATGTTTTCAAAGAAAAAATACCAATTTAAAGTACTTTTCCGAAAACTTGCTGTTTGTACACACTTAAAAATTTGTATAGAACTTTTACACCGATCGGTGTTCCAGGGAGTCCTACACCGTTCGGTGTTAAAAAACACTGTGTCAAAGTGCCAGAATTTTATATCCGAAAGAGCATATTTTTTCACACCGATCGGTGTAAAATAGTAAACATCATAAAAATACGCAAAACGATAATTTTATTTAACACCGATCGGTGTAATTTTTAACTATTCGAAAGGATGTTTTTTCAATTTTTATTAAATTGTTATTAAATTTATTAATTGTCAAATGAAATAAGCCGCAAAAAACTTTGATTGGAACTTATTTCATTGGGATTTATTTCATAATGGAATAAGAACCAAACAAAAAAAAATTAAGTATTTCCCAAAAATAATGAAATTGCCCCAAAAATTGGGAGTTATTTCATATGAAGTATGGACATTTTTTGGGGCTTATTTAATTTTTTTGGGGTCTATTTCGTGGTGTCAAAAATAAAGTTTGAATCTTTCATCAAGATTTACAAAATTAAAATGAACAAATAAAATTGGGAAATTTCAATTTTTAATTTCTTTATCAATGAGAATGTGATTTCAATATTGCTCTTCTTCTTTGCCTTTCTAATTTCACACCGATCGGATAAGTTCGTCATTTACACCGAGCATGCGGTGTAAATTAACACCGTTCGGTGTGGAAAATGTAAATATCCGCTCACCGGTGTAAATTTATTTTTGAAATTTTTTAGTGTGTATTTATCAGTTGTATTAATATTAGGGGTATTCACGTTTCAGTGCACTTGCCTGTGCAGTTGAGGACTTCTGCAGTTAGGTTTTCGTGAACAAACCACTAACACTTTTTCCAAGCTGTCAAATTTTTAATGCACACAAGTGCACAACTGCTCAAATCTTCAAGTTTAAGGCTGCAGTAGAAAAGCACTTGTGCAGATTTTTGATTTTGATATTTTGATTTTGTAAAGTGCAGAAGTCCTCAACTGCACTGGCAAGTACACTGAATCGTGAATACCCCTATTGTTATCATATAACATGCTTTTAGAAAAAGGTTTCATCTCTTAAAACTTTATAAAAATTTATTAAATGAATTGGTAGTTTACAAATAAGCTAAAATTGTTGTGAAACACTCTTATGTGATAATTCTGTATCACGAAAAAGCACACCAACGATAAGAAAAACACTTGAAGCAAAACAATTCTATATGGAAGAAAGTATTGCTTCTTGTGTCTTTCTTATCATTGGTGTGCTTCTACGTTATACGGAATAATGCAGTTAGTTTAAAATTAAGTCATAAATTGACAAGAAATTTTTCACCTAAGTTTAAATATGTAAAATGTACTCTGAGTGCAAAATTTTGAAGAATTGAATGAAACCTAAGCCTCCAATAAGCCACGACTGTTTTGGTATTTAAAGTTGAACCAGTCAAAATAAATCCTTACTAGTTTTTACATAGTTTTATTCTATGACAACACGAGAATTTTTAATGAAAAATCATAAAGTACTCGTGTAAATATACTTAAAAAATTAACCACCAATTTTTAAGTATGTTAACTTAAGTTTATTTAAAATTTTTTCAAATAACTGAATGTTTTTATTTGCACTTTTTTTTAAGATATTGGTGCAGTTAGTAAACCATTTTAAAAATATTAAACAAGCTTATTTTAATTATTATATTAACTTAATTAAGGTTCGAAAGAAACTTTAAAAAGTTTTGGAAAACTTTTCACTCGGATGATGAATTTTTGACAGTCGAAAGTAGAATTTTTGATATCAGGAGGTGAGTTTTATTGTCAAAACTTCATGTAGCCCCGGGGACTAGTAGAAATTTTGACAACCGGCACAAGAATTTTTGAGTGAAGCAAAAGGGTTGTGCTTTACCCTCACAAAAGTGTTAGTATCACTGTTTTGCTGTGTATATTTTCTGAAAAAGTAGTTTTATTTATGTTTCCGTATAAAAAAAAAGAATTGTGCTTTGCTTTTAATATTTAGAAAATATTTATTTTTAGGCTAAAAATGCAGGCTTGAGGAGCAGTTAAAAAGCATGGAGTCACTTCAGTCGCCTTTAATTTATTTTAGTGTCAATAAAAATTGCTACAATTCTTTTTTAAGAATTTTAAGACTAGGCCAGTCTTAGGAGCTAAAGAGTTTAAAATAAATATTTATGTTAAATTACTTCTGACATACGCAATGTATTAAGTTTTTTCTTTACTGCATTCAACTTGCAAAACTAATACATTGAATATACTTTTTAAATATTTATAAATATGGCAGATAAAGAGTTAATACATGTTCAAGGATGTTTTATGGTTAGGTGCTTGATCGACCGAGTATAAGTCAATATTTTCTTTCGTATTACAGTCGATTGAGCTCGACAGTTTAATTTGGTAGTAAGTGTATTTCGGGTATGACAACTTTTAGGTATAGTGCGATTTTTATCCTCGCGTATAGTTTAGGTTAAGGATTTTTAGGTCCAGTTGACAAGAAAACTTTAACACTGATACTTTTTTTACTACAGTATATTTTATAAGTGGAGTAAAATCCAAACATATAATTTTAAAACATGTTTTCAATTTATTCCATCTCTAAGCTAATTAGATAAAATACTTACAACAAAATAATCATGAATAAAAATTTTAGTTTTTTACAAATTTTTAATGTTTACACAAGTTTTGGTTTTATAAGTTATTTTACTTAAAACAGTTACATTCCTTGAAGCTCATAATATCGTTTTGAATACAAAAATTATTTGTAGTAGTAGTGGCAGTCAAATGCGTCTTAAAAAACTCGTTCATTCGCTGAGAAGACGTCAAAATTTCTGGATAACATTTTCAGGTTTCATTTACCACAGCAAAAAATGACAATTTAAATACAACAGATAGAAATTTTTTTCAACTCAACATTTTCTTTCCTATAGTAGGCGATTTGAAACTCAGAATCGCATTTTAGCGAAATCGCTAAGGAATTGAACGAAGCATTTTTTTAGCATTTAAGCGATAGAGATTTAGATTAAGCTAGGCGATTTTCAGAATCCGGCCTCAGGAGGAATAAGTTTTCTCCAATTTGGACTGGACCATTTGATGTGGTGGCTATTAGGAGCCCAGTTACAACTGAAATTTTAGTAAAAGGGAGAAATAAGAGGCTGCATAACAACCTGCTTAAATTATTTCACGAAAATTAAAGGATAAGAAGAAATAATGAAGTTATTTTTTATATATATGAAAAAAAAAATAAATATATGTATATATTAACGCAAGTAAAATAGCGTAATTAAGTGAGTATTAGAGTAAAGAGATAGTTTAAATATAATTGATTATTATTATGTAGATGTAGGAAAATTATAAAAACTTTTTTTTCATTATATACATTGTCTAGAATAAAGGGAATATAGAAAAAAAAATATGTTTGGGACATAAGGAAGTGTTCCAGAAAGTATTGTGTACTAAAAAGATTTTGTTTGTTTCATTATAGGAAATTATATAAGAATGGTGTGGTTATTCATGATTGTAAGTGGAGCGCAGGAGGCGTGGATGCAGCAAACAGAGGCTAAGGAACTTACGGAAACACCGATGTTTTTCGAGAAAACAGACACGGCGTTGTTTTTTAAGAACGAGTGGACAAAAGTCACACGTTTCGAACCTATTCAGATGGGGGAAGTTTTAAAAACGGTAGCAGAAATGCAAGAGAAGACGAGAGCAGTGTGTGTGGAGGAGGAGCTGACCACTTTGGACAAGTGCACAACGACATTTAGGGAGATGGAGGCGATCATTAAAAATCTACTGAGCAACGAGAACAGTATAAAGCAGACATTTCGTCATGGACGTATCAGGAGATCATTGGACTTCGTTGGAGAGGCATTTAATTGGGCATTCGGGGTGATGGATAGGAAGCATTCAGATAAAGTAATGGAGCACCTGAGCAACATAATTTTATTTTTGAATAATTTTTATGAACATGTATACTTGTTGTCCCAACAATCGCAGCGAGGAAGGGATAGGAAAGTCGGGGGGCTTCTGTGCTTCCTCACGATCGAGTCTTAAAACCTCAGCACAGCATTGCACCAGTAGGTCAACACTTCTAACTGACCTATAGGAGGAGAGGAGGCGTTGTAGTCGGAATCAGACTAAATCATCCCAACAACAGTCCACTAGACGAGAGTAGTACTCGTCAAGGTAGATAATTGGGTCCCTCTCCCACAGTGCTGTGCTGTGATTCATCCGTTGTTGTTGTTCCTCGATGGCGGCAAGGTCAGATGCCCGATGCCTTGCGAGGAAGAAGAGGCGAGACTCCATAGAGAACGGGTCTTTCACTTCCGAACAGTAGCCGTCGTCACTCATGTCAAAAGCAGACTCGAAAAAATTGAGTTACCTGGTGGGTCTTCATGAAAAACACTGATCGCATTGATGGGGTCCAACCAACCTCCCCTAATGGCGGGTACTCCGGCCAAGTTGGCGGCACTTGAACAGCTTGTTCTTCGAGCAGAGCGCGTCGGTACTGTTGGTATTAAAGTTGAACCTTACCTAAAGTTAGTTCAACCAATTAATTATAACTCGTAATAAAAAAAAATAAATTAATACTTACGATTGTACATGGTGAAGGTGGAGATATTGTTGTTCGAACGTAGTCAGAAGAACTAAGTTTATTCGCAAAAAGTGGTAACCAAGAAAACTTTTTGCATGAGAAAAAAAAAAACAAAACCGATTTTTGTAGAAGTAAAAGTAAGCAAAACGTCACACAATTTAACAAAGGAAACATTTTTAGTTAAATAAGCGTTAATTGCGAAATGGCAGAGTATGTAAATAAAAAAAAAATGAACCAGAAAGGGGTTACTAAAACAGTTTGGTAATGTTTAAAATGAAACAGAAATTGGTGGTTCAAGCAATTGCAGAATCGAACGAGAGGTAAGCGTAAATGTGCTATAAGGGAAAATAATTGCAATTAAAATGCTGAATAAGCGTTTTGGTAATTCTTGAGTTCACAAGCAAAAAAGTAAAGTAGTAACGAGTGTCAGCATATGTAGGTGCAACTTGAAAAGCAAGAGTATGTAATAATTAATATAGTTTATTAATTAAGAATTTGATTAGGTCAGTAAAACGACAGCGGAGCAAAACAAAGGAATAGTATTAAAACAGTTAATAGTAATAAGAATAAATGACGTTAATTAATAGTAGGGTGAAGGAAGTAAAATTTACGGGATAGAAAATTTAGTAAAGTAATAAAGAGGAAGGTTCGCATAAATCGGGACTTTTTTTTAGCCACAGAAGATAGCAGGAAAAGCAGGAAAAGATAGCAGTAGGATAAGAGAACTGTGAAAGATAGTAGCAGAATAATCTGGAGTAACGAGCAATTGTCTTGGAATTTTCAAAGTGAATGACGTAGTTATGGTCACGCATTCTAGTTGGAGACTCCAGGATAGTGCCAACCTATTTGAAAAGTTTTTTTGGTGTAGTAAATGCCCAAAAGTTGAAATAAATTCAAAGAATAAAATAAAAATCGCATCAAATTCGAAAAAAAAAAAATAAAAATTTGATAATCAAAATTCGAATATAAATAAAAAGTCACACTATGCGAAAAGATTGAAATTTAGAAGCATTAAGATTGAAATGAAAAATTATTTTTAGGGTTCATGAATTATTAAGGTTCATTAAAGTTACATTTAAGGAAAAATCTATTAAAACTAAAAAATTTATAATATGTAAAGATCACTGAAAAGAGCTTATAAAGCATGTACAAATTGTTATAGTTGTGATTATAAGCACAGAATTTAAAAAAAAGAAAAAAAAAAGAGAAAGCATTTTGGCGCAAGACTTAAATTTAAAATTGGTTGTAAATTAAGTAATTTTGAAATGAAAATATTAAAATAAGACATAAGTATTAATTTTATCTAAAAATAAATATGAGGGTTACCTATAGTCTTGTATACATCACCATAGCAGGAGTGCAACGAGCATAGATAACAGGAAAATACTTTGGGTCTAAAGATGCAACGGAATTCTATGACTAAAGCCGAAAGTGGACAAATGCAACCTTATTTTTTCATTCTGATACGAGGTCACGTACAACAAGTAATTATAATGGAGTTTTAACCGAAAAGATGATAGGCAGCGAGAAGAAGCTACAAGAAACAAGGAACGGCATTAGTTTAAAAATGTCAACAGTTCTGAGTCATCGTCAAAAAGACACAGTAAAATGGAACAGAAGTGCAGGTTTACAGTACATTATTTTAATTAAGTAAAGATGTTAGACGTATCGCAACAATTTGAAATTATGTTTTTTTTAACATTTTTCAAATATATGCTGGCAGTTTTTCTGTGGAGCATAGTGCGAAGGAATAATGGAAGCGACTTTATAAGCAAGTGGGATACAGTAAGGCCGATAAGGGGTCCAAGAGCCCACCGCACGACTATATCACACAACAATAGATCACATTTCTTTCAGCGAGAGAGACAGAAGAATATAAAAACAAATTAAATAATAACTCAAAATGTTGCATTCAACTTAGATGGAACAACAACTTCAATTATAAGTCAAGATACATGATGTAAGACTACACCGTGGACACAGCAGAACAGACCAAAATGGCACTATTTCGCACAGAAAAATCCTTACACCAATGAAAGAAAGAAAACACGTCGTGACATTTTTTCGGCACACCGATGGACAACGGGGGGGAGAAATAAAAACAACAGAAGAAACAAGAAGATGACCAAAAGTAATAGACACCTTACACCAGGCAGTAGCAGGCCAACGAGGATCAGATTACACCACAAGGGATGCATGCATACAAGACAGAAGTGACATTGGTTAAAACTGAAAATGTTAAATGAGGTAATTTGTCATTTTAAAAGTAGTAAAAAATTATTATAAATACAAGCAGAAATTTATGCACATAAAGAGTACAAAATAAGCAATGACTCTAAAAAACTTTGTAGAATTAACAACTTAAGAATTAAGAACATAGTACAATATCAAATATGGTATTAGTAGAAAAATTATACTTTAAAAGTGTAAAATATATTGAAAATGAATTTATTTCTAGATTTGCTAGAATTTATTAAGATTTGATTTAGACTAGAGAGAAGAAAAAAAAACAACCACCTGATAGAGGCATATTAAACAAAGGTGCAAACAAATTTAAATTAGATTGACGAAAATTTTAACTTCTTCAAGGTAAAAATTTTCTTTGTGTAAGGGGGGAGGAATGTTGTGACTCACAACGAGGCATTCCCCAAAATATTGTCTTTCTACTAGTGGCCAAGTGCTGGCAATGAAAGTTGATCCACCGCAACAACTAAGCGAGCGATCAACATTCATTGCATTGCGGCACTTTTATATGAATTCAATGCCAAGGCCAGTCAATTAAAACAAAGGAAGACAATAAAATGAACACTGATCTATCGCAACAACTGGGCGATCAGTTTTCATTTTATTCAAAGACAATAAAATAAAGCCAACAATTTACTTATGTGCGGCTAGTGCCAAAAATGCTGACAATGCATTTTCGGCAAGTCAACCAACGTAGAGGTTATATAATTTAAATTGTATTTTGTAATTTAAATTGTATTAATTGTATTTTGTTGTAATTAGCATGTATACTTTTTGTCGTCATGCAATTAAAAACAGAGGTAAAATATTTTAAATAATATTTTATTGTTGGATTCAGTGTTTTGGTAAATATGACCCAATTTTCCCACACTGAACATGTTTGTACGTTTGTTTATCTACACTTCACACTATTAAAAAAGTATGTGCGTAGAAATTAAGAATGAATAATAATGTTTACTTTAAGAATGTCTGTATATTTTAAAGAATAATTAATTGTATGGAACTAGAGTAAATTCTTGAGCCAGATATAACCTAGGTCAAGAATTCAGGAAATACAAGATTAACATTTCCTAGTTGTAACTTAGACTTAAGAAATTACGTATGAAGAAATAATTGTAAGCTAGATTAAGAATTCAATAATTACGATAAAAACTAAGACTAATTATTGTGCAAGATTGCCTTCCGCATCTTGCACAAATGCTGAGTACAGCTAATTATCATTAAAACCGATGTGTTAAGCATAAGTATTTTTAAGAGAATAGAGAGTTGATTTTTAACTGTGAACACAAGTAAAACTGAAAATAAAAGTATACAGTCACTAGTGTGACCGATAAGAAAAGTACAAGAAACGTTATTTTTTCTAAATAAAACAAAGGACCTAGAGAAGGACCAGAGGACTGTTCAAACGGCATCGACATGAGTAAGTATAATTAAGGTAACATTCCGGCAACCTCACGGCTGCCTACTGACCGGCATAACTCACCATGCCTAATACAATAAGGTGAGCAAATATAACCAGGATTTGGGACGAGTTCCCGGTCTGACCAGTAGGGCCTTAGACGCGCATCCTCACGGGAGGACGCAACACTACGGGATTTTTAATAAAATTCAAACCAGTCGTGCATGCTGCCTCTAAAACCGATTGTGTGAAGCTTGTTTAATAAAATACTATGATCGACCATGTCAAAAGCGTTTGTTATGTCTACAAATAGACCCGCACACGACTTTCTGCTGTCAAGACCTTTAACAAAGAAGGAGTAAAATTTAAGTAAGGCATGATTGACATGAGCTAAAAAAGTTAGTTCTCTTAAAGAAATCTAACAAACTTTTTTTACTAGTTTTTTAAACATTTTTCATATTGTGGGTAAAAGAGAAATAGGTCTATAATTATGTATGTCATCTTTACTTCCCTTCTTGAAAAGCGGGATAACAATAGCTTCTTTAAGTTCATGAGGAAAAATTCCTGCACAGATGCAACGATTGAACAGATAGGCTAGCACGTCATATATATTGTAGACTATTCTTTTTAGTACGTTGTTTGAAATATTATCGGCACCGCACGAGCTTGAGTTATTTAGGGCATTAATTAATTTTATTATTTCTATTACTCATTACTTCTTCGTAATAGAGACTTTGGACAGAAGGACGATCGCCAACTATAGACTGCGGTTCAAGGTATGAAGATGGGATAGAGGAAGACACGGATAAAGAAGTAAAGAATTTATTAAATTCATTTGCAATTGTTTAGCTGTCTGCGCATATGCATTCATTTATTTTTAAAGACATGCCATTATTCACTTTTTGAGATCTGTTTATTTCGTTAATAAGTTGCCATTGGTTTTTTTAAATCGTTACCACACTCAGAAAATCTAGATCGGTAAAAGTTGTTACGGGAAACAGGAATTTAATTTATCATTGCTTTAAGCAGTGATTTTAAGCGCTGTTTTAAAAAACAATTGGTAAGATGCTTAGAGCACTTAATGCTCGTTTTTAAGGAACTTGTTTTTAAGTTTGATTTTTTTCAATAGGTTGTCATTCATCCAAGGTTATAGTTTTTTTTCACTTTTTTGCGAACTTGTCTTACATAGGTAGCGCTATCGATATGTTTTTTGAGAGTGCTGTAAAAAATAGAGTAAGCTTCCGAAGTATCGTAGGAAGCGTACACCTCCGTCCAAGATTCAAAAAGGAGACTAGTGTTCAATTCATTAAAATTTACAACAGAAGTTGAAATTAAATTGGAAAGTGTTGGTCTGTCATGCCGAGTTCTTAAAGCTAGACCTGTCATACAATGGTCACTAATGTTGAGGTTGAAGTTAAAGCAGTCATAATTAGGGGCCTGAGAGTGAATTGTGTAACAGCAGATTATTGTAAAGCTTTCTCTGTTTATATCGAATTTAACTTCTATAGCATCTGCTGTTGTTTAACTACAACTGACAGCAGAACAGTTCAAATAAGATTTTATAAAAAGATCAGATTCTCCCTTTGACCAAATAAAGAAAACTTATTTGTTAATTTTATCAATTTACAAATTCAATGTTATAGCCTAGTTTCAATACATAAATGTAATGAGTTTTCATTTCAGTTTTTTCTTATGTGTAAGCTAAGTTTTTTTAATAAGAAAAATTGAATATATACGTCTTAATTTGTATTTTAATTTATAGTTTTTGTTACATTTTAATTGCAGATTTGTTTTGGTTTGTAATGAGTTTAATTTCGCTTTTATTGTAATTTCATTTTCAGTTTAATTTAATTTTTATTTTTTTTTCAGTCTAGTAAAATTTCTTGTTAGATTATTTTAATTTTTATTGAAGTAGTTTATTATTTTAGTTTTTACTCAAATTAGTTTTATTAGAATTTAGTTTTAGTCTACTTTGACTCAGTCAAATTTGACTCAGTTTTATTTGGCCAAGAAAAATAATAGATATATATATATATTATTTCATCTAATGTACCTGAAAGGCAGTTTGGAGTTATTATGATTGGTTTAGTTTTGTCATGGTTAAACTATTTTTATATTCTGTATGGTTGAATTGCATTTTGGTATTGTTTTTTTTTAACTCAAAAAATATCTTATACTTGTATGAATTTTTAGAGTTTTATTATAGAATGATTAAACAAAAATATAAATCAAATAATGGGTAAGTCGAAAAACTAGTTTTAGTTCAAGTTAGCTATTTTAGGAGGCTCAAGCAAAAACAGTATTTGTTAAATACTTTGCATCGAATTATGAAGAATTTATACTTTAAATGCTCGTTTAAAAGTAAATTCGAAACTAGTCAACAAATTTATAGAAAAAAAAGTTAATTTATAGAATTATAGAAAAATATAAAAAAAAAGAAACACAATTGGGGCTGCAGGCTGGTGCGTGTAGCCTGTCAATATAGAACAATATATTTCATATGTTATGTAAACACAATCCACATCACACGCCGAGCTTGTCGTGCTACAGAACACGCTGCAGCCGAACAATTTTTATTTTCTAATTTGACAGGCGTGTATTGAAAAATAAATAAAAAAGTCTGTGTTCAGACGAGAATCAAATGATGGAATTAATCCAAGGTTGTGGTTTGTTTTTTGCTAAAAAAATTAACTATACGAGAGCAAAAATTAATTTCGAACATAAGCAACATTTGGATGACGCTCAAGACCTGAATTAATTAGTCAAATATAGTAAAAAAGAACAAAATAAGGGAATAGCTTAATCATTTGATTGTCTTCTGAACATAGCCATAGATTGTATTCCATACGCCAGCAATAGTTCTACATGCCTAAAAAATTTAAAAAATAAATTCACACCTTTGAGCGGATATTTACATTTTTTAAAACCGAACGGTGTTAATTTACACCGCTTATACGGTGTGAATTCTTGAAGTTATCCGATTGGTGTGAAATAAGAAAGGCAAAGAAGAAGAGTAATATTAAATCACATTCTCATTGATAAACAAATTAAAAATTGAAATTTTTAAATTTTTATTGCTGAATTTAATTTTTTAAATCTTGTTTAAAGATTTAAATGTAATTTTTAGCACCACGAAATTAACCCCAAAAAAATGAAATAAGTCCCAAAAAATGTCCATACATTTTTGGATGTTACTTCATATGAAATAACTCCCATTTTTCAGAGACTATCTCATAAATTTTGGGAAATATTTCATTTTGGGAAAAAAGCCCAGTGAAATAAGCTCCAATCAAATTATATTTGGGGCTTATTTTATTTGACAATTAATAAATTTAATGACTATTTAATAAAACTGTTAAATACATCCTTTCAAATAGTTAAAAATTACACCGTTCGGTGTTAAAAAAATAATCATTTTACGTTTTATAAATAAACACCTAACAGATTACAAAACAAACATCCTATCTGATATTTACTTTTTTACACCGTTCGGTGTAAAAAAAATATTCTCTTTCGGATATTCTAACACTTTGACACGGTGTTTTTCAACACCAAACGGTGTAAGACTCCCTGAATCGCCGATCGGTGCAAAAATTCTATAATAATTTTTAAGTGTGCATACACAGCACAGTCGAATTGAAAGGAAACAAAAAAATGAAAATCTTTTGATTTTCATCAACCCACTCGACAACTGCCAAACTGATCAATTGACAAAGCCATACACGCTTTGATTTGAGCCACAAACGACTCAGTTAAAGATTGTATTGTGTATGGCTCGCTTTAACTATTAGGCAATTATAAAAATTAATATGTCTGATAATAATAAAAATATAAAAATAAAACCGGTTTCTTTTTTTTCTTCTTTCTCTTTCGTTTCGGTTGATGTTGCAGCTGCTATTGTCGTAGCTGCTGTTGTCTGATGTTGCTGTCGCTAGCTGTGGTGACTTACTGTTGCTATTGCCTATGCTGCTTTTTTAGCACAGAGAAGCGCAGGATGTTGGTATTGTGGATTGTGGTGATGGTGTCGCCACCCTTAGTGGCTGGTGCTGCTGTTGAGGTGGTTGTGGTGGCTGCAAAAGTGGCAGCTGACACCCGCAGTGGTTGCTTTAGCTGGTGGTGCTGTATTGTTGCTGATGCTGTGGTTGTTGCTGCTTCGGTGTTGGTGGGCTCCAAGCGATTAACGCTGCTAGCTGTTGTAGCTGCTGTTGTACCGACGTACCCAGTGAGCGCTAGCTGGTTGCACTGGCACTGACGTGGCGTCGGTGGTGATGGTGTCGCCACCCTTAGTGGCTGGTGCTGCTGTGTGGGCGCTCACAGCTAGTAGTGTTGATGTTGTTGCTGCTGCTCGCTGTTGTTGGTGACTGCTAGCGATTGACGCTGCTGGCTGTTGTATTTGCTTTATTGGTTGGTGGTACGCCATTATTTTTTATGTTTTTTTTAAACAATTTATACCTACGTTGCCGATTTTTCTGGCTGTTTCCACGATGTCCTAAACACGAAAATAAATACTTTTTCGGGTGTTGTCGGAAATTCGCGATTAACATGGTATAATTATTTGAAAAGGTAGCCGTGACAGTTTTTTGGCGATTGGTAGTTGTCAAAAACAGCTAAAGGAGTTGTAGTTTGCTGCTGTTGACTAGCTATGTGCTTATTTGTAACATTTCTTTGATTCATTAAATTTGTTCGCGAAGTTTATTGGAATGGTTTTATTTTGCTGCGATTCACTAGCTATGTTTAAGTCGTTGCCTTTTTTTCACATTTCTTTAATTAATTGCATGAACAGCTAATTTTGACAACTACCCATCGCCGCTCGTGAGAAAAAACCATTCTACGCCATGGCACAATTACTGACAAGGTAGTAGCGTAGACTGGCTTTTTTTCTCACGAGCGGCGATGGGTAGTTGTCAAAATTCATATGACATAGCATTTATTTGCAAAAATTCTTCTAGTTAAGCGCAAAAATTATTTTACTATTTTTGCCATCAAAACAACAAGGGTTGTTTTTTCGCCCCCTTTGACTTTTTTCGCGAAATTAATTTTTTCCAAAATGTTGTTTTTATATTTTTTACAAAAAAGTCAAGTTTCAAAAATAATTTATGTGAAAAAATTACCACAATATCTCTTTCCAATCAAAAGTTATGGCTAAAAATCTATTTTTTCATACAATTATAAAATCTATAGTTATAAAACTAATTTTCTGTTTGTTTGTTTGTTTGGCCTTTATACAAATCTAAACGGCTCAACGGATTTCGGAAAATGTTACATACTTAGTTTTTGCCACGCCCCCTCCGACATTTTTCAAATAACGGTTATTTTGTTATTATAATACTTTCGTTATTATAATACAAAAAAGTCCAGTCTTAAAAATAATTTATGTGAAAAAATTACCCCAATATCTCTTTCCAATCAAAAGTTATGGCTAAAAATCTATTTTTTCATGCCAGACTATTAATAAGTTTAGTTTATTGAGGCGTTTCTCTAAGGACTTATAATACTGTCCTAACGATATAGTGTACTTATATGGATTTGTTATATAATAAAAATTTGATTGAATTAAATATAAATAAAATTATTGAGCTTAATATAGTATAGTTTGACAATGTCTAAATTTACTTAGTTATTACAGCTTACAGATGGCTTAAACTAAAAACAGATGTTATTGATTGTTGAGACGACATTAATTACATTAAATTTACATTAAAATGAGTTTACGTTGCACAAAATTGAAGTTCCGAAACAGACTGTCTAGTCAGCTGAGTGACTCTATACAGAGTTGTTGTTGTTGTTGTTGCCTTCTTGAAAACTTACTTGATCTAAAGCTCACAATCTTAATTCATGTAATTATTTAATAGATCATAAATGAATAGGAAATAAATGAAGAGATCCTTCTTGAAAACATTAATATTACTTTTGCATAGAAAACGAGCAGGAAACGAGTTCCAAAGTCTTATAGCATAAATAAAGAATTGACGATCCGACGTAAGAGACGAATGCCTAAATTGCACAAGCTGGTTAGAACGGTTGGAACGAGCAAATCTGAGTCTGTTGTATAAATACGACGGTTTGTGGGTATATATTATCTTGTGTAGCAAAAGAAGAGTTTTAAATTTTAGTTGTTGGTCAATAGTTCTATTAAAAATTTGCACGGCTAGTGAAGATACTCGATCTGATCTTGTTAAACTAAAAATGTATCTTGTAATGTTGTTAACTATAACTCTCAATTTCTGTTTGCCTTCCGAGTCACAATTTGCAAAGAGTTCACTACCATAAAGCAATGTTGGAAACAGATAAGCTTTCGCAAGTGTCATTCTTATTTTAAAAGGTGTTAAATATTGCGTCGCCCACAAGGATGTCAACATACCGTATACTTTTCCATAAAACAGAGTTTTGTTTTAAAACTCTCTATATATAGTTTGAACGTCCCCATTTATCTCAAAGAATGCAGTTGTGTGTCTAGAGTAATTACGAATATTTTGGATAATATAAAATCTTCCTTATAGTAATCTACTTAGTTTTTTGCCTCCCCACCATCCGCCCCTCTCCTGTTAAATTTGTTTTGTTGTGATGGCTCCATTTTTCTCACTATTGTGTCACCGTTTTCACTCAGTTCTTTATCAATGGTACTTTAAATGTTGTACATATATCACCATTTTATCGAAAAGATGACTGTGAATAAGAATGCTGTAAAAGTTAATATTTTCATGTAATCAGTTTCAGTTATATATAATAAAACATATGCGCATCTGGTCAGCACAATTATCTCATTAGTTTTGATCTGTGCGTTAAATTCACAGATAGATGGCGCCGCATTTGTAAGTACTTTGGGTACAAACTATACACCTTGCGATGAATAGCTGAATGATGTCTACCAAAAGTTTCTTCAAATTTAACCCCACACGTTTGGGATTACAGTCAGTTGGCGCTATTTTCTGCTTACAGAAGAATATCTGATGTTCTTATGTAGCTAGCAGATAAGTTTTGCGAAAATGCTATTGCTACCAAACTTTTAAAATGTCAAATAATGCAGTACTGCCAGTTTTTTTGTCGCAGCGTCATCTAGCCGCTTACGGTTTCAACACTTAAAAACATAGAATTGGATCAATTTAAATGTCCAGCTCACTTGCTGGATTTTTTGTTGTTTTTGGTTTGCTTGCAAATGAATTGATATGATCCTGATCTCCCATGAAAAAACGCAGCTAATATAAATTGTAGTACAATCATTTTTAGTACAACGAATTTTTCATAAAACATTGATAGCTAATAGTGAGAAAAAAATTATATGAAAATCAAAGTTTTTACTTTTAATCCAATATCTCCGCTGTTTTTAATATATTTCATTAAAATTTTTTTTGTTAAAAGGTTCAATATATTTTTTTATATAAATCTTTGTTTAGATGTTAAAATGTCCATATCTCATGGACGCATTGAGTCCCACCATAATTTTTATATTGTTGAAAAGGTAATTTTGCTTGCTTTGAAATTAAGTAAATATAAAAATTATTTTTAATTTTTAAAATATGTTTTTCGTACCGTTTCTTTGAATTCAATTAGCTTACCGCAAGAGATGGAACCACCAACAAAAAATTTTCCAAAACTTTTTTAAATTAAAGTTCGTTCAATTACCTTTCTAACGGTAGCTTACAAATAAAATTCAATATGTGTTTCATTATTCCAGAATTTAAAAAACATTTAATCGAGAAGTGTATGTTAAAATGTTTATATAAATGACTCTCGAGTAAAACCGGGTATATCATCTAGTCTAAAATAAATTTAAATTAAAGAAGCAAGTATACAAGTAATAACTCGGGCGGAAAAGAAAAAGATAGAAACCGGTTTACAAAATGAAAATAATAAAAATAATGCGCATAAAAGTATCCTGAATAAAAATGATAGATCTCAGTCAGTGAAGAGTCATTAAGTTCATATATGGGAAGCTATATCATTTTCAGAAGTAAGGCGTCTTAAAAAAGACACAGTTTCGATAGTATCGTAAGTATAGACGTAGAATTCCTTTTTATATAGTAACTAGTATTCCTCGGCAGACGTTGTCCTGCCACGGACCGCCTTATAGCCATATACGAAAATGTCAAGAAATGCCAAATATATTCACCATTTTCAATATAGCTGTCGAAAGTAACCATATGAACTAAATGACTAAATGACTAAATTTTAGTCTAAAATTTTAGTCCAAACGATCAAAACGGTGTGAAATATAGCATTTTTGTTGATTTGCAAGCGGTAAAAAGGGGTGTGGCAAAATTATTTCTCTTAAACCATCTCGTACTCGAAACAAATCGACTGCCAAAATTTCAGCTCAATTTAGCTTAAACCTGGCGCGGTTTGTTTCACTCCACGCTAACCCCCCGAAAAGTGAGTGTAACTAAAGGGCGTGGAAACCAATTTTTTGTACAGTTGCCGACAGTAACCATACAAACTAAGCCAAAATTTTAGCTCAATCGACCCAGTTGTCTATTTTAATAATTTCTCAAAAAATGGGCGTGGCTATATAGCGAAAACGTCCATTTTTAGTACAGTTTCCGAAAGTAGCCATACAAACTAAATTACCAAATTTAAGTCTTATATGACTAAAACCGTCTGAAATAAAGCATTTTCATTGATTTGTAGGTGGAATCAGGGAGCGTGGAAGCCCATTTTGAGTACAGTTGCCGACAGTAACCATACAAACTAAATTACCAAATTTTAGTTTTATACGACCCAAACCGACTGAAATATAGCATTTGTATTAATTTGTGGGCGGTAAAAGAGGTGTGGCAAAACATTTTTTCGTAAACCATCCATATCATTCTAGAGTTGGAAAACAATTTACTGCCAAAATTTCAGCTTAATCCGTTGAGTCGTTCATAAGTGATGAAGCTAACAACGAACACCATTACATTTTTATTATATAGATAAATTTGTATAATAATTTTTTGTTTGATATTCTTAGTGCTGAATTTGTTGTTCTTGTTAATATATATTTCGGAAAAATATGAATTATTTATTTTTCCTGTATTAAAGAGCATATAAAGGGTGTTTTTTATAGAGTGATACAACTTTGAGTTGGCATCACTGCTTTATTTGACCACCCTTTTAACAGCTGATAGTTGTTTTTTGTTTAGTTTACTTTGGCCGCATTCTAGCCGAAAAAGTGCTCAAGTAGCGAAGTAGCATAAAATATTTTCGCTATATAAATTGTGACATCTCAAGGAACATGTTCTGTGAGAGCATACCATTCAGCCCGAAAGTTGTGGAACAGTTCTTTCCGCTGAATGCAGGCTTTGACATTTCATTATGAATCGACTTACACCAAAGCAACGCGTGCAAATTGTGGAAATTTTTAACCAAAATAATGGTTCTGTTCGTCAAACTTATCGTGCACTTCGTCCATTTTATGGCGTACATATTCGAAGAACAATAGATCGTTTTCGGACCACATTTACTGTTACTGATAATGTGCATCCCGTGAGACGCCGAACAATGCGCACTGAAGAATCTGTAGCCGCTGTACAGGAAAGCATTGAAGATGATCCTTATCAATCAATTCGTCGCCGTTCTCAGCCACTGGGGTTGTGTCCTTCCACTTTATGGAAGATTTTACGAAAAGATCTTGGCTTAAAACCTTTCAAGATTTAATTTGTGCAGGAATTAAAGCCAAACGACCATCGTATGAGCCGCCAATTCGGCGAATGGGCTGAAGCACAAATTGATATTGATTTTGAATTTCCATGGACAATTTTATTTTCCGATGAAGCCCATTTTTGGTTGAAAGGGTACGTAAATAAACAGAATTGTCGTATTTGGAGTGAGAAGAATCAACAAGCTTTTGTCGAATCATCATTACATCCACAGAAAATAACTGTTTGGTGCGCTTTATGGGCTGGCGGAGTCATTGGCCCATATGTCTTCAAAAACGATGATGGTCAGAGTGTTACTGTCAATGGTGAACGTTATAGGAACATGATTCGAAGTTTTTTCGTGCCTCAATTCGCTGGCATTAATCTTGCTGATATGTGGTTCCAACAGGACGGAGCCACATGCCACACAGCGGGCGCTACAATTGATTTACGCAAGGAGACTTTTGACAAAAAAATAATTTCACGAAATGGCCCAATTAATTGGCTCCCAAGATCGTGTGATTTAACCCCATTGGATTATTTTCTTTGGGATTACGTAAAGTCACTTGTCTACGTCGATAAATCACAAACAATTGAACACTTGGAAATCAACATTCGAAGAGTTATCGGCGAGATACGGCCGCAAATGCTGCGAAAAGTTTGTGAAAATTGGTGTTCCAGATTGCGTATTGTACGCGCCCGTCGTGGCGGCCACATGGCCGAAATTATATTTAAACATTAATGTCATAAAATTTCTATCCAATAAAGCCTGTTTCATTGATATTAAAAATATATTACTATGTTTTATTATGATTTAAACTTGTATCACCTTAATTAGGAAGCACTGCCTTATCGACACTATTTAGTTTAGGTCGCATTTAGACCAATTCGCACATAGCCTATATGGGCATTTCCATCGTAACTCACGCGACATGCGTACGACTTAAATCTTCGTTTTCTTGGAAGTTTATGTTATTAATTTTTAAAAAATTTCTTATGTACAGTTGCGGTCAAAATAATAGCAGTTCTTTTATATTCAGACATGTCTGGATAAATAATACTAGTCTACAAATTTCGGATCCGGTAAGCCCATTATAATTCCTATATGTATTTTCAACACTGGTTCCAAATCTGTACTCAGTTTTCTTCTATATTGTAAAATGTTCAAGATACATGGTGTTTTACGCTTTTGGCAAGTTTTTAGTATTATTGACCTAGAATCTAAACTACTAATCATAAAATGAAAAATAATATTTTCTATTTTAGAAAAAATATCAACTTTTCCATCAATATATCAACCACTTTTGTGTCATGTGCTGTAGCGGAGCTAAAATTTTCAGATTATTCAACGAAATATCAACAAATTTTGTATCATTTAAATCCGCCAAATAACTTTTTTTTTTAAACGCATTGGGTGGTCAGTTGGCTTCAACTCCTGAACCAATTGGACTTTGTATGGCGTCATACCAAGGTCTTTATGCAAAATTCGTCTCAATGGTGTCTCCGAAAAGTTCAATTGTTGAGAACGACGGTGAATTGATGTTGATGGCGCTTCACGCACACTTTCTGCCACAGCAGCAATATTCTCGGGTGTACGCACTGCTTTTGGCTTTTCACGCTTTGGTTTATCGATGAGGATGCCAGTTTCTTTCACTTTTTTTCACAAGATAACGAACATACGGAGCTGACGGTGCTTCTCTTCTTCCAAAATCCATATGCAATTTTCGCACACATTCTGCAACATTACCATGATTTTCAAAGTAATGTCGCAATATTTCCCAACGTTGTATTTATATCAGCGGAAGGATAAAACTAATTATCTGTTAAATCAGACATGAGCTAAGTGTTACCATTTACGAAATAAGCACTAGTTGAAAAAAAAGTTAGATAGCGGACCCTGTATATTACCGGAGCTGTTAGCATCCAAAGTTAGAGTTTAGAAAAAAACTGTGATTAAGATACAAAATTTGCTGATATTTCGTTGGATAATCTCAACATTTTTGCTCTGCTTCCGCACATGACACGATAGTGGTTGATATATTCATTGTGAAGTTGATATTTTCTCTAAAACACAAATTATTATTTTTTATTTTATGGCGAATAGTTTAGATTCTAGACGTGCTAAAAACGTAAAACACCCTGTATCTGGAAATTTTTACAATATTGAAGGAAACTGGGTACAGATTTCGAAGCAGCTTTGAAAGTACATATAGGAACGATAATGAGTTTACCAGATCCGAAATTTGTAGACAAGTATTATTTATACAAACATGTCTGAATATAAGAGTACTGCTATTGTTTTGACCACAGCTGTACATATGTCTTACAAGAAATAATAATGGTATGATCTACCAAAATTGTCGTTCCTGTAACTAATTAAGAATGGCAGTGGTAAATATGGGCGTAACTCATGTGACAAAAAAAGGAAGTGTGTTTTACAAGCAAGTTTAGATTGTAAAAACTCAGCGAATTTTCCCATAAAATTTGTTTTTGTTTTGAATTTTTAAATAATGGGAAAACAGTGAAGTTTCATAATAAACCAATCCACTTTACCTATGGACTTTGCTACTTTAAAAATATATTCAGTTTCCAAAAAATATTTGCCGTAACTCACGCAACATAACCCACGCGACAAAATTTCCTTAAATTTTTATTAGGTATTTAAGTAATTAGGTGGTAAAATAATTAACAAACAAATTTAATATATTGTCCTTTTCTTGCCTCAACCCTTTTTCTATTATCTTTAGCCAATGCCGTCCATTTTTACTAAAACAAAAAGTTAACGAAACATTTACGAAAAAGGAAACTACATTTGTGAAGCAGTGCAGACGATTTGATCATCATGGTTAATGAATTTATATAGAAATTTCCTAAATTAATAAAATTAAAATGTTTCTCTTAGATAATATAAAATAAAAGTTTTTAATAAGATTTAAATTTTGTGCTGGGTAACTTGCTTGGGAATAAACAAAAATAAAATTAAATTTAATAGGTAATTTTAGAATTTCTAGAGATAGGTTTAATTGTAATGAAATAAAGCTTTTAAATAAACTGCATTGCCGACAGTACTAATAGCTTGGATTATCTGTCATTCTCCCATATGTTTGGTTATACAAAAAAAAAAAAAGTTGTTTTTTTTGCTACTTCCGCCTTTTTGCCAGAAATATTCGTTCTTTCTCAATCAAGCTGAACTTGAAACGAGACGTACTGTTAGAAAAAGAAAACGTGATTATATATTAACGTTGTAATTAGCCACGTATTGAAGTACAATTAGTAAGTCTCCTGTTGGTCATTTAGTTAAACGATGGTTTTTATATAATCAAATTTTAATAGATTGCTGGGAAAAAAAAGGAAAAGAATAAAGCTTAACCACTTTGGTCGGTTGAATGCAGGCAAGAGAGCTGAACAATATCCAAGGACTAAATTGGATAAGTTCTTGGAGGCGGGACTTACAAGCGAGATTACGCCAAGGAAAATAGCCTGGAAAAAGCATAGAGGCTGTGACTGGTAGAGTGACCAAAAGTGGTCGCTCACACGTTTTAGAGAGTTAAGGTTTTTTTTCTGTTCAGAAAACCACCCAGAAGATAAAATGGCAACATTAAAGCTAAAATTAAAGTTAAAAACTTTAACTATTACAATTAACAAGAAAGTTAAAGAAGAACATAGGAGTTACATGAACATATAAGTGCCTAAAAAAGTTAAGACTCTAGAGAGAGAGGGAGAGAGAGAGAGAGAAAAAAAAAGTAAAGAGGTTATAATTGAGTTAAGCCACGCGGTGGTTAATAGAAACGTCAAACGACATAAAATGTATGTAACATAGTTACTTCTTCTTACTCATTTCGATCGGTCCGCGGCTAAGAGAATAAAAAAAAGGGAATATTAAAGGGCAATAAAAACAAAAAAATATGTAAAGTAGTTCAAAGTGGGAAAAAAAAATATGTGCATAAAGAAAGAAACATGTATATATATATATATATAAGAACAGAAAGAAAAAAAAACTTTTTAATTTGTACAAATCTTATTAAGAAAAATGATTCAGTGAAACCGCAGAGCCAGGCTTTATAAACAAAAGCAGTAGTAATAAGAAAGAAAGAAAGACAGAGAAAGATTCGTTCGTCAAACTTATCGTGCACTTCGTCCATTTTATGGCGTACATATTCGAAGAACAATAGATCGTTTTCGGACCACATTTACTGTTACTGATAATGTGCATCCCGTGAGACGCCGAACAATGCGCACTGAAGAATCTGTAGCCGCTGTACAGGAAAGCATTGAAGATGATCCTTATCAATCAATTCGTCGCCGTTCTCAGCCACTGGGGTTGTGTCCTTCCACTTTATGGAAGATTTTACGAAAAGATCTTGGCTTAAAACCTTTCAAGATTTAATTTGTGCAGGAATTAAAGCCAAACGACCATCGTATGAGCCGCCAATTCGGCGAATGGGCTGAAGCACAAATTGATATTGATTTTGAATTTCCATGGACAATTTTATTTTCCGATGAAGCCCATTTTTGGTTGAAAGGGTACGTAAATAAACAGAATTGTCGTATTTGGAGTGAGAAGAATCAACAAGCTTTTGTCGAATCATCATTACATCCACAGAAAATAACTGTTTGGTGCGCTTTATGGGCTGGCGGAGTCATTGGCCCATATGTCTTAAAAAACGATGATGGTCAGAGTGTTACTGTCAATGGTGAACGTTATAGGAACATGATTCGAAGTTTTTTCGTGCCTCAATTCGCTGGCATTAATCTTGCTGATATGTGGTTCCAACAGGACGGAGCCACATGCCACACAGCGGGCGCTACAATTGATTTACGCAAGGAGACTTTCACAAACAATTGAACACTTGGAAATCAACATTCGAAGAGTTATCGGCGAGATACGGCCGCAAATGCTGCGAAAAGTTTGTGAAAATTGGTGTTCCAGATTGCGTATTGTACGCGCCCGTCGTGGCGGCCACATGGCCGAAATTATATTTAAACATTAATGTCATAAAATTTCTATCCAATAAAGCCTGTTTCATTGATATTAAAAATATATTACTATGTTTTATTATGATTTAAACTTGTATCACCTTAATTAGGAAGCACTGCCTTATCGACACTATTTAGTTTAGGTCGCATTTAGACCAATTCGCACATAGCCTATATGGGCATTTCCATCGTAACTCACGCGACATGCGTACGACTTAAATCTTCGTTTTCTTGGAAGTTTATGTTATTAATTTTTAAAAAATTTCTTATGTACAGTTGCGGTCAAAATAATAGCAGTTCTTTTATATTCAGACATGTCTGGATAAATAATACTAGTCTACAAATTTCGGATCCGGTAAGCCCATTATAATTCCTATATGTATTTTCAACACTGGTTCCAAATCTGTACTCAGTTTTCTTCTATATTGTAAAATGTTCAAGATACATGGTGTTTTACGCTTTTGGCAAGTTTTTAGTATTATTGACCTAGAATCTAAACTACTAATCATAAAATGAAAAATAATATTTTCTATTTTAGAAAAAATATCAACTTTTCCATCAATATATCAACCACTTTTGTGTCATGTGCTGTAGCGGAGCTAAAATTTTCAGATTATTCAACGAAATATCAACAAATTTTGTATCATTTAAATCCGCCAAATAACTTTTTTTTTTAAACGCATTGGGTGGTCAGTTGGCTTCAACTCCTGAACCAATTGGACTTTGTATGGCGTCATACCAAGGTCTTTATGCAAAATTCGTCTCAATGGTGTCTCCGAAAAGTTCAATTGTTGAGAACGACGGTGAATTGATGTTGATGGCGCTTCACGCACACTTTCTGCCACAGCAGCAATATTCTCGGGTGTACGCACTGCTTTTGGCTTTTCACGCTTTGGTTTATCGATGAGGATGCCAGTTTCTTTCACTTTTTTTCACAAGATAACGAACATACGGAGCTGACGGTGCTTCTCTTCTTCCAAAATCCATATGCAATTTTCGCACACATTCTGCAACATTACCATGATTTTCAAAGTAATGTCGCAATATTTCCCAACGTTGTATTTATATCAGCGGAAGGATAAAACTAATTATCTGTTAAATCAGACATGAGCTAAGTGTTACCATTTACGAAATAAACACTAGTTGAAAAAAAAGTTAGATAGCGGACCCTGTATATTACCGGAGCTGTTAGCATCCAAAGTTAGAGTTTAGAAAAAAACTGTGATTAAGATACAAAATTTGCTGATATTTCGTTGGATAATCTCAACATTTTTGCTCTGCTTCCGCACATGACACGATAGTGGTTGATATATTCATTGTGAAGTTGATATTTTCTCTAAAACACAAATTATTATTTTTTATTTTATGGCGAATAGTTTAGATTCTAGACGTGCTAAAAACGTAAAACACCCTGTATCTGGAAATTTTTACAATATTGAAGGAAACTGGGTACAGATTTCGAAGCAGCTTTGAAAGTACATATAGGAACGATAATGAGTTTACCAGATCCGAAATTTGTAGACAAGTATTATTTATACAAACATGTCTGAATATAAGAGTACTGCTATTGTTTTGACCACAGCTGTACATATGTCTTACAAGAAATAATAATGGTATGATCTACCAAAATTGTCGTTCCTGTAACTAATTAAGAATGGCAGTGGTAAATATGGGCGTAACTCATGTGACAAAAAAAGGAAGTGTGTTTTACAAGCAAGTTTAGATTGTAAAAACTCAGCGAATTTTCCCATAAAATTTGTTTTTGTTTTGAATTTTTAAATAATGGGAAAACAGTGAAGTTTCATAATAAACCAATCCACTTTACCTATGGACTTTGCTACTTTAAAAATATATTCAGTTTCCAAAAAATATTTGCCGTAACTCACGCAACATAACCCACGCGACAAAATTTCCTTAAATTTTTATTAGGTATTTAAGTAATTAGGTGGTAAAATAATTAACAAACAAATTTAATATATTGTCCTTTTCTTGCCTCAACCCTTTTTCTATTATCTTTAGCCAATGCCGTCCATTTTTACTAAAACAAAAAGTTAACGAAACATTTACGAAAAAGGAAACTACATTTGTGAAGCAGTGCAGACGATTTGATCATCATGGTTAATGAATTTATATAGAAATTTCCTAAATTAATAAAATTAAAATGTTTCTCTTAGATAATATAAAATAAAAGTTTTTAATAAGATTTAAATTTTGTGCTGGGTAACTTGCTTGGGAATAAACAAAAATAAAATTAAATTTAATAGGTAATTTTAGAATTTCTAGAGATAGGTTTAATTGTAATGAAATAAAGCTTTTAAATAAACTGCATTGCCGACAGTACTAATAGCTTGGATTATCTGTCATTCTCCCATATGTTTGGTTATACAAAAAAAAAAAAAAGTTGTTTTTTTTGCTACTTCCGCCTTTTTGCCAGAAATATTCGTTCTTTCTCAATCAAGCTGAACTTGAAAAGAGACGTACTGTTAGAAAAAAGAAACGTGATTATATATTAGCGTTGTAATTAGCCACGTATTGAAGTACAATTAGTAAGTCTCCTGTTGGTCATTTAGTTAAACGATGGTTTTTATATAATCAAATTTTAATAGATTGCTGGGAAAAAAAAGGAAAAGAATAAAGCTTAACCACTTTGGTCGGTTGAATGCAGGCAAGAGAGCTGAACAATATCCAAGGACTAAATTGGATAAGTTCTTGGAGGCGGGACTTACAAGCGAGATTACGCCAAGGAAAATAGCCTGGAAAAAGCATAGAGGCTGTGACTGGTAGAGTGACCAAAAGTGGTCGCTCACACGTTTTAGAGAGTTAAGGTTTTTTTTCTGTTCAGAAAACCACCCAGAAGATAAAATGGCAACATTAAAGCTAAAATTAAAGTTAAAAACTTTAACTATTACAATTAACAAGAAAGTTAAAGAAGAACATAGGAGTTACATGAACATATAAGTGCCTAAAAAAGTTAAGACTCTAGAGAGAGAGGGAGAGAGAGAGAGAGAAAAAAAAAGTAAAGAGGTTATAATTGAGTTAAGCCACGCGGTGGTTAATAGAAACGTCAAACGACATAAAATGTATGTAACATAGTTACTTCTTCTTACTCATTTCGATCGGTCCGCGGCTAAGAGAATAAAAAAAAAGGGAATATTAAAGGGCAATAAAAACAAAAAAATATGTAAAGTAGTTCAAAGTGGGAAAAAAAATATGTGCATAAAGAAAGAAACATGTATATATATATATATATAAGAACCGAAAGAAAAAAAAACTTTTTAATTTGTACAAATCTTATTAAGAAAAATGATTCAGTGAAACCGCAGAGCCAGGCTTTATAAACAAAAGCAGTAGTAATAAGAAAGAAAGAAAGACAGAGAAAGATATAGTGTTCAAAAAAAAAGTGTCAGAATTATAAACTAAAAATGAAGTAATTTCTTTTTTGGAAGGTGAAGTATTAATAAAAACAAAAATGGTGGAAATTAAAAGGTAATAAAAATTAATATAAGTAAAGATTAGTAAGAGAAAAAAAAAAGAATTATTTAAAATAGAAAAGGTAGTGAGCTAAATTTATTTTTTTGGTTGACTTTTAGCAGCAGTAGAGCATCGTTGGAAGGCCTTCGACGAGATCCTGTATGCCTGTGTGAGTGAGTAAAAATACATTATATATATATATATTCACTATATTAGCATATGTATGTGCAAATATTAGTTTAGCTCTAAACCTTTGAACATTTTGTTAGAATAGGAACAGGGTGGGAACGGACCGAATACTGAACTTAAGAAGTCAATGAACTTTAAAATGATCAGCTGTTTGAAACATCGAATTGGTTAGCTTATATATATATATATATATATATATAAAAAAATATGTCTGTACAGTGGGGTATAATGACAAGGCCTCTGGTCAAAAAAGTAAATAATATAAACATATATTATTAAAGTAAATAATATTATAATAATAAAATTACAGATAACACTGATAAAGTTAAGCCATAAAACTTTAAATAATGAATTTGTTTATTATTTATAGACACTTTGTTGTATATGATTTTTTTTTATATAAAATAAATTTATAATGAATTGCTAAATTGATGATAATGGTTTGAAATTGAGTTGGTTTAACAATATTTTTATTGGGACTTTAATAATATCTAAAAGTCATGGAGGGCGGGACAAGAACGTCCGAAAAAAAAAATGTTCGTGCTGTTGGGTTGGTGCCATGCGCAACTAAGTAATAATCGGGTGTCACTTATTCTAAGATTCTGTCTGTCTGGCTATGTTAAATTCTAATCAAGATTCGGATTTTCTTTCCCTAATTTTGTGTGCATAATATAAATATTCTGTTATACTTTGAATAGCGTGCAATTGTTTGTAAATCTCTAGCTACTATCACCGAACCCTCGAAACTGAAGCTCCGGGACGAGCCAGATGCACACAAGTCGGCTAGAGAATTTTCTTTAAAGAAAAAAAAAACTTTTTCATATCTACTTGTTGGATTGTAGAACTCTAATACCATCACAAGCGAGCATTAAAATAGCAGCAAGCACCTTAAAAACGAATCGTATTCAAAGGTTTCATAACAGAAATGGCGCCCAACGTGGGGCCCCAACAGAAGTGGTTCATTTTATTTTGGGGTCCGTATTCTGTCCTAGTCACCTTCTAAGTAAAGTCCAAACTTAAAATAATGTAGTATTGTGATTTTAGTTTCGATTAAATGTTTTTTGCTTTTGTAGGATTAACAGCTTAAACTCGGCTTCATGCTAGTTTATCTGGCCACTTTTCAAAGCATTTAAATCTTAATTAATTTCGTCACACTTTAAATTTTTTTGTTATAATAATTTGAAAATTTTGCGACGGATTTGCAATTAAAAATTAGCTATATGCAGGTTTTATTGACTCACAGAAATACAAATTCTTTATTACTTAAAATTTGAGGAACTTTTTAATTTCATGACAGCTTTAATTTACTATTAGTGGGATAGTATAACATGCGTTATAACCTTATTTTAAAGTAGAGCTAAATTATTTTGAAATTTTTATAGACAGACAGTTGCGACACCTATTTGTTCATTTGTACCAACCATATGTATTGTATTGTTAAACCACTTAAGAGTAAAACCATCAAACATTTGCGGTTGATAGTTTTTTTTTCAAAATCCAAAAGTGCCTTGTAGAAATAGTATATGACGATTTTTTTTTTTGTTTTTTTAAATAGATTTATTATTTGCGAAAATGAGTTTACGTCATAGTAACGATAACTTGCCCTCTCGAGTAGTTAGCACATGTATTATTTGCCGAGAAGATTTAAGTGATGAAAAATCGGTTTTAAAAACTACATGCAATCACGTATTTCATCGCGAATGTCTTCTGACTTGGCTAAAAAGAAATGCCTCTTGTCCACAGTGCAGAGCCCAATGCAGCAGTCGAGAATTCGGTATTGTTAATACACCGGTAGGAGTACGCACGAGAGCACAAAACACTGCCCAAACCAATGTCAAAATAGACCAGACCGTTCCAAATTCCCACGGTGCACGACCAAAATCCCAAGGCGAACAACCACAGCAGCAAACAGAATCGCTATGTCAGGAACAGGCAGCAGGAGTAGACCATAATCTTAACGTTAGTAGCATCCCCCCACATGTTTCTACTAGCCCGTCTGAAGAAAATAGAATTCGTAATATCGTTAGTGCGGTGGTATCTGCTCGCCAAGCAACAATGTTTGAAAATCTTGATTCTCGTATTGCACAGATTATAGAGCAACGCATAAATAGTTCAATTAATGCGATAATATCTCGTTTACAGCTTACTAACATGGTTAATAGGGAAACAGTAAGCAGCCATAGTACGGTTCCCGCACCAAATGAAAACATTTCTAATTTTGATTGGCCTCGGGAAGAACCAAATATCTTAAGCCTAGGTAACGCAGGTATAAATTACAATCACCAAAGAATCGAAGATAACCGAGGTAGCAACGCATCGTTCGTAACAAATTCTGGCAAGGTCGCCAGTATTATAACAAATTGGGATATAAAATTTGATGGTACTCCGCGTCTGTCGGTTGAAAATTTCATATATAGAATAGAGTCTCAAGTTATAGATACTCTAGGGGGAAATTTCAATATATTATGTGAGCATGTTCAAAGCCTTTTTGTGCAAGAAGCCAGAGATTGGTATTGGCGGTATCGAGGTTCCGTGAATCGTGTGACTTGGCCTTATTTATGTCAAGCCTTAAGAACTCATTTCGAAGAGCATCGTACGGATACAGATATAAAAGAAGTTATGAGAGCACGGAAGCAATGTGCGTCAGAAACCTTCGATGATTATCGAAATGCAATTTTAAAAATTTCGGAAAATTTGCATACATATATGCCAGAGTCGGAGTTGGTTGAGATTCTTCAGCGTGGTTTAAGACCACGTATACGTCAACAACTACTGTTCGTGCCAATTAATTCTATAGCTCAGCTTCGAGTTCTTTGTTTGAAAGGTGAAAGTCTCTTAAACGAAATATCAAAAACAAATGTGCCAACCACTAGCCCAACCAATATGCGAAATAATGTGAGCAGGCGTCACATCAATCAGTTAGATACTTTTGAAAATATTGAAAACTCCAGTGAAATTCAATCTGAAGTGGAAATCGATGAAATTGCAAGACATGCCAATAACACCAAGATTACATGTTGGAATTGTCGCCGTGAAGGTCATCGATTTTTCGATTGTGTTGAAGAAAGAAGTATATTCTGCTACGGATGCGGTACCACTGGAGTTTATAAACCAACCTGTAAGATATGTAATCCGGAAAACTTGATAGCGAGCGAGGGCCCAAAGCAAAACCCTCGCCGGAATTAATAAGAAGAGAATTAAAATTACTTATACGCCCTAGAGAACCTGAAAATGAAATTTCTCACAAACCTACATTAAGATCCATTATTCCTTTTGAGGAAAGACAAAAATTATATATAAAAAAAAGATATGAATTATTTAACGAAAATAAAGCAATAAATTTGATAGAAAAACGTAAGAAACGATCGTCAATCCGCATGCAACATTTTTGGAAAAAAATTATGCATAGACGTAAAATAGTTTCAAACATTATCTGTTCCTTTAGTAATAAATCTTTTGACTTGCGTCCCTATCCAAAAATAATTTTGTTAGATGAAACTTATTTAGGATTGTTGGATAGTGGAGCCCAAGTGTCATGTATTGGTAATGAATTAGCAAAGAAAATTAATTTAAAAAACCAGTGCATAAGACATAACACAACCATTTGTACTGCAGATGGTCGAAAGCAAATAGTTTTTGGAGAAGTAAGTTTAAAAATAACATTTAAAGGAAGAACAGAAGAAATACATTTTTTTGTGGTGCCAAATTTATCTCAAAATCTTATACTTGGTGTTGACTTTTGGATAAAATTTAAAATCGCACCTAATATTATTTCACAAATCAATGTGACTGAAGAAATTGTTAGTACTGATAAACTCATGCATAAATTATCTGATGAACAAAACTTTCAATTGCAATATGTAAAAAACCTGTTTCCGTCTTTTGCTAAAGAAGGTCTAGGTAAAACCACGTTAATTGAACATACTATTGAACTTGAACCTAATGTCCGTCCGATAAAACAACGCTATTTTCCAATTTCTCCTGCAATTGAGAAGCTTGTACATAACGAAATTGATGAAATGTTAAAGCTGGGAGTAATTCAAGAATCACCAAACAGTCCATGGTCCAGTCCGGTTGTTTTAGTGCGTAAGCCCGATAAAGTCCGCTTATGTTTAGACTCAAGGAAAGTCAATTTGGTCACTATTAAAGATGCCTCACCGTTGCCTCAAATTGAAGGAATTCTTAGTAGGTTACCAAAAGCCGAATTTATAAGTTCATTGGATTTAAGAAGAGCTTTCTGGCAAATCCCGTTAGCGGAAAAATCAAGAGATATGACCTGTTTCACTGTACCTAACCGTCCTTTGTATAGATATTGTGTAATGCCTTTTGGCTTATGTAATGCTCCTCAAGCCCTATGTCGATTAATGGATCTTGTTATACCGCCTAAATTAAAAGAAAGTGTTTTTGTATATTTAGACGATCTTTTAATCATATCTGAAAATTTCAATATTCATATGAATGTTCTAAGTGAGGTAGCAGTGCAGTTAAGGAAAGCAGGATTAACAATCAATATCGAAAAAAGTAAATTTTGCCTAAAGGAAGTGAAATATTTAGGATATGTAGTGGGTAATGGAACTTTGAGCACAGACCCTGATAAAATATCAGCAGTCACAAATTACCCTGCTCCAACCACAGTAAAGCAGTTAAGAAGATTTTTAGGTATGGCGGGATGGCACCGAAGATTTATTTCAAATTTTGCTACGGTATCGACACCCTTGACAGATTTACTAAAAGAATCGAAAAATTTTAAATGGAATGAAGAAGCACAAGAAGCATTTAACCAATTAAAAAAGCTATTGACTTCAGCCCCAATACTTGCAAATCCTGATTACAGGAAACCATTTCTTATCCAATGTGATGCAAGCAAACTAGGGGTAGGAGCAATATTAGCACAGACGAATAAAGATGGAATAGAAGTTCCAGTAGCGTTCTTTTCACAAAAGCTTAATAAAGCTCAGTCAAATTATAGCGTAACTGAATTAGAATGTCTAGCAGCAATACTAAGTTTAAAAAAATTCAGAGCTTATGTTGAGGGACAAGACTTCACCATTGTTACTGATCACGCAAGCCTACAATGGCTCATGCGGCAATCTGACCTAAGTGGAAGATTAGCCCGCTGGTCACTGAAGTTGCAAGGATTTAGATTTAAAATCGAACATCGTCGTGGTGCACAAAATGTTGTACCGGATGTCCTGTCAAGGCAAAATATTGATGAGCTCAATCTTTTGGCCAACTGCCCGTCAATTGACTTAGAATCTGAAGACTTTAAATCTGATGAGTATCTTAAACTACATCAATATATTAATGATAATAAGAATCGACTTCCGGATCTTCAAATAGTAAATGGAAAAATTTACAAGCGAACGGAGTATGCAAATGGTAATGTCGATAGAGAGACATATAATTGGAAACTTTGGATTCCAAAATCTTTGACTCGGAAGGTTATTTTAAATGCTCATTGCCCTCCAAATAAATGCAATGGTGGTATTGCTAAAACCTTACAGCATTTGCGAAAATTTTTCTTTTGGCCTGCGATAACTGTTGACGTCAAAAATTTTATTTCTAAATGCGATGTTTGTTATCAAAACAAGTCACCAAACAAAGTTTTACGTCCTCCAATGTCTGCTCAATATGAAGTTAAGCGTCCATTCCAAAAACTGTATATAGACTTGTTAGGACCTTATCCTAGATCAAAATCTGACAATATAGGGATACTCATTATACTTGATCACCTAACAAAATATCCTCTTCTCAAAGCTATTAAAAAGTTTAACTCCTCAGTTCTATGTGATTACCTGAAGGAAAGTGTCTTTACAATATTTGGAACCCCTGAAATTATTCTATCAGACAATGGGTCCTAATTTAAATCAGCTCAGTTTAATAGTTTCTTATATGAACGTGGTATCAGGCATTCTTATACTGCTTTATACAGTCCGCAAGCCAATGCAAGTGAAAGAGTAAACCGATCAATCGTCGTTGGAATAAGATCCTATTTATCAAAAGATCAAACATTATGGGACAAAAACTTGCATGACATTGCTGAATCGTTGAGAAGTTCTTACCATCAAACAATAGGTTTCACGCCTTACTATGCACTTTTTGGTCAGCAGATGATTAATCATGCCAAAGAATATGAACTAATGCGAACACTTGAAATTTTAGAGGATGGTGAAGTAAAAATTAATAAAACTGATAGGTTAAAACTAGTGCGTTCTGAAATTTGCAACAATATTTTAAAAGCCTTTGAAAATTCAGCCAAGCGCTACAATCTCAGAAGTCGCGTTAAAGCATTTTCAGTGGGAGATTTAGTGTACCGCAGGAATTTCGTTTTAAGTGACACCAGCAAACGTTTTTGCGCCAAGTTTGCTCCAACCTTTATTAAAGCTACAGTAATGGAAATTAAAGGAAATTGCATGTATGAATTAAAAGATGATGACACGGGAAAAGTAGCTTTTTACCATGGTAAAGATATTCAACCTAGGAATATTTAATAATAACCCCTTTCTAACTTCCTCAGCTGTGCTGTGTAACTTGTTTTGTGCTGGGTAACTTGCTTGGGAATAAACAAAAATAAAATTAAATTTAATAGGTAATTTTAGAATTTCTAGAGATAGGTTTAATTGTAATGAAATAAAGCTTTTAAATAAACTGCATTGCCGACAGTACTAATAGCTTGGATTATCTGTCATTCTCCCATATGTTTGGTTATACAAAAAAAAAAAAAGTTGTTTTTTTTGCTACATCCGCCTTTTTGCCAGAAATATTCGTTCTTTCTCAATCAAGCTGAACTTAAAACAAGACGTACTGTTAGAAAAAGAAAACGTGATTATATATTAGCGTTGTAATTAGCCACGTATTGAAGTACAATTAGTAAGTCTCCTGTTGGTCATTTAGTTAAACGATGGTTTTTATATAATCAAATTTTAATAGATTGCTGGGAAAAAAAAGGAAAAGAATAAAGCTTAACCACTTTGGTCGGTTGAATGCAGGCAAGAGAGCTGAACAATATCCAAGGACTAAATTGGATAAGTTCTTGGAGGCGGGACTTACAAGCGAGATTACGCCAAGGAAAATAGCCTGGAAAAAGCATAGAGGCTGTGACTGGTAGAGTGACCAAAAGTGGTCGCTCACACGTTTTAGAGAGTTAAGGTTTTTTTTCTGTTCAGAAAACCACCCAGAAGATAAAATGGCAACATTAAAGCTAAAATTAAAGTTAAAAACTTTAACTATTACAATTAACAAGAAAGTTAAAGAAGAACATAGGAGTTACATGAACATATAAGTGCCTAAAAAAATTAAGACTCTAGAGAGAGAGGGAGAGAGAGAGAGAAAAAAAAAAGTAAAGAGGTTATAATTGAGCTAAGCCACGCGGTGGTTAATAGAAACGTCAAACGACATAAAATGTATGTAACATAGTTACTTCTTCTTACTCATTTCGATCGGTCTGCGGCTAAGGGAATAAAAAAAAGGGAATATTAAAGGGCAATAAAAACAAAAAAATATGTAAAGTAGTTCAAAGTGGGAAAAAAAAATATGTGCATAAAGAAAGAAACATGTATATATATATATATATATAAGAACAGAAAGAAAAAAAAACTTTTTAATTTGTACAAATCTAATTAAGAAAAATGATTCAGTGAAACCGCAGAGCCAGGCTTTATAAACAAAAGCAGTAGTAATAAGAAAGAAAGAAAGACAGAGAAAGATATAGTGTTCAAAAAAAAAAGTGTCAGAATTATAAACTAAAAATGAAGTAATTTCTTTTTTGGAAGGTGAAGTATTAATAAAAACAAAAATGGTGGAAATTAAAAGGTAATAAAAATTAATATAAGTAAAGATTAGTAAGAGAAAAAAAAAAAGAATTATTTAAAATAGAAAAGGTAGTGAGCTAAATTTATTTTTTTGGTTGACTTTTAGCAGCAGTAGAGCATCGTTGGAAGGCCTTCGACGAGATCCTGTATGCCTGTGTGAGTGAGTAAAAATACATTATATATATATATTCACTATATTAGCATATGTATGTGCAAATATTAGTTTAGCTCTAAACCTTTGAACATTTTGTTAGAATAGGAACAGGGTGGGAACGGACCGAATACTGAACTTAAGAAGTCAATGAACTTTAAAATGATCAGCTGTTTGAAACATCGAATTGGTTAGCTTATATATATATATATATATATATAAAAAAATATGTCTGTACAGTGGGGTATAATGACAAGGCCTCTGGTCAAAAAAGTAAATAATATAAACATATATTATTAAAGTAAATAATATTATAATAATAAAATTACAGATAACACTGATAAAGTTAAGCCATAAAACTTTAAATAATGAATTTGTTTATTATTTATAGACACTTTGTTGTATATGATTTTTTTTTATATAAAATAAATTTATAATGAATTGCTAAATTGATGATAATGGTTTGAAATTGAGTTGGTTTAACAATATTTTTATTGGGACTTTAATAATATCTAAAAGTCATGGAGGGCGGGACAAGAACGGCCGAAAAAAAAAAATGTTCGTGCTGTTGGGTTGGTGCCATGCGCAACTAAGTAATAATCGGGTGTCACTTATTCTAAGATTCTGTCTGTCTGGCTATGTTAAATTCTAATCAAGATTCGGATTTTCTTTCCCTAATTTTGTGTGCATAATATAAATATTCTGTTATACTTTGAATAGCGTGCAATTGTTTGTAAATCTCTAGCTACTATCACCGAACCCTCGAAACTGAAGCTCCGGGACGAGCCAGATGCACACAAGTCGGCTAGAGAATTTTCTTTAAAGAAAAAAAAAACTTTTTCATATCTACTTGTTGGATTGTAGAACTCTAATACCATCACAAGCGAGCATTAAAATAGCAACAAGCACCTTAAAAACGAATCGTATTCAAAGGTTTCATAACAATTTTTGGTCACGGTTGACTTTATTCTGGAAATGCCCATACGTATATTTTAAAAGTAATTTCAAATTTAAATTTCAGCTAACAAAATAGATTTTTAATATAGAAAAAAATATAATGGATAATATAAATAATTCGATTTTATTATGATATTTCAAAAATAAATAGAATTTTTCAAAGCATAACGCATGCGAAAACCTGTGTGGTAGTAATACATATTGGACCTGTAGCTACACGCATCTGTATTCTTTCTCTATTGTATTTATCTTGCTGAAAATAAACAAAACCAATAACAAACGACAAACACGAAAGCAACTGGTGTTTACTTATAACACCAAATACTTACAACCAAACCAACAACCATATAAATTTCTTCTTCTTCAATTTTGCTATTTTGTGACTTTATTAAAGAAGTGGCAAAACCCAAAGTTAAATATTGTTTTTATTCGTATTCTAACTGATATTTTGGCATATATATTTTCTTTGTACGATGAATATTTAAGGCTGTAGGTATACCCCCAAGTGTCACCTATAATCCTTAAATGCGCTTTAAAAATTTGTGAAAATTACCCCCATACAAACTGCGTTGTAAGACGTAATTCTACGTCAAAATTTAAAATTTATATATACAGAAATCGCCAATAACAATGAAAATATTAGAAGAGCTAAGAAGATGCCTAACGAAAAATCTTTACCACAGTTAAAATTGGTTCAGAATAAATTGACATCAAAGATACAACAACATCAAGATGAAAATATATTAATAGCTCAAAATCAAGTTCATGCGATACTTAATGAAACACCTTTACCAGAGTTAAAATTGGTTCTGAGAAAGTTAGTTATATAGAGCAAAAGAACAAAATACAAAGATATTAGAGCTAAAAAAGAATATCATATTTAAAATAACAAAGGTGAACCGATTCAAAAATATATTTGAAGAGATACAGAAAAGTAATAAAGAAAAATTAAAAATCATACTTAGGGTATTCACAAGGTGTGCTATCATGTCATAATTAGTGATGGGACGATTAACCGAAAAAGTTATATTAGTCGGTTATTTTCTTTCGGTTCACGATTTAATTGTATTTTATTTTCCCTTTCGATTAACCGAAAATCGATTAATCGGAAAATAAAAACAATCAAAAATAATCGAATTAAATCCATCACTAGAAGATGATGCAATTTCACAATTATTGCCTAGCGTGAAGAAAAACGGGCGAAAAATTAAAAACAAAAATTTAAAATAAAAAAGTAATTAAAAACGCGTGATTTTACAATGGCTCCATTGTGAAGTGAAGTTTGGAGGCATTTCTCCAAAGAAACTGCTAAAGAAGTCAAATGCCGGCTATGCCTTAAAGTTCTGAAGTGCAACAACATTACATCAAATATGATGCAGCATTTAAAACTGAAGCACTCAAATGATGCTGAATTCCTTAAGGTAAATAAAATAGTTTTAGCAATAGTTTTAGCTGTAAGTTAATTGAACTTACCGTACATACGCTGTTTACATTAAAAAAACGTCTTTCATTGAATACCACTATTATTTCTAATATAACAGAATATAATTTTTGATTTACTCTTTGTAAACTTTTTAAAAGTACATTACAATACCAACTTTAATAAATTGGAATAAAAAATTAATTTGACAACATATTGTTAAACATTTCCATGTGTAACTTTGCAGTTCAACACTTCTTTTCACCTTTGTAGGTCATCCTTCTAGGTGAGAGCGAATACCAATCAGGTTAGTGGTCCAAGCGGAGGGGATGAAACAACTTAAGGGGCTTATTTTCATTATTTGTCCATACCTAAAATTCTCCAAGGCAGGGGCTAAAGCCCTTTCAGCCCGCATGTAGATCCGCCACTGCCTGTCGCTGCGATCGGGTTGTAGAAATCCGCTAAATGCAGGAAAACTAACGTTTGAATCGGACAACGTCTGTTGAGTCTTTTAGTAATATATAAATAACTAAACAAATAAGACAAAGAAAATGGAAAGAAATGTATGCGATTAATTGAACATTCGGTTAATCGGTTAATTTTGCTTCAATTAATTGCAATTAATAATGGATCCATTCGATTAATCGATTAAAAAAATTTTCCCATCACTAGTCATAATAGGTGTTTTCACATCTACCAACACGAACCCGGCACGACAACAACAACAACAACGATGTCGGTGGACGCTTAAACTCATATAAATAAAGGAAATGCTTTCACACTCGTCGATATGTCGGTATCGTATCGACGTGTCGGTGGGTAGCAGTCACTCCACTCGTGTCGGCGGCGACTTCATAGTATTTTTATTTGATTTTTGCGAAAAGATGTGCATTGCTAGTAAGTTTTGTGCAATTTTTAATTAAAATTAAAAAAAAATGTCTAGTTTGAAGTATGATATTGTGACATTCATTAATAGAACTTATTGAATGGAAGCCCTGTATATGAGATAAAACAATTGAAAATAAAAAGAACAAAATACTACTATTAAATATTTAATATAAAAAATATTATTTTTTGCGCCTTAAATATAACAAAGCAAATATAATTTGTTAAATTTCGCCATACTGCTTCCTCGAACGACACCTGCAAACGACACAGCAGTTTAATGTGTAAATATTCTGACGTTGTCGTGCCAGTGTCGGTACTGTGCTGATGTCGTGTCGGTGTCGGTGTTGGTAGATGTGAAAACGCCCAATGTCATATTGTTCTAAGATTATACACTAGTTTAAGCATTTTATTGTTGCCTTTCATATAAAAAAGTACCAAGATATTACAACTCTGAAAGCTATGTTTATTGAAGTGCAGTAATCAAACAGATGTTTCTTATTTTCATTTATTTATTTTGTAAATTTTAGTTGTAAAATTTTAGGACAATATGACATGATAGTACACCTTATGCATACCCTAATTGTATCAGCCCCCGAAGCAAACGACTCAATATTAGGAGGACATATAGGTATTAAAAGATGCATCGCAAAATTAAAACAAAAGTATATTTGGAAAAATTTATCGAAATTGGTTAAAAGCTACATAAATAAAAGCCTAAAAGCTATGTGGTCCTTTGCGATCTGACGATGCGCCTATAATCTATGTGGTCCCTTGCGATCTGACGATGCGCCTATAACTCAACTAGAACTTATGGTCCATATTTGGGTTGCAGCGCCGTCGTAGCGTTTATTTTTGTGTCAACATTGACATGATGTTACGTATTTATTACTTTACAGAGATCACTATGTTTCGAAAGTAGTGCAACACAACACCGACATTGTGTTAATGAAAATTACTTTGAAGTTACTTATTACATTTTAGTATAAATGTATTACAGAGTTGCCAATTTTGTTTACAGCCATAAATATAATAAATTATTTTATAATTATAGTTTATGACCCATATAATTTTGAATTCATTTGCACGTCTTTTTATAAAACCGAGCTGTTTGCTGGCCCTGGACACAATTTTATCATAGTGCAGATTAAAGCACATCTTGCAATCTAAGACAACTCCAAGATCCACTATATGGTTGACCCTTTTTAGTTCGATACTATTGAGGTGGTAGGTATGTAATGTTACGTTGTTTTTACGAGAAAAGCTAATAACATTGCATTTATTGACATTAAGATGTAATTTATTTTGAAAACACCATTGCTCAAGAGACAACAATTTTGATTGCAAAAAATTTACATCTGCATCTGATTGAATTGCATAGTACATTTTTAAATCATCTGCATACATAAGATGTGGGATATCGTTAAGAACTTCTGACAGATCGGATATGAATATGTTCAAAAGAAGAAGACCAAGATGACTACCTTGCGGATTTCCCGAGGAGACTGCAGTTTTTTCGATAGAACTCCCTGGAATTTAACAAACTGGGATCTGTCGTTTAAATATGATTTTAGCCAACTTAGTATGGACTCCGCAACACCAAATTTTTCTAACTTATATATAAGAATGTTGTGATCAACTCGATCAAAAGCTTTACTGAAATCAGTATAAACAGCATCTATTTGGTGCCCTTTTTCCATTTTGACTAAAACATCTGATACCATAATCATGAGATTAGTGGTGGTAGATCGCCCTTTTCGGAGCATTAACGCTCATTTAGACGTGGTTTAATGAGACTTGTTAGCTTTTCACAAATAATTTTTTCAAAAAGTTTTGGAATGGCTGACAAGATTTCTATGCCTCTATAATTTTCAACTGATCTTTTATCACCATTCTTGTAAATTGGCATAAGATGGGATGATTTCCAATATGAAGGAAATGTCCCCCAAAACAAGGAATTCGTAAAAGATTGTGTAATGGCAACATTGGCGTCGGAAGCGGGGGCAAGGTGGGCAGTTTCCCCCCCACTTTTTTAGCTAGATAAACAATTTAAAAGGAAAAGTTATTCAAAATATCAGTTTTTTACAACAATAATATTTTTGTATTATATATTTTCCTCTTCTTTCTCTCTTCTTTCTCTCTTCTTCATGTTTCCTGTGAAGAAATTTTGGTGAACTTTTTTTGCACCACCATTTGTACTGCCCCCCCAGATGAAATTCGCTTCCGACGCGATTGAATGGCAATAGCAGTTGGTCTAAACATCGCACCAAAAAGCTTGTAGGTATGAAGTCTGGTCCTGGTCTCTTTAATATATCCAGTTCTTTTATTGCATTAGAAATCTCTTCCTGGGTTAAATATAAACTATCAACTATAATAGTTGAGCTAGTAGAAGTTTCAGATACGGTGGTAGGAAGACAAAAGACCTCCTTAAAGTGATCGGCATACAAGTTGCTTATTTCAAGAGAATTGGACGAAGTGACATTACCTTTAAACATAGACGATGGAGAATTCTCTTGATAGCTCGTCATATCTAAGCTTCAGTTCATCGCTTATATTATCACTGTTTTTGAGAAGTTTGTAGATTTTATTTCTATGATTCCTCAACAATCTGAGAGCTTTTCTTTTTCTTTATTATTGGCACATAACTTTCGATTGCGGTAAAAATGTGCTGATAAAATATAGAGACAGCACTGTCTAAATCTAAGTTGAATAGAATATGACTCTAATTTAGAGAACTAAGATAACATTTTATTCTTTCATAATCGGCGTTGAGGTAATCGTACGCAATGGTGTTATTATACGACTGGGTAAAGTTGATGTCATTAGCAGAGAAAATAACATTTAAGGCTGTATGAAGAACAGTGTTGGTTAATAAATTTTCTGCTCCCATGCATGGACTAACCTTCACTTCTTCATACGAGTTAATAAAAATTATGTCCAGCCATCTGCCATTTTGATTTTGTACAGAAGAGACTTGCTGCAAGTCACTGCCATAAAAGGTGTAAGTAAGTTGAAGTCTATGGCATTAGAAAGATTTACAGGAAGAAAAAATTTGTCGTTTTCGTCGGTGACAAAAGATATATTTGGGCGATTGAAGTCACCAAGAATAACAACTTTATCTTCCTCTTTTAGGGTGGAGGTAAAGGTGGTCAGTGTTTCACATAGCTCGTTGTATGTTGTTTCACTTGAGCCGGGAGGAATGTAAACGACACCTATGTACACATTGAGACTTTTACCTTAACAAACTCTAATAATTCGGTGATCGAACAGTTTATGGTTAGGTGTGTCTATTAGCTCACTTGAGAGGGAATTGTGAGATGCTACAAGGACACCACCTCCTCGAGAAAGACCTGTTGAGGAGTAGTCCCGATCCTTTCTGAAGACAGTCAAATTGCTATCAACAATTTCCTCATTATTGAAGGTATCGTTTAGCCATGTCTCAGTGAATACTAGGACATTGAAGTGGCATGATTAAGCGTCAACATAAAGTTTGTTTAATTTGCTTCTCATGCCGCCACAGTTATGGTAGAATATATTTAAGAAAGAAGAGTTAGGAACGATAATATTGCTGTTGCTCTTTACGAGATTTTTGAGGAAGAGAAACATGTTTAGCTCTGACATGAGCGTCATAGGTTTCCAAATCCGCCTTGACTTGATATATCGTTACACAGAGGTACTCATGAAAGCGGACAAATAAATTACGCAAGTCTTCAACACCGGTAGGAAGACCTTCTTGCTGAATTAATACTCTAAGATTAGTTTTGGTCTTGCCTTCAATGCATGTTGAATCAGGGGCTTTATACATATAAGCTAGATACAGGCGAACATTGTTATAAACGTTGTTCTCCCTGAGGCGAGAAAGGGCATATCTGCTCTCAGTGCCTTCGCAAGAGTTTAGTGTCAATTTCACTTTTGGAGGAATTAGGGGGTCTATTGTTGATGAACGAAAAGAATGAGCTATTGTGGGTACTGTTGATGGTGGAGATCCGATTTATATCCGGTGTTATATGTTCCGTAGTGTCATAGGCAGTTAAAGAAGTCAGATTAGCTGGTAAAGAGGTGACCTGTGGCAAACGAATAGATGCTTCCATTATTTCCTCGAAAATAGAGGAAGAGTTATGATGAGGGGCTTGTGAATAACTTGTTTCAGCTCCATTGGGTGCAGATTTTATTTCATCCACTACATCTGCAAGCGTCACTCGAAACACTTCAAGATCATTACTGATATCACTTATTTTTTGATGTAATATTTCCAGCATTGGATCTGATTGCGGAGGTGATGGTTGGGGCTTGTCTGACTGAAGTGCAATATCCACATCATAGCGCAAAGATGTTAGCATGCTCAGTATATTTTTGGCTGCATAATCGTTTTTTAAAACGTCGAGGCTTTTTTTTACTTCTATATTAAGCTCGCTTATGGCCGTTTTCCAAATGAGTTATACTCATGTTTTTGTTGACATGTTGTTGCCACTCATTAGTGTTGCCATACTCTGCTACTCATGCTCTCGTCGACATGTTGATACCGCTCAGTGATTTTCGGAAATATACGCATTGTGTTGCTTGGTCACCCTGGTCTCCTATCGAAGTACTCGCGGTCCCGTTGGCGCTTAATCAAAAGTTGCTAATTTTTGGTGGCTTCTTTGTTTCGTTGTTAGCCATTCGTACTCATGTTTTCGGTAACGTGTTAACATCGCTCAGTAATGTTGCCCCGCTCTGCTACTTAAGCTCTCGTCGACATGTTGATACTGCTCAGTGGTTTTCGGAAACATACGCATCGTATTGCTGGGTCACCCTGGTCTCCCATCGAAGTACTCGCGGTCTTCGATACGAAAGCGAAGGGAAGTCCCGTTGGCGCTTAATCTAATGTTGCTAATTGTTGGTACTCATGTTGCTCTTGGTCTTTAGCGCTGTTTATGCTGTTCTTGTTGTTGCTTAATTTTGTCACATTGACCATTGTTCACACCACGTATATATAAATTATGGTTAACTATTTATGTTGACACAAGGTGCTTTGCTCAAAACATATATATAGTTATTATAGTTATTTTAAATTGTTTCTGACTAATTTTCATTTGTAGTAAATGTGTTGTTGTTGCGTCTTCTTATGTGTTTAGGAATGGTAACGTGTTGTTGTGTTTAGTATGTGCGGCAAAACTGGGGACATGTTTTGCCTCGTCATATTCCTCTCTTACTTCGCCGGAGGTTCGACGCTTGTTGTTACTACTCCGCTGTGGGGGATTCGGATCCGGTACCATGCGCTAAACGGTGTAGTATGGTTTAAGTTCAGAAATGTGGACGGTGCGGGTACGCTTCTGGCCAGACTTTCTTATCTGGACGATGACCGGTGACACAAATGCTTCTACTTTATATGGACCGTCAAATCGAGGTGCCAATGTTGCCGCAAATTGGTCCGCTGCTTTTGACAGGTGGTGCTCTTTCACCCACACCAATTGGCTCAATTCTGGTTTCAATGTTCTGCGCCTTAAGTTGTAGTGCCTAGCTTGCAATTGTGCGGCTTGCTCCATATTCCTCCTAGCAATTTTAAACACTCCTTTTAGACGTGCTGCATGTTCGGTATGGGAAATATCGAACATGCTTCTTGGCCGGTTCCAGTGGTAAATTCATCGAAAAGTGTTCTGGGAAGACGTGGCTCTCGTCCTTGAACAATGAACGCAGGGCTATAACCGGTGGACTCCGATTCGGCAGTGTTATACGCGAGAGTAAGTTCGGGGAGTAGCTCGTCCTACGTGTTCTGTTGGTCATCTGTGAGTTGAGCTATCATTGTCTTTATGGTCCTGTTTGTACGCTCTGTAGTTTTTTCCTGTGGTGTGTATGGTGCTGTGTACCTTTTCTGCACTCCGAGATCTTGTAAGAAGCGTTGAAAATTCCGACTCGTAAATTAAACTCCATTGTCTGTAATAAGCACTTTGGGCACTCCAAATCTTGACAAAATTCGTTCTCGAAACGCTTTTATTAGTTGGTCGCTTGTTGACCTCCGAAGTGGCATCATTTCTGTCCATTTTGAGAATTTGTCTACAAAAACGATCAACATCATATTTCCGTTCTTTGACCTTGGCAGTGGGATCACAAAATCGGCGCAAACGGTAGCCCAGAGTTCTTCTGCAAGGTGGGTAAGCATTTTTCCTGCTGGTTGTTGTTGGCTCACTTTATAACTTTGGCAACATTTGCATCCTCTGACGTACTGACTTATGCTGCGAAACATACCTGGCCAGTAATTCTTGTTTGCCACCCTGGCTATAATTTTGCGTATTCCTAAGTGGCCAGCGGTAGGAGCATCGTGGTTTTCCATCATAACGCGGTTTCTGAGATAACTGGGTACGCACAATTTCCATGGCGCTCTATCTTCGTCGCCAACCGTTCGGTGAAAATGGCGGTACAACTTTCCGTTTTCAATAATATACTCAGGGTATTGAACTGGCCTACTCTTAACTTCGTTTATGCGTCGTTCGTACCATGCACATTTCTTCTGGTCACTTTGTTCTACAACGTAGCCTCAAGTAGCCTCGAGTTGTTGTCTGGAAAGAGCATCGGCGATATTTGAAATTCCCTGGATTGCCTCAAAACTTTTCAGCTCGTTCTTCAAAACGGTTTTAACTTCAAAGTTTTCAATGTCTAGTTTAATTTTCGTGTGTTGTGCGATACTACTTTGTTGCACACTTTTCAGCGCCGGTGTAGCTGGCCTTAGTCTCACAGTTGGTACCGCAGGTGTTGCTGTGACTTTTGCGGCATTTGACTTATTTTCTCTGCGAATTCTTCTCCTTGTTCTTTTTCTGTTGACTTCTTTTCTTATGATAACGCTTGCTTCGACAGTTGGTGACGCAGGTGCTGCTGCGGCGGCAGTTGATGACGCAGGTGCTGCTGCGACGGCAGTTGATGATGCAGGTGCTGCTGCGGCGGCAGTTGACGCAGGGGCTGCTGCGGTGGCAGTTGATGACGCAGGTGCTGCTGCGATGCAGTTGATGACGCAGGTGCTGTTGCGACGGCAGTTGATGACGGCGTTGATAACGTCTTTGCAACTTCTTGTCTGCTTTCATCAGCTAAACAAATCTGCTTTTTGGTAGGCATGATTTTGAACGTAGTCCGCAGCTTGTCTGCATAATATTGGCTGATTGGCCCAGCAGAAATTTACGCTTTTGTTCTGGCAGTGGCGTGCTAAATGACCGATCTGTCCGCAGCGTCGGCAAGCTGTGTGTGGATCGATGTATGCGACTTGTGTCGACTGCTGGCGACCTGCCTCTCTCATCTGAATCTCTGCAAGGTGGTGGTTGTTGTTCGACCGCTCTAAGTTTTCGAAGTCGCCCGCCAAATTGATAAGCTCCGCCAGGCTTGAGAATTCTCTTCTCTTTACGTTAAATTGAAGCTCGTGTCTGCTATTTCTGTAGATCCGCTCTAATTGTTGCTCCTTGCTGAGATTACCATGGCGCATCAGGTTCTGAATAGATATAACGAAATCTTTAAATTTCTCGCCTGCGAAAATCTAGCTGGCAAGAAAATTCCAAGAAAGTCAGTCTTGAAGCTCTGCCAGTTGTCCCAATGTGCGTTATTGTTGCGATATCAGTGAAGTGCTTGCTCGTATAGCAACTCAGGCATGCACCGTGGCAACAAATCTATATTCAGATCATAAACCTCCACAAGCTCCTCGACTCGCTCAATGAAGGCTAGAGTGTCTTCCGTCCCGTTGAAACTCACTGACCACTTTTTCACCCGATCTATGGTGTCGCTGTAAAATGATTGGCGTAACCCACTCTTCTGGGCGTCAGCATATGGTTGTGGCCGCGTTTGGTAGTTCGAAATCCCGGCTGCTCTTGCTTCTTCCTCTTCCGTCTCCCTTTGTGCGCCTTGCGCCTCTTCGAAGCATTTAGTTATCGTTATAGCTGCCGTTTTGTTTGTCTCGTTAGATGTGACTGGCACTGGTGAACACAATCGTCGGTGTTTGATTTCTAGTTCGGACGGCCATTTCTCCCGCTCCGGTTCGTAATTATTTTCGTTGATCTGGGCTGCGAACCGTTTTCGCAGCTCTTCCACCGAGCCTTCTGCATAAAATATGAATTTTTCAGCGTAGCTCAAGAGATCTTCTCATCGAAGCGAGTACACCCACGTGGTCTTAACCATGGTGATTTTCTTTAATTTTGTTAATTCCGCGAATTCAGCAAAAACAATTTAACTATTTATTTCTATGCTTATTTAACTTTTAAGTGAAATATTTTCTTGAAAGTTTAAAAAAATTTTTTTTTTTAAAATATATATATATATGTATATGCCAGTCGTCCACTTTCAAATCACTTCACATTTGCTCACCAAGCCATATTTGGAAGGGTCCCTGCTCGGGCGCCATGTACGAAGCTGCCGGTCTTCCGGCTCTATAGCTGAGGTATGCTCAGTCTTGTCCAGAATTCGTCACAAAATAAGAATTTTTGTTTCAGGTTCTTCCAAATAAGGCTTTATTTATAAATGTTTTAGATTCTATTTTTTTAAATATTTTATAAAATACTAAGGCGATGTGGTGAACAATGCGGCGGTGATTGAGGTTGTTGACGTTCGACTCTCGTTCGAAAGTGAGTGAGGTGGTTGGCGGAAACTCTGGTGAATCGTCGTTGTGGTTCTTATGTCCTAACCATGTGCTCCCCGGCTAGAGTATGTCCCTTGCTATCTGACGATGCACCTATAAGCTATGTGGTCCCTTGCGATCTGACGATGCGCCTAAAAGCTATGTTTGTGTCCTTTGTCTCACCTGTTATCCTTGTTTCTTCAGAACGTTCTTACCGCAAATTCCTTCAGCAGCTTTTGTCTGAGCTTCCGCTATGTTGTCCAGATTTCTTCACCAAGTCCTATATTCCTTCCCTTCGCTTTGGTGGCTCGTCAGCAACTGCTCAGTCAGATCGACTCTTCCCTTCGATGGTTCGTCAGCCAGTGTTTAATAAGCCCAACCGCTCGCTTTAATTGTCTGCCAGGAACTGCTCAGTCAGATCGACTCATCACTTCGTTAGTTTATTTATTTATTATTCCAGTCTACTGATTTCTCACAATCTTACAGACTATATATATTTTACCTTAAAGTTTATTAAAAATAGTGAATAGAATTAACCTAAATTCATGTTCTGATACATTAAAATTTAAAATATGTGAAAGACTGTTGCATAAGTGTATGCATCTTACTATTGGCTCATTATAAGCCTAATTGGTCCTGTGAAGATTTTCTTCGAACATACGAGTTCGTCGCAAATACCTCGGTGCGTCATAAATTTGGAAGAGGTTTGACAATTCCTAACAGTTAACTTTACCAGAAAAAATATTATAAACAAATATAAGAGAACTAACCGATCGTCTATCTTTTAACGATTGCAAGCCAAGTAATTTGCGACGAACTTCATATGCTGGAAGACCATCAGGCCAATAAGCTTTCTCAGCGCATTTTTACTCATATGTATTTGTATTCGCTCTATTCGGTTAGAATTTTCTACATAATATGGGTTCCATACAATAGAACAATATTCAATTATACTACGAACCAAGGAAACATATAATGATTTAATTGTTAACGAATCCTTAAAAATTTGTGTATGTCTTTTAATAAATCCCAGCATGGAATATGACTTCGATATAATATAATCATACTGATATTTAAAATTTAATTGAGTGTCAAAAATAACCCCCAAGTCTTTAAATTCTTTTTTTCGATTTAAAATGGCATTATTCAATGTGTAATTAAATAAGATACTATTTGTACATTTAGTGTATGAAACTATGCAACATTTACTGATATTCAAGGTTAAATTGTTTGAAAGACACCATTTGTACAACACTGAAATGTCACTTTGAAGATTTATACAGTCAGATGTGTTCGATATTCTACAAAAGAGTTTAACATCATCTGCATACATTAAACATCTAGCAAATCTCAAATGTTTAGGTAAATCATTAATAAAAATTAAAAATAAAAGAGGTCCGCAATGGCTACCTTGTGGAATGCCTGACGAAGCATCAATAGCAATATCGGAGATAGTTGAACCAAACTTAACAAAAAGCTTTCTATCCTTTAAATAACTTTTAAAAAAACCAATTAAAGAATCGGACAGTCCGAACTGTTTTAGTTTATTTAATAGAATTAGGTGATCAACTTTATCAAATGCTTTGGAATAATCAGTGTAGATAACATCTGACTGAGTACCGTCTTTCATTGCATTAATTATATTTTTGGAAATAAGTAATAAATTTGAACATGTTGACCTACCAGGAAAAAACCCATGTTGAAATTCAGAAATGACTCGCTGTACGTTCTCAAATAATTTAATTTTAAGTATATGATCAAATAATTTGGCTATTTTGCATTGTTTCACAATTGCCCTGTAATTATTTACATCGCAACTATTGCCAGATTTAGAGATCGGAATAATTAAACAAATTTTCCAAACATCTAGAAAAATTCCTTTCTAAAAAAAAGGAGTAGCAGTATTTACAGAACAAAGTTTAAATAACGTTGGTGGGAGATCCCCTTGTTTAAATTAATAGCTTGACTTAAGATGCGAAATTGCTAAAGCTACATCGTCACCAGAGACATTAATAACATCTAGATAACCAATATTTAGGTCATCAATATTGAAATTGTTGTGAATATTTGAAGACGCATGATTTTCATAAACATTTTGAAAAAATTTTGAGAAAAGATAAGTTGATTCTAAAGGATTATAAGATTTCAAACCATCAAATTCCATGCTGGTTGGATACCCACTTGTTTTTCTTTTAGTATTTAAATACTCCCAAAAATACCTTGGGTTAGAATTTGAACTATTTTCAACATTCAGAACATAAGTTTTAAAAAGAAACTTATGAAGGCAATCAAATTCATTCCTTTATTGAAAGAAATGCAATTGATCTGCTACACAATTTGTGTATTTGAATTTTTTTGCAGCTTTGTTTTTAAGATTTTTTAACGTTGCTAATCTAGAATTAAACCAAGGTGGTTTATTTCTTAGATGAGTACATCTTTTGTAACGAACAAATTGAACCGCTGAACTCGATATTTTGGAAGAGATGAATTGATAAGCTTTAGACGGACACTCAAGATTATTTAATAATGACCAATCAACTGCGTTTAAAACTTTATTAATAGCTGCAAAGTTGCGAACAAATTCTATGCTACATGAACACAACTGTTTGCTTAACTGTCAGATGCTGTTACTGACGCTGTTAAAGTAATAAACGCAGAAAGAACGCAGCAAATTTAAGTGAGAAACCTTTGCAATTGAATTAAATTTACATAAAAATTAAATTGAATATAACTTCTGACGTGTAGAGTAGCAACACATTCAGAGAAAAACATCGTGAACTAAGGTAGCGCTACCATTACAGTTCACAACAGTTGTCTGCGCTGAATGCGGCCAAATTCAATAAATAAAGCTTTATGGTGTAGGCTGTTATTAGATATTGGCGCCATATTATTTCTACAAACCGCTTTAATATCATCACTGACAAAAATCAAGTCTAAAATTATATTTAGGTCATTCTTAATGGAATTAATTTGGCGAAAATTATGTGCAAAAAAATAACTGACAACTAGGAGTTCAATGTCCGACTGCATATTAAATGGTAAAAGATTGGTTTCATCCAAAACCCAAGATAATTTTCCTAAATTAAAATCACCCATGACAAAAATATAATGATTTGGGTTCAGATTATCGGCTAAAGTATTGATGTTATGAATATGTTTTTGATATACCTCAATTAAGCTATTTGGTAGAATATAAGATATGAAAAAATATATGAAAGTTTGATTTAAAAAGCTTATTGCTAGTAAGCTTGTTGCTCACTGCCAATAATACTCCTCCTCCTCTTTCACGGCCGGTAGAGGCAGTACAGCGATCTAGTCTATAGGCATTATAAAAGCTATCAAAAATCTCAGCAGATGATATTTCTGCATGCAGCCATGTTTCGGTGATGGCCACAATATCGTATTCATGTAGAGACATAACAAGTTGAAGCTGTGATGTTTTAGTGCGGATGCCACCCATATTTTGGTAATATATTGAAAATCCAGAAACTTTCGATGGATTATGTCGCGCAGTGTAACTATAAGGAATAGGTGCTGAAGAGTACACCAGCGGCGGTGTTAATCGTTGTAGACTTGTTATAGGCGCAAAGTGTATTTGATGAGATGAGAGCGAGTTTGAGATATTTGTATCAGATGTTAATGTTGTTGATGTAAAAGTTGATAATGTAGACGAAAGAGTTGATTCAACGATGCTGCTTGTAGGCAATACGAGACGTGCTGAAGAAAACTCCTCCAGCTGTATAAAGCATTGCAAGTGTGATGTAGGTGCAGAGCATTGTAATTGTTGTGAAGAGAGCAGACGATCCGAAGAGATACCATTGTGTCCAACAAACGAAGATAGTGTAGAAGAGGATGTAAAATGCTGAGATCTCGGCAAGCCAAGCGGTGAGAGAATATAAGCAACATTAGAAAAATTATTCCATCCATTATAACCGCAGCTGACATAACAGAGCCAAAAAAGTTAATGCATGTATCAGCTGATGCTATAGTTGATAATGTTGACGATTATCCACAAAGCTACTTGAAGCCAGTGTGAGTGCCAAAGTTAATGAATTGAAAAATACAGAGACATTAGATGAGGTGGAGAAAGAAATGTTAAAAACTGCAGCAATAGAAAATATACTTGTTTCGGTTGCTATTGTTGTTGATGTTGAAATTAATGAAGATGTTGTTGCTATTTTAAATGATGTAAAAGTTATTAAAGTTGTTGTCATTGTTGCTATTGTAGTTGACGTTGAAAGCATTGAAGTTGTTGTTGTTATTGTTGCTATTGTAGTTGATATTGAAGTTGTTGCTATTTTAGTTGATGTTGGAGTTATTGTTGTTGTTGCTGTTGTTGCAGTAGAACTAGTGGTAATTTTTCATACATAGGTGCTGGGACACCAAGTTTAAAGTTAATGGAGCGGCGATCGTTATATCCGCATCTTTCTTAATAATTTTAAAGCAAGAGAGCGATTTTGGTTCAACGCTTAACTTTGAAGCTAAATAATTAAAAATATCCTCTGGTTCTGTGTTTACATCAAATTTAGAGATGTGTATATATTTCATTGTATGCACAACAGAAAAAGCATCACATGCCGGAGCCGTTCCCTCGACGCATGTGTTTCGCTTAGCTCCCAATTTGACTGTAGTAGAAGCGGGCGGCTCCAAAGATGCAGCTACAGCAGCAGAAGATGAGTTGACAGCAATCTCAGGTGTAACTGTAATAGGAGCAGAATTACTAGCAGGCGGCTCCAGAGCTGCAGCTGCAGCGTACGATGTAGAAACAGCGCACACAGGCGCATGATTTTTAGGAGTAGTTAAGAGATCAACATTAGAGTGTAGAATATTGCTTGTGTACGGCAATTGAGTTTTCTTAGAGATAACAGCGCGCGGGGGTGAAAGTGATTTTAATGCAGTTGAGAGATCAACATTAGAATTTAAAATATTGCTTGTTTTCGGCAATGTAACATTATCAGAGTTCAATGGACCCGAGTTGGAGAACATCTTTTGCTTTGCTAAATCACAACCGAGGTTAGCGACAACAGTTTTAAGTTCGCGAACTTCGTCTATCAATTTTGTGACCGAACAAAAAACAGAGTCCGATTGTTTAAGACATTCGTCGCAATTAAAAACAATGTTTCGATTAATATTTATTAAATTAAAAAAATCATCTTCAATGCTTAGGCAAGATTTGTGAAACTTATTACTGCAGATATGGCAAAAAAGAACCAAATCCCTTAAAGCTGGCTTGTTGCATTGCGCTCACCGAGATCTCAGTTGAGACATGATAACACAACTAATTACACAGTCTCTCAGCAACTGGCTGTCTCCTTATCATTCAATTCATTGCATACCTCTGCTGGTTGATCGTAGCAGCATCGTTGTTAGCTAGTTATACTCATGTTTTCGTTAACATGTTGACACCGCTCATTAGTGTTGCCATACTCTGCTACTCATGCTCTCGTCGACATGTTGATACCGCTCAGTGGTTTCTCTGGCTTCTCTGTTTTGCTGTTAGCCATTCGTACTCATGTTTTCGGTAACATGTTGACATCGCTCAGTAATGTTGCCCCGCTCTGCTACTTAAGCTCTCGTCGACATGTTGATACTGCTTAGTGGTTTTCGGGAACATACGCATCGTGTTGCTGGGTCGCCCTGGTCTCCTATCGAAGTACTCGCGGTCCCGTTGGAGCTTAATCAAATTTTGCTAATTGTTGGTGGCTTCTCTGTTTCGCTGTTAGCCATTCGTACTCATGTTTTCGGTAACATGTTGACATCGCTCAGTAGTGTTGCCCCGCTCTGCTACTTATGCTCTCGTCGACATGTTAATACTGCTCAGTGGTTTTCGGAAACATACGCATCGTGTTGCTGGATCACCCTGGTCTCCCATCGAAGTACGGTCCCGTTGGTTCTTAATCTAATGTTCCTAATTGTTGGTACTCATGTTTCTCTTGGTCTTTAGCTTTGTGTATGCTGTTCTTGTTCATTGACCGTTGTCCACACCACGTTTTTACAACTATTTATGTTGACACAGGGTGCTTTGCTCAAACATATATGGGTCATTCTTTTTTTTTCTTTAATTTCTAAGTTCCGAGGTATATTTTTGAGTAAAAACTATAAATTAGTTAATGCAATCAAATTATTTTGTTCATGTTGATTATAGCTTAATCAATGCTCAAAAAATTAATTTAGTTAAAAACTGTTTTATCATCGAAATTTTTATAATTACATATAAAAAATTCACCTCCATGGCTGTTCCCGCTTCAAGGTTTGTAAACTACAAAAAGTATCCAGCAACAAAGATTATTCTAATAATAACACGATAAACACAATTGCAAAGCAAATATAACGCCACTGTTGATGCATGTGGAGAGACAAAAAATAATTCGTATTTTCAACAGAATTTTGTCTGTCAAATTTTTGTTCCTCTGTCCAGTTCGGAGAAATGCATCATTTAGAATAAGTTCTTGTTCTTTATTACTGGACGTGAAGCCAGGGCCATGAAACAAAATTTTAAATTGAAATAAAAATAGTTCCACATAACATGTGAACGTGATCAGTTCAAGTGCAATTTTTTAGTGTTTTTTAGCACTTTTTTGGAAAAATACTGGTGAGTACCATTTGGTTTGCTCACCTCCGAGGCACCTCAAAAAATTTTTATAAGCAATATTGCACTATAACTATTTCAGTGATTAAATATATTACGGATCCTTAGTTTAAATGTAGAATGTCGTTTTCGTAGCTATAATTGTATGGTGTTTATAAGATTTTTTGTAAGAAAAATTCACCACCATGTTGTTCACCTCCATGATAACATGGAGGTGAACGGCTTCTCTGGTGAGCTTGCAATCACGGAGGTGATTATTATATGCACGGAGGTGATTTTGCTTGTTTTTCTTACATACACTTATTGCCTTTTTCTAAGTTATTATAAATCACAATCACTACATTTTCGAAAACATATCCACGAAGGGCATTGGAAAACCGAAAAAACAAGAATCAGCAAAGTCTAAGGAAGAAAGATTAAGAAATAAGAGATAAGGAAAGGATAAGACTGCAGAAAATAAAGGACAACCCACAATTATATGAAGAAGCGAAAAAGAAAGAAAAGGAAAGGTACCATGCCCGCAAGAAAGCTGGAAAAATTAAGTCCATTAAGGACCTTAGTAAGAGGGAGAAAAGAGTCCAGAGAAAGAATTGGAGGAAACGAGCTGATAAACACAAAGAGAAAGTAAAAAAAGTACGCGTTTGAGCACGTTGTTAGCTGAAAACTCACCACAGCCATCTGAGTTAGATTCTAATTATGTCATTGTCAATAATTTAAAAAGAATGCAGGCTGGCAGGAAAACAAAACGAAAGAATCGAGCTAAGGCGTACAGAACCATTGTAAAAATGAAGCAAAATCTTAAAAAATCCAACAACAAAGCTGCAATGTACAAAATGAAATGGCTAAGACTTAAGAAAAGAGCTAAAAACCCAAACTCACCAACCGTTCAAATAGAAAATTTCCTACAGGGTGAAAATAAGCCGGACCGGGTTGTAAGACGTCTTGTATTTGGCGAAGCCTTAGTAAGCCAAATAAAAGAAAATATTAACCAACAGCGCGAATCACAAAACATTATATGTAGAATAATTTCAGGACGAATAATCAAAAAGTACAGAAAAATTTGTCAAAAATCGTTCAATATTTTCGAGCACATATACAGGTTAAATGCATTTAAATCCATCAAAGACGTACAAACCAAGAGGCATAACCAGAGTAAAGTTAACTCCGATTTAAAGCAAATGATTGCTGATTTTTTTGAAAAGGACGAAATAACAAGGTTGCTTGCTGGTAAAAAAGAATATATTACGAAAAATAAAGAAAAGAAACAAAGAAGGCTTTTAAACGACACCCTGCAAAATTTACATAAAAAGTTTAATGAAACATATGATTGCGCAAGTAGTTATTCCGTTTTCTGCAAATTGCGTCCTTTTTATGTTTTATTTTCCCGTGTCAACAGTCGCGATACCTGTTTGTGTGCAAAACATGAAAACTTCGAAATGATGTTCCAGAAGCTTAAATTGGATGGTATTATAAGCTGTCTTTCAATTTCAGCTTTACTGTCGTCACTATGTTGCACGAATCTCCAAGAAGAATGTATGGAAAGAAGATGTGTGGACTGTAGATGCAGATCAATTGCAGTTAATAACATCGAGAATGGCCTAGCAGCAGTAAAATTTAAAAAGTATTTATTCAAGTAAAAGTAATTTTCACCATAAGGGATTTGGTAAAAATTAAAGGAAAAGATGTTAATTATAAACGCTGTGTCAAAAAGGACATCACCACCACGAAAAACGAGTTGCTGAATAAGTTGAAAGAAGATTTGCCAAATTTCGCCATGCACGTAAATAACTTTAAACACCAATATCACGCACTTGATTATTATAAAACTAATTTGAAAGATAACGAAATTGTTATACAAATCGACTTTTCAGAAAACTATTCATGTAATCTAAATCAAAAAATTCAATCGTTTCATTTCGGAGGATCACGTAAACAAATTACGCTGCACACAGGTTTATTTTACCGTAAGATTCCACTTGGAAAAAATATTATTTCAAATCAAAACGTTTGAACCAAAAATTGCTAAAATTAACTTCATTAGTGATGGTCCTTCAACCCAATACAGAAATAAAAAAAAAAGTTTTTTTAATGGTGGATTTTATCGTCGAATGTTGTGTTATTGAAAAGCTGTCTTGCTATAAAAAAGGACTGCGGATCGCTTAGTTGCTGAAGGTAGAGACATTACCGGTTTTGAAGATTTCTATAGCGCCGTTGAAAACAATTGTTCTGGAATAGAATTGTTTCCTGTACCACTCGAAGATATTTTGAAAATTGACCAAAAATTAATTGGTCGTCATATTGTACCGTTTAAAGGATTAATGAAAGTGCATCAAGTCTCTTGGAACATTACTACACCCAATATTTTGAATTTTCGCAGACTCAGCTGCGTGACATGTTAAGCCGGTTTAAATTGCACCCACTATGGGCTAGGAAATATAATCCTGCGATTGGGTATCTATTTGCGTTCCATTGCATTAAAGAATTATTTCCCATAATATTTGATTACGTTTCTTTAATTATAGCAAAAGATGAGCGAAGGACTTCACCGCAACAAACTGAGCCAATAAAAATAGCATCTTCTTCATCTCCAGCAATGATAGAGATTTCTACTCCTCCTGGTCTGTCACCGCGCAGGATTAAATATCAGGAGTGTTATTCGGAGAGTGAAGATGCGAACGATACTTCGGCAGATCTTGAAGTTGGAAAATTTGTGTTGGTAGAATTGCCACAGAATTCCAACATTCACTATGTAGGACAAATAGTCAAAAAATTTTATGAGGAAATTCAAGTCAACTTTATGAGGAAAAGCTCTTCGGGAACCACCACAATCCCTCTATTTATTTGGCCTCCCGAAAAGATGAGTTGAAAGTTGAAATTACAGATATAATTATGGCCCTCAATGATCCTGTGATACACAGACGGGGAACCCACGAATTCCGTACATCCTTTAAAGGAGTTACAGTCAAATAAGACTGATTGGTCTCCAATTTTAACTAGCGGAACATCATATTCATATTATGACGTCGAATCTTCTGTACAGTTTTTCAATGATACTCTGCAAAGGTGTTTCTTATTGTCTGTCCAAAAAAAAAAGGTGTTTCTCCAATCCTTTAAATCCACCCTGTCTAACAAATGATCTAAAGGCACTTAAAAATTTAAAAAATCGTTTATTTAAAAAATATATAATATCTGGTTCTAGTTTAGACTTTGCTTCCTATTCTTCTTGTCGTTATAGATATCAACTATTAAATAAACAATGCTATTCTTCTTATATAATTAACATAAAATCTCAATTTAAAGATGATCCAAAACTTTTCTATAGTTTTGTTAACTGAAAACGTAAAGCCTCCAGTTTTCCACCCCTTATGAAATTCAATCAGGAAGAATCATCTTGTGACAATGTGATTTCTAACATGTTTGCAAACTTCTTTAAATCAACTTACTCCGATATACCATTTAATACTAGCACGGTGTATCCTTTTCTCCCGACAGTTAACTCTTTTGAAACTCCTGTAATAGACCCAAATATTGTCATGTGTTATCTTCGACAAGTAAAATCTTCTTTTACGACCGGCCCTGATAAAATTCCAAGCTGTATTTTAAAGCAATGTGCTACAAACCTGTGTACTCCTCTAGCAAACATTTTTAATATTTCCTTGCATAGTGGTTATTTTCCTATTATATGGAAGGATTCTTATATTATACCCCTTCATAAATCTGGCTCCAAGTTAGATGTTTCTAACTATCGCGGAATTGCAAAATTAAGTGCAATCCCTAAGTTATTTCAGAAAATCATAACTGATCAATTAACCCACTCCGTGTCTTCCACCATTTCTGTCTTTCAACATGGTTTTCTGAAGGGTAAGTCCACTACAACAAACCTCTTAGAGTTTACTACGCGTGTTATAAATGGTTTTACTTTGGGACTGCAGACTGATGTTATTTATACGGACTTTAGCAAAGCTTTCGACAGTGTTAATCATAATCTTCTTTTGAAAAAACTCCACCTTATTGGATTTCCTGTCACATTATTAAATTGGATAAATTCGTATTTATCTAGACGTACTCAAAAGGTTTTATATAAGAATTCTCTTTCAAAAAGTATTTCGGTCACTTCTGGCGTTCCTCAGGGCAGTCATCTTGAACCGGTTTTGTTTTTACTATTCATTAATGATCTTCCTTCGGTAATAAAACACTGTAACGTCTTAATGTACGCTGACGACGTGAAACATTTTCTTTGTTGCAAATCACCCGAAGAACTACATCTTTTACAATCTGATCTAAATAGACTTGTGGACTGGTGTAGCTTAAATATATTAAATCTCGACTTAAAAAAATTTAAGCAAATGACATTCTCGCGAAGATCTGCTAGTAACATAAATTACACTATAAATAACACTAACTTAGAAATAGTTTCCAGTTTTCTCGATCTTGGTGTTATTATGGATTCAAAACTTCGCTTCAATCTCCACGTTAATATGGTGATAAATAAGGCAAGAGGAGTCCTTGGTTTCATTAAAAGATGGGCTAAAGAATTCAGTGATCCCTTTACTACTAAATTATTATATACCTCTCTCGTAAGGCCAATTCTTGAATATGCATCAGTTGTATGGAACTCACAATATAATGTATACATCGACGCCATAGAATCCGTTCAAAAACAGTTTTTACTTTTTGCTTTACGTCATAGTCGTTGAAACCCCAATATTATGCTTCCATCGTATGAAATACGCCTTAAAATTATTTTACTACCTTCCCTAAGAAGCAGAAGAATGATGCTTAATGTCATGTTTCTGTATAAATTACTTCGTGGCGAGATTAATTCGGAATATCTCATCTCAGCTCTAAATTTTAACATCCCCAGGAGAGGAACTAGACATTTTCTGTTTTTCAAGTTGAGTCAGTGCAGTTCTAATTACGCTCTTCATGAACCTTTACGATGTATGTGCAGTGATTTCAATGATAACTTCAACATGATTAATTTTTCTGATTCGGTAGACGTCTTAAAACGGAAAATTATATTACATTTAAATAATTAAATCAATTTAACTTCATCCTATTATACCTAACGCAGTTTTATAACAATAACAATTGGTAATTGAGATTTCTGTTTCTCTTTTTTGTTTCGATATTGTGTTTTATAAAGTAAGCACCATCAAATATGAATCGTTTTTAAAACTTACTTTTTAATTATTCAATAATTTAATTTTCAATCGAATTGTGATTTACGTGCTCACGTGGTTTCCTGATTTGAAATTAGACTGAACTCACACTATCACCTGGATTGGTGTGCCAGAGTATATCTCTTTTCCATACAAGTTTATGCCTGCGTTGGCCCAAATGCATATCCAACAAATTGGGATTTTGATTTGGCGGATATGAGATTTATCTCATTTCCACGTAGGTCCTTGGGTTGGACAATGGCCGCAAACCAGTTAAAATGAGTTTAGTGTTTTTGATTGTTTTTCGGGTTCCTTAAATTGATAATTACTATTATTTAATTCGATGTTGCTTATTTATATAGAATCAAGTATACTTAAATACGCGTTTATATATATTCAATTTTTAAATTCCGCTGAAAAGCCAATTAATGTGCTTAGTGGAAAATCCTAATTGCCAATAGGGGGTATGTTTTAGTACGTAGGTGCATTCTGTCTGTCCCGGCTGATTCGGGCAGATTTTAGAATGTGAATCGTGCATGCGTATAGGACGGGTATACGTATCTTTGGAAGATTTCATACCTCCGGGCGAATCCAAAAAAAAAAAAAAAGGTGTGCTAACATATGCTCAATTACTTCACTCAACGAAATTATTTATGTTATTTTTGTATTTTTTGTTATTTTTTTGTTATATATTTCTTTATTGCTATAGTCCACTATAGTATATATATTTTTTTATTAGTTTGGTTTTTATTATTACCTCATTTACCTTTTTATTTGTTTAACTATGTTTAATTGTATGCAATCTGCACCTCCATGGAACTTGAAGTCACCTCCATGAAAATAGAATCACCTCCGTAGAGCATTAAATCACCTCCATGGACATAATTCAAATAAAGGTTGAATTACCCCCAACTCAATTGCAATTTTTAATATTCAAATAAATAACTGGAAAAAATTAAATATTTAAAACAAAAATAATTTTTTTGACTTGTTGAAAATATTAACGATAATAAAGAATGACCCATATATAGGTTTTATAGTTATTTTAAATTGTTTCTGACTAATTTCCATTTGTAGTAAATGTGTTGTTGCGTCTTCTTATTTGTTTAGTAATGGTATCGTGTTGTTGTGTTAAGCATGTGCGGCACTGGGGACATGTTTTGCCTAGTCACAAGATCAATCGCGTCGGAAGCGAATTTCATCTGGGGGGGCAGTACAAATGGTGGTGCAAAAAAAGTTCACCAAAATTTCTTCACATGAAACATGAAGAAGAGAGAAAGAAGAGGAAAATATATAATACAAAAATATTATCGTTGTAAAAAACTGATATTTTGAATAACTTTTCCTTTTAAATTGTTTATCTAGCTAAAAATGTTGGGGGGCAACTGCCCACCTTGCCCCCCGCTTCCGACGCCAATGCACAAGATTCATGAAAAGCGTAATTAGAATTGCACTGACTCAACTTGAAAAACAGAAAATATCTAGTTCCTCTCCTAGGTATGTTGAAATTTAGAGCTGAGATGAAATATTCCGTATTAATCCTGCCACGAAGTAATTTATACAGAAACGTGACATTAAGCATCATTCTTCTGCTTCTTAGGGAAGGTAGTAAAATAATCTTAAGGCGTATTTCATGCGATGGAAGCATAATATTGGGATTCCAACGACTATGACGTAAAGCAAAAAGTTAAAACTGTTTTTGAACGGATTCTATGGCGTCGATGTATACATTATATTGTGGGTTCCATATAACTGATGCATATTCACGAATTGGCCTAACGAGAGATTTTTATAATAATTTAGTAGTAAAGGGATCACTGGATTCTTTAGCCCATCTTTGAATAAAACCAAGGAAGGAGGAAAATTTGCCATGACTCCTTCTGATTTTGTCTAGTTGCTATACCAGGATTCTGCGCCATAAGCTGCACCAGTTTGTGGAACTGTCGACTGTTCGTTTTTTCATTCTAAAAATATACATCAATTTGTTTAAAACTAAAGACAAACAGTAAAATAAAAAAAAAATGCAACTTACTTACTGTTAATAATTAATATTTCGTAAAAATACTCGTTCTGTTCGTTTAAACTTATTAGCTTAAAAACTTGTTAAATTATTTTAGATTCGATAAAATATTATGTTATTTTTTAATGTCAATGTTCTAAAAAAAAAATTTAATTTTTACTGAAAAATAATTTGGTTCAGTTCTGGCCAAAAAAGAAAAACAATTAATAAACACGATAATTTTAAAACTTAATATCGTTGTTTATTTCGGTGGGCTTGAACTGCAACATTTTTATTAATTGTCTTTTTTATTTGGAGTCAGAACTTCTTGGATAATTTGTTCCACCAAACACGTTTTATGGACCAGAAGCGGACTAGTAAGAGACTCAAGGGACTACCGCCTACGATGCCTGTGAACCATTCACCGCCGTCTTCACCACTAATGTCTTTCGCCGAGATGCCTTTCGCCATTGAGACTTTAGCCATCGCCACTATTGCCACCACCAATGTTGTCACCACTGCTGCATCCAGCAATGCTTCCACCGCTGCTGCGTCTACTGCTGATTTTACCGGTATTGCATCCACTTCTAATGCCACTAATGCGACAGAATTTGACAAGGTAACAAATATAATTAATAATAAATTACTGGATATGCAAAATGCATTCATGCAGTCCATGCAATCGATGCAATCTCAATTAGATATGTTTATCCAAAGTCACACTTTGGCTCAATCAATGCAACCGTCATCGAACGTACCGCCACAGTATCATCCTGTGTCTCTACCCACGCTTCATTCCATGCCTTCCCAACCGGGCGTCAATATACTATACGAGGCGCCTCAGACTTTACCTCAGTCTTTGCCTTACCCCCAGCCACTGCTTACTACTCAATCTATTCATGAATCTCAGCAATTGATTACACCGTCGTCTTTATCCGTGCCTTACTCAATGTCAAATATGTATATATCTGAGTGTCAGCCTAGAACTTCATGACAACTATGTCTACAACTCGGTCAGCCCCTTTGAATATGTTTTCACACACGCCCTTGTCCTCATCTCAAAGAAATGTTTCACCAGGTTGGCATCACCAAAGAAGATCAAGACGCTCAACGATTCCTGTGGCGAAACGGGGATCAAACAAAACCAGTGGACACATACGTCATGGAAAGGATGATTTTTGGGGCTACATGTTCACCGACGATAGCGCAGTTCGTTAAAAACATAAACGCGCAAGATTTTGCAACCAGTTATCCTAGAGCTGTAAAAGGTATAGTAGAAAAACACTATGTTGATGATTACGTAGATTGTTTTCAATCGGAAGATGAAGCCATTCAAGTGATTAAGGATGTCATAAAAATTCATAAGGATGGTGGCTTCGAAATGCACAATATCTTGTCAAACTCCAAAAAACTTTTAAGCACTGTGTACAATACTGCTACTAACGATTCTCTAAGTATTGAAGGTGATAAAGTAGAACGAATTCTCGGAATGTACTGGCTGTCAAAATCAGACGATTTTATATTCCAATTAAAGTTTCACAAAGTGCCGTCTGAAATTCTTGATTTTACACGCAGGCCAACAAAACGTGAATTACTTAGCGTCACGATGTCAATTTTCGATCCCTTCGGCCTCCTAGTGAACTTTTCTATATATGCAAAACAGTTGATGCAAAGTACATGGAAGTCTGGTATCGGATGGGACGAAGAATTACCTGATTTTTTGTATACCAAATTAAAGAGTTGGTTAGAAGAGTAACCAAAAGTTAAAAAATTCACGGTACCAAGATGTTATTCATTGAATTTTGAGAGCGATGTTGTAGAACTGCATATATTTTACGATGCTAGCGAGGAAGCTTTAGCTACTGTGGCCTATTGGAGAGTTGTTGGATCCAAAGGTATCAGTTTAGCATTTATTGCAGGCAAAACTGCATGTGCACCAACGCGATTTCATACGATCCCAAAGATGGAACTACAAGCGGCAGTTATTGCAGTTCGTTTGAAGACTATGATAACAAACTATCATGAAAAGCGCATAAATAGAGTACATTTTTGGAGCGATTCACATACCGTAATTCGTTGGATAAGGTCAGATCATCGTGATTATAAACAGTACGTGGCCAATAGAGTTGCTGAAATTTTGGAATCTTCTAACATAGAAAACTGGAAATGGTGTCCTGGTGAATTTAATCCAGCAGATGATGCGACAAGAGCAAAATTTTCGGTACGCTATAATCCAGAAAGCAGATGGAAGTCTGGACCCAGTTTTCTATTGCGCGGAGAGGATGAGTGGCCTGACGAGTCACGTATGACGTTAAAGAAGGACTTGAGCGCTGACGAACTTAAATCTAAAAATCGTATGTGCGTATTGCACAAGTCAAGTGTATTAACACTGAATGTTAAGCGTTTTTCTAATTTCGACAGAATGAGGCGCGCTATAGCATGGGTTCTACGCTACATATTCAATTTGAAACAAAGACTTGGCAATGTTGAAAAATGTGTGGGTGAACTCACTGCCGAAGAGGAGGCAAAGGCTGAAGTGCATTTATGTCGCTGGGTGCAACAAGAAGCATTTGCATGTGAATACACATCTTTGACCAAGAAAACAAACATTTCTAAAAGCAGTAGCCTTAGAACGCTTAATCCCTATTTAGATGAGGAAGGTGTCATACGTCTAAGTGGTAGAATAGACAATGCCACGATTTTGCCGAATTGTTCGAGAAGGCCTATTATTTTGCCAAAACATCATCAAATGACGCGTCTTATTGTTATTTCATACCATAAAAAGTTCTACCATATGAACACTTCTACTGTCATCAACGAGATTAGACAACGGTTTTGGATACCATCAATTCGTTCGTTAGTGCGTAGTGTTGAAGCGCAATGTACCTTTTGTAAGGTTCAAAAGGCAAAGCCTAACCAACCACAAATGGGTCAGTTACCGAAAGATAGAGTCACTCCATTTACATATAGTGGTCTAGACTTTTTTGGTCCGTTTGAAGTTGCCATAAATCGTCGTCGAGAAAAACGCTGGGTGACGTTGTTTACATGTATGACGGTAAGAGCCGTTCATCTCGAAATTGCCACTGACCTTACTAGTGATGCTTGTTTAATATGTATCCGAAATTTTGTTAACAGAAAAGGAGTACCAGTGCAAATACGGAGTGATAACGGTAGAAATTTTGTAGGAATTACAAAGGAACTACGCGAAGCAACGGATTTTTTGGATCACGACAAAATCACCGCCGGATTATCGCCATTAAGAATCAAATGGAAGTTCAATACTCCTTCAAATCCGAGTGCTGGTGGAGCTTGGGAGCGTCTTGTTCAAACTGTTAAAAAGGCCCTCTCCGTTATCCTCAAGGAACATACGCCTCGTCTAGAAACTTTTTATAGTGTATTAGTAGAAGCTGAGAACATAGTCAATTCAAGGCCATTGACGCATTTGCCCGTTACAGTCGAAGAACCAGAACCGCTCACTCCTAATCACTTTTTACTTGGATGTCCTAATTCAACACAGACGCCAGGAGAATACGAGTCAAAACCTGGATATCTACGTAAGCAGTGGCGAATATTGCAAAACATGAAAAATGGATTTTGGAGGCAATGGGTTAAGGACTACCTTCCTGAACTGACCAGAAGAACGAAGTGGTGTTTACCTACGGAACCACTACAAGGGGGATGTCTCGTTTTGGTCTGTGACGATAAAAGTCCGCGTTCACAGTGGAAGCGTGGTCGAGTTATTGAGTTAATTTATGGCAAGGATGGTGTAGCAAGATCTGCAATTCTTAAGACAAACGATGGAACATTTAAGAGGCCTGTGTGTAAGCTTGCAATTCTCGACGTCAAATAGTTTGTGATCGGTGGTGGCGGTGGTGAGTATTCCCTCCGTGGTCATTTCACGGGGGTGGGGATGTTAATAATTAATATTTCGTAAAAATATTCGTTCTGTTCGTTTAAACTTATTAGCTTAAAAACTTGTTAAATTATTTTAGATTCGATAAAATATTATGTTATTTTTTAATGTCAATGTTCTAAAAAAAAAATTTAATTTTTACTGAAAAATAATTTGGTTCAGTTCAGGCCAAAAAAGAAAAACAATTAATAAACACAATAATTTTAAAACTTAATATCGTTGTTTATTTCGGTGGGCTTGGACTGCAACACTTACCTTTTTCGATTAATTTCTTTTTGTTTTGACAAAATTTGTATGCAACTATCTAATTCGCCGGCTACTCACCAAATATATCTATTCGTCTATATTTGACGTTTAAGTCGAATCACATTTGTTAAATTCGCGAACAGTGATACCACCAATATTTCTATTCGTCTATTTTTGACGTTTGAGTCGAATCACATTTGTAAAGTTCGCGAACAGTTATACCACCTTGGCGAATCTTACTTGTTTTCTATTCGATTTGCGGGCGGTGATAGGGCTATAAAAAACATGTAGATAGATTGAACTATAAAAAGTAAAATTTCACATTTGGCATTTGTAATTATGAATGAATGTAAATTATTATTTATACATTTTTAACAATTTATAACTATTAATGCTATACACAGGATAAAAGCTCTATGAATAACATTGTAAAAACATGAATATATATATATTCTTAAAGGAGGAAAGTTATTAAGTCTGTTACTATACTTTTAAATTTTATGGCTACCAACACTATAAGTGAAAGTAAAACGTCAAATCATGCTGAGCTGCACACTCGTTTTATGTCGCTCTCTTTTTTTTACTCAACAGCCAAGCAAGCAACACGTCCAAGCAAGTTTCATTGAATAATTAGTAATAATTAATAATAAGTATTATGAATTAAATAAAGAATTATAAAAAACCACAGAATAATAAAACCACATATATCAAATCGGCAAGTGATAAAAACCTTACTTGATGTTTTAAAGAAAACTATGGAGCATATTGTACCAGCTACCGATCCACCTCACCAGCCTGAAAACAACGATTATTGTGCATTGTGCCCCAGAAGGCGAAATTGGCGCTCCAAAAAGGGTTGTACGTTATGTGACAAATTACTCTGTAATGAACATGTAAAGTATATGATTCCAACTTGCTTCGAAAGCAAAATGATAAATGATCTTATCAAAGACTATTTTTTCTTTATATTAATTTATGTTATATTTTTTTTTTTTTGTTAATGAACTGTAATATGAATATGAATTGCTTTGTTATGTTTTTGTTTAATTAATTAATATTTTGCTCTAACTTGAATTCAATAAATAAATAAACTTTTGTAACATGAATTATTTGGTAGTATAAATATATTAAAAACTAAATTTGCAACAATTCCAATACACTTAAAAACTACACTAATTCATCATGTGAGCAAAATGCTCACGCGCGACAATCCATGCTACTCTGCGAGGCGCGCCTTCTCGAGGGTTAAGAACACATCAAACCATGATGTCAACACATATCATACAACCTCATGATACAAAGAACTACAGACAACGTATTGCGCATGTCCGCCATCTTTGCTGTGACGTAGATGGAGCTCGTTGTTGCAACCGTAGTCACAATTTATTCACAGGGTGTAAAGATTTTAAAATATCGAAATTTTCTTATAAAAACTTGTTTTACTGCAATAAAATAAATATCGTTAAATAAAACATATGCCCAAAATAAAGTAAATATATTTTTTAGTACTGTTTGTGAAAAATGGCTATTGTTTTGGTTTGTTTTCTGCCCTTTTTACCCCTTTACACAAAAAGCAGCTACGTACTTTGACAGAATGTGTTTGACAGAATTTTAACTGCTTTTTTATTTTCATTTTGCTATCTTCGTCTCATTTGTTGTTCTTTTCTCTTTTTGACATTTTCTTTTGTATGTATTCATCAAGTGTCACATTTGACGATCACCGATGACGAGGTGCACAGTAAATATTTTTCGTTGTGCTGGGAATACTTTATCTGTAGTTCTTTGTATCATGATACAACCTTGTTTTGTTAGCGATAATATTATTCTGCTATTTACTCATCTGAGGTCAAATAAATGTCGTTGTTTTGGCTACAAGTTTAGTAAGACAAATGTTTTCATTGATTTTGCTTATAAATTAAAGAGTTTTAACTGTGTATTTTTTTCTTTTAGTAGTGTAATGAGCTTTGTATGGAATTATTTTACTAAAAATGAAAAGGATGCCACAGCAAGCTATTTGCGGTTCCCAAGAACACTGAAATACAAGGAGTCCTCTACGCCTGCAATATTTTATATCCAATTGTAAAATACCATATCAATACTTTGAGTTTAGATAGATTAACTTTATATTACTTTCAAACGCCTTTTTCCTTTATTTTGGATTCAATTTAATATGCTGTCATTTTCACTGTCGTTAATTTTTGAAATAATATGGAAATAGCAAATGTATTTTACTTATATTTTCTTTTTAAACTGCAAAAATTTTTATTTATTTAAAAAAAATAGCTTGTCATATAAATTAATTTGTGAAAAACAAAAACTGAAACATAAGTGATCCATTATGTTTTTTTTTTGTTAAAGTTTAATTAAACGATTTTTTAATTTAATTGTAAATGTGTTTAATACACGTATATTACTAACCAAATAAATAACAATAAATAATGAAAAATGATTGTTTGCTTTTTAATTTATAACTAACTGGTTAATTGGTTAGTTTTAGGTACCCGTAACCGATAACCGGTTAATTAATTTTTCGGTTAATACTGTTAACCGATAACCGGTTACTAAAATAAGTCGGTTAATTGACAACCCTAGCTGGGTCTGTTTGTTTGTTGACACCAAGTATTTCCTCTTATCTGAATTCACTGCCAGACCCATTCGACTTGACTCTCTTTTTAATTTAGAGAATGCTGCACTGACTTCGCGCGTATTATGGCCAATGATATCGATGACATCAGCATACGCAAGCAGCATAACACTCTTGTAGAATATTGTGCCACCACGTCTCAGATCAGCAGCTCGAATGATCTTCTCCATCATTAGGTTGAAAAAGTCGCACGATAAGTAATCTCCAGGGCTAGGATTTCGATGACATGTCATCTTTTTTTCGCTGTTTCTAAGACATTTCCTGGTTATCTAGAACGTCCATTTATCTTTCCTAAATTCCAACTATAAAAAGTTTTTAGGTAATTTTACCGTCATTTTTTATCGGTTTTAGTTTTTAGGTCATTTTTACTAGGTCACGCCATTTATCGGTAATTTTTAGCAATTTTTGAGTTATTTTATTTTCATTTTTGGACAATTTTAATTTTTAGAGCATTTTTCGGGTTTTAAGCTAATTTTAGCGAAATTTTAATAGAATTTTTTTCGTTTTTTTAGTATTAAAAAATGTAAAAATGTAAATTTTTAAACATATTCCTTAAACAATACAGTCTTTTCAATCAAAAACATTACCTATCGAAAAAGAAGTAGCTTTGTTTATAGATCCCGATGAAAAAAAAAACTCTGCGCCTGGTAAAATTGACGAAAAGGTATGTAGAAAGATGAAACAAGTATTAGATAAAAGCTCAGGGTATGCTAGTTCTAATTAACTCTATTTTTATACTCTATTGCTGAAATAATAGGGGGTAAAACTTTTAATACTATGAAATTAAAAGAGGAACTTACTTAGGATGACATATTGTATTTTAAATATTTTCCTATCGTCAGTGCAGAAGTAGAAAGAAGTTTTTCTGATTACAAAAACATTTTGCCAGGCAATCGACGTTCCTTCAATTTTAATAACTTCAAAATTTACTTTGTAATATACTGTTACGCTATGTATAAAAATTTTATGCAATAAATTTTCAATTTAGTAATGTTTTATTTTTAAAGCTTTTTTTTATGTAATTGTTTGCGTTTTTTAGGACATTTTTGTCCGTTTTAAGGTATTTTCTGCAGTTTTTAGGTCATTTTTGTAATTTTTTAAGGTCATTTTCTGCAGTTTTTTCAATTGGGTTTTTTCAATTTGGGAGAGGTCCTTCCCGATTTTAACTGCACTGCTGGTTTTGCTCAGTGTCATCCTGCAAAGTTGTATTAGTTTTGGAGGACTACTAAACTCAGACATGGTGGAGTACAGGTGCTTCCTTACTGGGCTGTCGAAGGCGGCTTTGTAGACGACAAAAAGATGGTGGGTGTCGACTTGTTTTTCTTGAGTCTTCTCTAAGATTTGTCGTAGCGTGAAAATCTCGCCGATGGTGGACTTTTCAGGTCTGAAGCCACACTGATAAGGTCCAATCAGTTCTTTTACAATGGGCTTCAATCTTTCACATAAAACGCTCGACAGGACCTTATATGCGATATTAAGAAGGCTTATCCCACGGAAATTGGCATAGAGGGATCGTCTTTCTTGAGGATTGCCACTATGCCACCTACTAGTGATATTAATTTATATAATGACCATTTATTTAATATAAATTTTGTCGTTAATTCAATCTTTCAAAATCAAACTCCTTGCGTTTTAGGCGATTTTAATTTTGGTAATATCGAGTGGGATTTCTGTGATAATGACAAAATATTAATTCTTTTTAATTAAAAACATGGGCATGAGTTGAATCTCTGCGATTTAATTTATTCCCTTGGTCTTTTTAAATCAATTTTCTTAAAAACGACAAAAATCTAATTTTAGATTTAATTTTTATAAATGACATTAAATATGAGTTATTTAAATGGTACATTCCATTAACGTCTGAATCCGTTCATCACAAAGCTTTAATGCGCACTTTCAGTATTTATAAATTTTCCAATGACCATGAGAATGATTCAAATATCTCAAACAATTTTTATAAAGCCAATTATGAGGCTTTGAATGAATATTTTTATTCTATTGATTGGCACTCTGCAATTTGTTCATGAGACATATCACATATGTATAACTCTTTCAAGAAAATTTTAAAAGAAGGATTTGATTCATATGTGCCTATAAAAAAGTGAAAACTAACAAACAAATTGCCATGGTACAACAACAGATTGTGTCAACTCAAAAATTCAAGAAATAAGGCGCTTAAAGGATTAAAAAAAGCAACGCTGATGTAGATATATCTATTATTGTACGGCTCAGACGTAAATTTGATTTTTTATCAAACTTTTTATACAAAAATTACACAAAAATTTAATGAAACAAAATATAAAATACAACCCCAAGTAATTTTTTACTAATTCTAATGATAATAAAGATATTTGCGAGTTATTTGCACAATGTTTCGGATCAGTTTTTGACAACAATAGCCAGACCTCTGGTCTCAATAACTTTTCGTATGTTTCCGAAATTTTTTAGTATCGGATATCTAGATTTCTGAAAATTAAGTACTTAAAGCCCTTCAAAGTATTTATGGGTCTAAGGGTGCTGGATACAATCTACTGCCACCAATATTCTTTAAATCTTGGGCGAAATCCTTTTGTACTGCACTAACTCTATTATTCAATAAGTCTCTTTTTTTAGCTGATTAAGTGGAAATTAGGCTATATTTCTCCGATTTTAAAATCTGGACAGAAGTTTCTAGTTGAAAACTTCAGACCTATTGTTAAACTATCAGTCATACCTAAACTTTAAGACAAATTAGTTTCCGAAATATTGTTTTTCGAAGTGCGAAATCATATCTTGATTGCCTTAGAGAAGGGTTTTCAAGTTGATGTGCTATACACAGATTTCGTTAAAGCTTTTGATAGCTTGATCCACAGGTTACTGATTTCCAAATTAGGTAAGCTAGGATTTCACTTCAAATTTTTACAATGGATGAACTATACCTTATTAATAGGAAATTATTCACAAAAATTGAAAACAATTACTCAGCTATCGTTGAAGTTACTTTAGGTGTTCCACAGGGAAGCCATTTAGGGCCACTTTTATTTATCTATATATATAAAACAAAGTCGTGAAATGTGTTACTATTTCCATAACTTAACTGCTACAAGAACGAAGCGTCTGATTGAGCTTAAGTTTTGGCAGTAGATTGTGTCCAAATATGAAATGGTTTATGAAAAAAAATTTTGCCACACCCCCTTTCACCGCCCAAAAATCAATAAAAATTATATATTTCAGGCGATTTACGTCGCATAGGACTAAAAGTTGATAATTAAGTTTAAATACTTATTGTTAGCACCCACAAATAAATAAAAATGCTTTATTTGAGACGGTTTTGGGCGTATAATACTAAAATTTTAAAAAACAACTTTTGTCGGGGAATAATTTTTTAAATATAAACTAAAAGGAATAAAAAAATTACTTTTATAAACAAAAACTATTTTACCGATTAAAGTCATGTGTGCACAATATATTTGTTTTGTCGAGACAATGGTTCATAGCTATGTTACGATCCGCTAGGTAGCGTTGTTGTGAAGTTATTTATTATTTACACAAAATAATATGAGAGAAATATATGGATCGTTCTTTTACAAACCGTACAGATTTGAACAAAAAATGAGCGACCCATTTTTGATTTGCATGAAATTTTACGGGTTCTATATCGAAAAAAAAGAGACACGTGTTCGAGGATATTTTTTTTAAATAGAGGGCGTTAAAAGTGTCAGGTGCGCCTAAACCGGGCTCAGGAATAGTTCGGCAGAAAATTTGTGTTTAACTGGTCAAAAATTAATTTGAATTTAAATTCAAATATGTAAAGGAAACTAAAAATGTCAACGACATTTTTTTTTTCTTCACGTGCTTATTCGTTTTATTTTTTTTTAAACTTACAAACGTCGGCAACCATAGTCGTCATCTGGTGGTTGTTTTCAATTTGTTTTCTTTGAAAAAAAAACGGCTCAGCCTCGTTTAGTGACTTCTGCCCGTGTTTCAATTGGTAACAGTCAGTCATCCACCCTAGTGTGTAGACAACACAATTGATTCCATTCAGCACCTACGCTTGCAGTCGACGTTATTTGGAAATAGTCAGTTTATTTCAAATTTGTCAAAATTATTTTTGGTAAGCAAATTAAGTTGCTGGGCTATTTAAAAATAAATTTAAATGAAACGGCAGGTATTGTAAAGCGAGCGCCTCTAGGGTTCGTTTTGGGAAACATACATGCGAAAAGCTTTGCAAATAACATTGTTTTCACTGTTACCAGCTCAGCCAATCCTTTTTGAGCTTCTAAAATATAAGGTTCGAGCAGGTGGCTCTACACCAATCACGGCTGCGCTTCTAAAACTCGACGAAGTTTTAGTACCTCGCGTGATGTCAAAACGGTACCGAAAGCTCAGACTGCGTTTTAGGCATGCAACTAGTGCGTACAGCAACGATTTGTTCAGTTGGTCGTGAGCGAAAAGAATGGATGGTTGCAAGAAAGGCAACCCGCAGCAAGTCGCGTGTCGAAAAAAAAGAAACTAATAAATTGCAAAACTAATAAAAATCAAACTGGCGCAACGTTTAAATAAAATGTAAAAGAAAATCGCGGTCGGCCTGCTGAAAAAGAAAGACAATAAATGAAACATATTGTGACGGAAAATAAAAGATTAAGATAAGTGAAAAAAAATAAAGCATTTTGCTGAGTTAGCCACGCAGCGCAAAGGCGCTAAAACCTTAAGCTGCCATTGTCTGGCCTAAAGTAAAAGAAAAAGAGAGTTAAAAACGAAAAAACAAAGTGGCTACTAATTAATTATAAAAAGTGTGTGCCTGACAGAGTAACAGAAGAAAATATTTTATTAGAACTTAAAAAGTGAGAAGAAAGATAGTAGTCGTCGGAAGCACTAGAGCTCCGAATCACGCTCGCTCAGTTTGTCACTCAGTCTCTCTGACACAAACGTAGCAGCCGACGTCAGTGACTCCTACGAATATCACGGCAGTAGCCGCAGCTGCGTCAGCAACCTAAAGCGTCGGGCCGAAGCGCTCCACCAGATAAATAAAGAGAGAAAAAAAAATACCACCAAAAGCGACAACAGCGGCAAAATCAGCTCAACCAGTTTGAAACAACAACAACCACAAGCAAAGGAATTCAACCGACGACGACACCAACAACTACATTGCCAGCATTCCATTTCCGATTCATCCCTCCAGCTGCAGTGCAGAAACAAACCCAACAAAAGCCAATATGAAGCAACAAAACGTCATGCAACTACTTGAACGTTTCATCGCCAAAACAACTACATTGTTTTGTCCGGCCACGCGAAATAAAGAAGTGAAAACTGAACAAGAATCATAAAAATTTTCCTTAGAAGATAAATTTGGTTAAAGGAAACAGAAAGAAACCAAAGAAAAATTTATAAAGCTGAAAAATCACGGAAAAACGTTTATATAAGAATAAAAAAAAAATAAAATAGTGAAAACTAAACTTAAAATAACTAAACTAACCAAACAAACCAAAGTGAAAACAGTGAAAACCAAACTTAAAATAACTGAAACAGACAAACCCAAAAGTGAAAATAAAGCTTAAAGTAACTACAATAAAGAAAATAATAGAACAGTGAAAACTAAACTTAAAATAACTAAACAAACATAAATACAAACCAAAGCAGACAGTGAAACCAAAACTTAAAGTAACTTAATTATATAGGAAACAAAGAAACAGTGAGAAGAAAATTTCAAATAACTTAACCAAAGATAAATAGAAACAAAAGCAGACAGTGAAAACAAAACTTAAAGTAACTTAATCATATAGAAAACAAAGAAACAGAAACAAATAAACTGTGCAGTTTAAGCAGACTTAAAATAACTTAAACAAACATAAATAGAAACAAAAGCAGACAGTAAAAACAAAACTTAAAGTAACTTAATCATATAGAGAAAATAAACAGTGAGAACCGAACTTAAAACAAGTGAACCAAATAGGGAAAAAAAACAACGATAAGAAAATTAAACAGTAAGAAAAAAATTTACTAGAAATGCAAACACCAATGAGAAAAAGATAGTATAAACTGCGAAAATAAAAGAGTGAAGGACTGAAAAATTTAAAGATAGAAAAACAAACAAAGATTTTGAAAAGAGTAAAATATTGATAAACAAAAGAAAAAGATGTAAACCAAATAATATGAGAAGTGAAAATTTAAAAACATAAAATTTAACAGTGGAAAATTTCAAAGATAAATGTAACAATAAAGTAAAAAAAAAAGGAAATGGTGTAGATTAACGATAGAAAGAAATAAAGCAACATTGAAGAAAAAAAAACAAATATACATTGAAAAAAATAAAAAGTGAAAATTGAGAAAAAAAACTATGATAGAAACATAGAAGTGAGTGACAGAAAAAAAAGGAAAAAGTGTAGATTAAAGATCGAAAGAAATGAAGAAACATTGAAGAAAAAAGAAACAAATATACATTAAAAAAAAAGAAGTGAAAATTTTAAAATAATAAAAGAAATTAAGAGAAAAATAAGTAAAGAAATTGTGAAAGATTTAAGAAAAGTATAAGACAAATAAAAATTATAAAAGTTACAATATTGAAGATATAGAAACAAAAAACTAAAATTAAAAAAATAAAAGTAAAGATACTCAAAAAAAAAAAAAGAGAAAACAGAGAAGAAATTGAAATAAATATACACAGAAAGAAACCTTTTTTTTTAGTACACCAAACATAAAAAAAAAGGATACAACTAAGACATATCAACAATTTCCAGCACTAACCACCATAACATTCAGCAACAACATCGCCACTAATGACAATATCACCATCGGCGTCCACAACATCAGCAGCAACATCATCACCAACAATATCAACAGCATCATCACCAACCATTACCACAAAACAACAATAACGTCATCAATCAATAGTCAAAAATCAGCGGCAGCTATAGCTACAGCAGAAATAAGGATCCCCTCAGGTTTGAGTTGTCACCTGAGCTGGGTAAGCGTCTTCGTATTAAAAGAAAATTTTTTAGTTAGAATCAAAAGAAAAAAAAAATTGTTAAACTAATGGAAAAAAAAATATGCTGTGAATTCTATTAGCTGTAACACTAGCTAGGGTTCAGTTAAGGAGATTTGTTTTTTTTGTAAATTTTTAGATTAAAAAATTTTAGATATTTTAAATTAAAAACTTCACGATACGTCAAGTATTTGCCAGAGCTTTAAGTAAATTCAATGCTGTTACTGGTCTTTTCGGTTTTGAAGTTGAAATATTGAGCCTTTATTTTTACTTTTATTTTAAGTGCTATAAAAAAAAAATTAAGCAAGGCAAGAAGTACTCGTGGTAATTTTCTTTATCATTGCTTTATTAGTATTGCAACCATTTGCTTAAGTTTCTTTAATTTAATAACTTTGTGGATTTTATTTGCAAGGAAGTAAATTTATTTGCTTTATCCCAATTAACTTTATAATTTTATTTGCTGTTAGTAAAGTAAGTCAACCTTAAAACACTTTCTACCTCTTTGCTATGAATATTCATTACGATGAAATCTATAGTTTTGTTTAAAGTTTTTGGTACTTATTTATCAAATACTTTCTTGATTGAGCCTCCTCAAATAACTAAATTGAATTAAAAATAGTATTTCAAATTATCGAGTAGTTGAATTATATTTTGCCTAACCATTCTATAAAAATAACTCTAAAACTGCATTTAAATTTGAAAGCATCTTCCTATAAATTTGAGATATTTTTTTGAGTTTCAAAACCAATCGGAAATAAAACCAATCGGCAATAAAACTAAACGGAAATAAAACCAAACTAAAATAAAACCGATTTAACGTTAAAATAAACAATAATAAAACTTAAATAAATGGAGATAACTTAAACTAAAAACAATTTCAGCGTAAACTAAATTCAAATAAAACTAAGTTAAAAAAAAGGGAATTTTATTCAGAACTAAAACATAATTTTGAGCAAAAACGGAAAGATAATTTTATTAATAAACTAAAACATAAAAAAAAAAGAAGTAAGAAAACTAAATATAATTTCATCGAATACTAAAACGGAATTTAGTCAAAAAAAAAAAAAAAATCTTATTGTAAAACCGAAAACGGAATTTAACTTAAAACTGAAGCTAAAACATAATATGAACCAAACCTAAAATATAATGTAGTCTAATGCGAAAACAGAACTCAATCCCAAAACTAAAATATAGATTTATGGTATCGTAGTATAGGGTGAATAGATCTAAGAAGATAATCTAATTTAATACTATATTTGATAATAAATTTAAGCTACATTCTTTAATTTTCTTTATTCTTAAAGTTCAGCTTTGCCTAGAAATATCCTGGAAAAACCTTGTTTAATATGTCAAAATATTTTTATTGTAAATTGATAATAATTCGCAAATTATTTTTTTCTTGCTTTACTTCCTTTCATCTTGATATAGTTTCGAATGTTGATGCTTAACTTCAATTTAAAGACAAAATAATGTTTGTTTACTAGAATAGTTTTAGCAATTTATTTAAGAGTAAGCTGTCATTTTGTAAATTTAAAAAGGTTCATTAATAAAAGTGTGTGCTTAAGTTTAAAAATAATAAAACATGAGTAGTTAATATAAAAGGCGTAGGTGGCGTAGACTAAAAAGGCGTTCGGCGTAAGTATCTTTTAGCTTTGGGGTGATTTTATAAAATGGACATTAAGATCACCAAGGTTGGCATTTAGCCAGGCGTGGGTGGGCAGTCAGAGCTGATGGAACAACACCATCACATCGGCTCGCTAAAACGACCAGGAGCTGACGGTCATTCCGCTCTAGGTAACTAACCAGGAGCCGTGAAGGTTTTCTTCGGGTTTTTTTCGGTTTTTTTTTATTTTTCTCATCGTCTGGCTTTGACTAATTATTAGTCACAGGCAGTTGTTGGGTATCAAGACTGGTACGATTATTATTTGTGTCGTTCACTGCTGCTAGTTTTCGCTTGGCAAGAACCACCCCATATCCGACGAGTAATAGCGGCGCATACGCAAGCGTACCAGCGAAGCCAGCAAGCTAGCAGGAAGTTGATCAGTGTCCGAAGCACTGATTACTTTGCAGGTGAACATGACAAAAGTTTGAGATTTTCGTGATTTTTGCCTTGGAGACTTATTTTCAAATATTCTTAACTTCGGTTCTATTTAAGCTAGAGACAATTTTTTTATTTCATTTTGAAGATTTTAAGAAAAAAATAGCTTAAAAAAATTTGTGAAAAATTTCATATTGTTATACGCAATTTAAATTTTTAAATAAATTTAAATTAATCTTACCCACCACTTAGCGTGTTTTAAACATAACCATAGTATTCTACGTCAAATTTTACATTAAAAACGATTTTTTATCGATGGAGAAATGATTATTACTATTGCAAAAAAATTAAATAAACTCGCTCGGTACCTGACGTCAGCGCGTCAGTTGCAAAGTATACCTCATATTCTCGCCTCATATCATTGTTGTCTATATTATAATATAAATTATGTAGTGTCTAGGGCTTCCAATTTCGGTACTCAAAAGCAAGTTCGGAATTACTAATTAAGAATCCAAGGATCCCGGAATTAGTACCGGGATTTGAAAAACAGACAAAAAGTAATTTATTTAATGAAAGTAAGGATATTTTTTTTATAAAAAATTGTCCAAAGGAATTAAAAAACTACTTACTTACTCAGTTGGCAGACACACACTATGGGGCAGCTCTGAAATAAACACTAGAGGTGGGTTTTTATTCGACTTCATAATTAACTCTAATTTAAACATATGCAATAAAGAAAATACACCTACTTTCATCTTATCAAGTACTGACAACTTCAAAGGCTGGAGTGAAGTCTTGGATATTACCCTTCTTCCGAAAACGAGTCTCTAAAAGTAGTCAATTGGAGAGTTTCGAGCAAAAGTTCCGTCTCGGATCACAGCTTGATCCTCTTTGATTTGAACCTTGAAATAGAGGCCCCTCTTCCATTTCGTAAACCCCAAACGTACTGACTGGGCCAAATTTGCCAAAGTGGCTCGCCCAAAAATCCATTCGTTAGCCTACAAGCAAATCTCAACTGCGGAGGAGATAGACTCTTCCGTGGAAGCCCTAGAGCAAACCATGCAGGTTGCCTTTAGAGTCTCATGTCCCACTAGCAGGGGCAAGTAGAAATCTCTTCCTCCGTGGTGGAGCAAAGATCTATCCGACCTTTGGAAAAGGGTTAGAAAATTTTTCAACTCGTGTCATAGGCACTGTCTTTGGCAACCATACAGAGACATCCTCAAAACCTACAAGAAAGCAATTCGAGACGCGAAAAAGCATTCTTGGCAGGAATACACCCAATCGATCGACAATATAAAATAATCGGCAAGACTAGGCAAAATTCTGTACAAAGAAAGCACCAGTCCATCTTTCATTCGGAAAGACGATGGTACGTGGACAGAATCTACCAATGAATCCCTGGAACACTTACTCAACACACACTTCCCCGGCTGCAGGAGCAACTGCAATGAGAACTAAGATTTAGAATCACCTGAGGCAACTGCGGCGGTTCCGACTGGCTCCTTTATCTCAATGGAAAGGGTTATCTGGGCCTTAAGCAGCTTCTCTCCATACAAATCCCCAGGTCCCGACGGCATACTTCCAATAATGTTGCAGAAACTACAAGATGTAGTTGCACCTATCCTACTCTCTATCTTCACTAAGTGCCTCTGCCTTAACTACACTCCAAGGAGCTGGAGAAGAGTTAAGGTAATATTTATACCCAAAGCTGGGAAGAGAGGTCATGAATCAGCCAAGGATTTTAGACCAATAAGCCTCACATCATTCGCACTGAAAACCCTAGAGCGTGTACTGGATATTCATCTCAGGGACGTTCTAAAGGGTGCTAACATATCCAGCGCCCAACACGCATACCTCAAGGGCAGATCCACAGATGCCGCCCTACACGAGGTTATTACCACTATTGAAATATCAATCTACTTTAAACAATACACTCTTGCGGCCTTCTTAGACATAGAAGGCGCTTTTAACAATATTCATACTAGGGCCATTTTTGATTCTCTTACCAACCTTGGTGTACAAGCACCGGTGATAAACTGGATAGTCTCAATGCTCAGTAACAGAATAATCCAGGCAGACCTGGGTGGCTGCCAACTCACGAGAATTGTCAGTAGGGGTACTCCGCAAGGAGGAGTGATCTCCCCCCTACTCTGGCTCATCCCCATGAATGAATTTAATACACTAAATTGCAATGGGGTCAAAGTGGTGGCTTATGCGGATGACGTGGTTGTTATGGTGTCAGGACTGTTCCCCTCTACGCTCAGTGAGCTATTGGAGGTTGCTTTGAGAAAACTCAGTGTCTGGACTGCCAGGTGCGGCCTAGGAGTTAACCCTAACAAGACGGAACTGATGTTATTCACCACAAAAACCAAAGCGCCACAATTTGTCCTTCCAAAGCTCAACAACCAACCTCTTACACTATCCAGTAGCGCAAAATATCTAGGTGTCATTCTGGATCCTAAGCTAAGCTGGAAAACTAACATCGAACAAAGGGTCAAGAAGACCTGCATAGCCTTCTACGCCTGCAAAAAGACCTTTGGTAGAAAATGGGGTCTTCAACCAAAAATGCTCTTATGGCTATACACAGCGGTAGTGCGTCCTATCTTGGCGTATGGTGCACTAGTATGGTGGCCTGCACTGAATAACAAAACAAAACTAGCTCGGATCCAGCGATCCGCATGCATAGATATCACAGGGGGTATCCGCTCATGCCCCACTGATGCGCTTAATGTCCTGACACATTTACTCCCCATAGATCTACACATTAAGCTTACTGCAACAAACAGTGCAGTCAGACTCAGAGAGTCGTACAACTGGCGAAATAGGCCATATGGACACAGCAACATTCTAAATCCGCTACTTCGGGAACTGATTCCTGGTAAAACGGACTACGACACTCCCAAACTCGACTTCACGAAATCTTTTACAACCAAGTTTCCTACCAGGGTGGAATGGCGCAATGGAAGAATTGATCTAGCCTTCGATGTGTCCTTTCACACGGATGGCTCCAAGATGGAGTGCGGTAGTTCTCTACAAGATGGAGAGAACTACCAATCTGCAACACATCAAGAAAAATATGGCCCCTTTACAACATAGGTAGAACTCAGCAGATGCTCTTAAAACCCCGGAACGACATAGCCAGAATAACGGCTATTATTACGGGTCACTGGTGCATCGGAGTTCACGCCGAGAGAATTGGACTACCTTTCAACACCCACTGTCGCAGCTGCGATGACCCAAATGAAAAAGAAACACTAACACACTTTCTGTGCACCTGCCCGGCCCTGGTCAGGTCCAGACTAACAACGCTTGGCAAGCCCTTCCTCAGTAATCTAGAGGAACTTTCAACAACAAAAATCAACAATCTCCTAACGTTCATCAACCGCACCGGATGGTTATAACCTAGCAGTGCGTTACCTACTCAACCAACAGAAACACGGGGTTATGGTGTATAAAAACGGCTCACTAGAGCTACTTGGATCCAACTTGTATGTAGAATCACCATCTAAACCAACCAACCAACTTAGTTGGCGCTACAACCGTATGTCGGTCTTGGCTTCATCTAAGAATTTGCGCCAGCCATTTCTGTCTTTCGATTGCTGGCGCCAGTTGGAAATTCCAAGCTTCGTCAGGTTGTCCTCTACTTGGTCTTCCCAACGAAGATGCGGTCGTCCTCTTCTGAGTTGACCGCCGCTGGGTACCGAATCGAATGTTTTCTTCACTGGAGCATCGTCTTTCATGCGCTGAACATGACCAAGCCAGCGAAGCCGCTCGATTTTAATGCGCTTGACTATGTCGATGTCAGCGTACAGTTCATCATTCCACTGTATTCGGTACTCGCCATTGACGCAGATTGGTCCGTAGATCTTACGAAGAATCTTTCTCTCGAATGCTCCTAAAGTCTTTTCATCTGAACTGCTCAGCTTCCAGGTTTGTGATGCATAAAGTAGGACGGGCATGATAAGCGATTTATAGAACGTGATTTTCGTTCGTCGAGAGAGGGCTCTGCTTCTCAATTGCCTACTGAGCCCAAAGTAACACCTGTTGGCAAAAGTTATTCTTTGTTTGATCTCAATGCTGATGTCGTTGGTTGAGTTAATGCTGAATCCCAGATAAACGAAGTCCTTCACAACCTCGAAGGAGGTATTGTCAACTGTAACGTGGGTTCCAAGACGTTGGGACTGTTTGTTTGTTGACTCCAAGTATTCCGTCTTATCTGCATTCACTGCCAGACCCATTCGACTTGACTCTTTTTCTAATCTGGAAAATGCTGCACTGACTTCGCGCGTATTATGGCCAATGATATCGATGTCATCAGCATACGCAAGCAGCACAACACTCTTGTAGAATATTGTGCCACTACGTCTAATATCAGCAACTCGGATGATCTTTTCCATCATTAGGATGAAAAAGTCGCACTATAAGGAATCATCTTGTCTGAAACCTCGTTTGGTAACAAATGGTGGGGAGAGGTCCTTCCCGATTTTAACTGCGCTGCTGGAGTTGCTCAGTTAATTGAAAAAAACAGTTTACTTAAATTTTTTGTAAAAAGTTAATTTATTTTATTTCTTTATATATATGAAGGACGAAAATATATAATTTTTGATATATATCTTTTGTATAATTCAAAAATTCATATTTTCTGGCATAATAATGCTAACATAAGAACGGCAAATTTTTTGAGATCACTGAAGTCTTTGAAAGGTGAATTTTTCGGCAGAAAAATTTCCAGCCGAAGAGAAACATCTCTCGAACTCAACACTAGTTGGTAGAATTTTTATCAATCATATCAAATGCTTTTTGAAGCAGATTACTGCGAGTGCCACCATTTAAATATATTTTTATTTCATTTTAGAACATTTGAGGTAAATTTAATTTTTTTTTAATAGCCCAAACAGAATAGGCATAGCCAACACTTAGCGAGCTGTCGAAAACGTAGCCAACGAAATGCTATGCACAGAATAAAATTTGTGTTGATAACGCAGATAGAGCTTTATGCTTACAATATTTTGTTATACTTTACTAAATTAATAGATACAGCCTATTGCATACAATAATTTGTTTGTTTTTTTACTAATTTGGACTAATGTTTTAGTCAGTTTTATGTTTTCTAATTTAAACTATGTATTTTGACATTTCGCTACCGTTGGCTGCGGCAAAAGTTAAAAGTTCGTCAACATTTTTGTGTCTATTTGTTGGCTATTTTCATTATGTTCATTTCATAGGGTTGCAAGGCAACCAACTTCTATGTTGACATTTTTTCTGTTGGCTGCATGTTGGCTATGCTTATTCTGTTTGGGCTATAAAGTTTTTACTCGAATGTCAAATTAAAGTGTTGCATTTTTTCAATTTGAAGGCAATCCGGGATCCCGAAAACTTCGGGATTTTAGGCCTTGTAATCCTGGGATTGTCGAGACTGGAAAATGTCCGAGATCCCAGATTGGAAACCTTATTATTGTGTAAAAATTATGTATAATGAATCTATAGTTAATGAGTTATTGTAAAAAATCTGTGATTCCTGCCGCTAAAAAGCTATAGTGATAAAAGATACTTTAAAATATCATTGAATGATTTCAATCTCACTTCAAGAGTTGGAAGCAAAGCAATTCTCTTTGTATGAAAAAAAAAATAATATAAAAATTAGTAAGTGAAGACTGATGTTATATTGAGACAAAAAAAAGTACGTGTAGAATACTAATGGATTGAAACCGTAATATATCACTTTATTTGCTGAAATAATGTAATTGTTTATTAAAGTTTGACCCAATTTTCTATAAAGCTTCATTTATTAATAAATAATATTGTTCAATTAAAAATATATAACATACTACATATATATATATATATACAATTGGTCATATAATGCAGAGAACAACGGTATGAGACGAGAAGTTGAGGTGTACTTTGCAACTGGCGCACCGACGTCAGATACCGCGCGAGTTTATTTAATTTTTTTGCAATAATAATAATCATTTCTCCATCGATAAAAAATCGTTTTTTATGTAAAATTTTACGTAGAATACGATGGTTATGTTTAAAACACGCTAAGTGGTGGGTAAGATTTGTTAAAATGTATTTAAAATTTTAAATTGCGTATAACAATATGAAATTTTTCATAAATTTTTTTAAGCTATTTTTTTCTTAAAATTCATCTTCAAAATGAAACAAAAAAGTTATCTTTAGCTTAAACAGAGTCGAAGTTATGAATTTTTGAAAATTAGTCTCCAAGGCAAAAATCACGAAAATCTCAAACTTTTAACGCCCTTTATTTTAAAAAAATATCCTCGAACACGTCTCTTTTTTTCGATATAGAACCCTTAAAAAAAATTTCATGCAAATCAAAAATGTGGCCGTCAGAATGGTGTTTGGTTTGTAAAAGAATGACCCATATGTGAAAGACATAAAGGTGCAGAACAACGTTGCCAAGGCATCTAGTTTTATATATACATCATATACCACATTGACTTGAAAATGTTTTCCATTATTAAATTTTCTTCTGATTGCTTGCAATTTCAAGCAATATTACCGCTCTTCTTCTATGGTTTAAGGTTAATAGCTTAAAATTAAATTTCTCCAAATGTCATATCTTTACCTATTGTAGAAAAAATGCTTGCATTACGCATAAATAGTCATTTAGTGCCAAAAATTTTTTCGAAAGTTCTACCACCGTTAAAGATCTTGGCATTTTTTAACCCAATTTCTTATTTAAAACACAAAGACTATGTTATTTCGAGGGCTAATTCACAACTCGGCTTTGTTAAAAGAAATTCCAAGGAATTCGCTGATCCACACTCAGTGAAATCTATTTTTATGAGCTTGGTCAGATCCATTCTGGAATACTCCTGCATTATTTGGAGCCCTTCGTATGCTGTGGATGTTAACAGAATCAAAAGAGTGCAAAAAAGGTTTTCTCGCTTTGCTTTGCGTAATCCTACACGCCTGCAAGACATGCCTTCTTATATTGTTCGTAGCAAATTACTCGGAATTCAATCTCTGGAGCAGAGAAGAAAACAATTCTCAATATTATATATCAAGGATATTTTAGATGGTAAAATCCAATATCCTGAATTGCTGGAACTAATCCATTTATATACGCCTATAAGAGGCCTTAGGGAAAGATCGCTTTTTAATATTTTTCCCACAGAACTTATTTTACCCAAAATGAGTTTATCTCTAAATGTTTATCACTTTGTATAGGCCCAACCAAAATAGACGAAACGAGACGATAGCATTTTGACGAACGTCTGCACTCGTTACGGATGTTTACGGATTTAACCCAAAATGAAAAGATTTGCTCAACTCGTCTGAAACAGCTGATCAGTAGGCAATCGAGTATTATTTATTCATTTATATTGTGCAGGTATTGCTCAACCAAACTCAAAACCACTCTTCCACCTAAAGTTTTATGGAACAATCTAAAAAACTTAAGCATTGTTGACAAGCAAACACCTAACTGCCAGATTCATCCTGACCGTCTTAATGAATGTTTTCTGGCTAGCGCAAATGTGAACCAAAATTACACGCCAAGTTCCCATACATTTTTAGGTACTCCTATTGAACATACATTTCAGTTTACCACGGTGACAGAAGACGATGTTGCAAAGGCTGTATTGAATATAAAATCAAATGCTGTTGGTGAAGATGGTATAAATATAAAATTTGTAAAGATTATTTTACCAGAGAACTGCAAAACTCACATTAAATTATTCAACACGTAATCAACACTGTAAAACTCATGCCTCTTCGTTCAAGCGATCAAACTTGCTCGAATGCACATATTCGCTGTTGAGTTCAATTCAATCAAACCATGTGCTTCGTGTTGGCTCTATGATTTTAATCATCGGTCGTCTTTATACGAACACATCGATTTATGTCGTCTTCGTACCGATATATTTCGGATGTTTGTTCGTTCGGCTCAACAACGATTATATTCATCAGGAATGAAATGCAAAGAGAAAAAATCAGCTCGTATGAGTTTTTTCATATGCTGGCAGAAAGGAAGATAGAGCGCAAAACAGAACCAAATGGAAGCAAAACCAAAATATTTTTATGGCAACATAGCAATATTTATTTTCATATTACATGTTTTTATACACATACATAAAAAGAAAAACAAAGAATTAAGCAAGAATAACATAAATAAATTGTATTCAACAACAAGAACATAAATGAAGGCAATATTTCAATTCATATTAAATATTATTAAGAGATAAATAAATAAGTAATTGATAGCTCTTATGACGGCTTAAGTTTGATGAATACTTTGGTGAATATTTGAGAAGTTTTGAACATGTTCGGCAGTATAAAAATCCCTCTAAAATAACTTAATCCTCCTTAATTACTTCAAATAATATGCTCCATATTATACTTCTCCCTTTGCCTCGCGGCGACAATGTGTAAACACTTTTTGAAATTAATTCCAACACAAGAACTTCGTCGTTTGACATTTTTAAAGCAACTACATTTATCTATTTCTTTTCGAAACACATATGCATTGCAACATATAACTGTAATTCCGCATACTATTCAACGCCATCACTCAAACATGTGAGTTCGATCAGTCGATGAACTCACACGAACGAAGCCTACAGCAGCGTCATGCTCACGACGCCAATACTCGTTCGCTCAAACATGTCATTAGATCAGCCGATCAACTCAAACTCAAACTGACACGAAGGACGCGTTCGCCAGCGTTGTGCTGATTTTATTCAAGGCTAAGCTTTGTTGAGTGAGTTGAGTTGAGTAAGAATTTCAGTGAATGATTAAATCAAGCAAAAAGTGTGTTTTGCAGTTCTCTGTATTTTACCACACATTCTTAGCTCTCTAACTCACATTATTATTGTTTTACTACATCGTCTTTTCCACATTTTTGGAAATCTGCTATAGTAACGCCGGTGGCAAAAAAAAATACAGCTTGTGAACCGAAGGATTTCAGGCCTATAAGCATCCTGTCTTCATTATCCAAAGTATGTGAATCTATCATGGCTAACCAAATATCATCATTCCTAAGTGAAAATAATCGTTTGTCTCCATTCCAATCTGGTTTTCGCGCAGGTCACAATTGCTCTACTGCTACGGTTAAAGTAATGGATGATATAAGGTCTTATTATGATGATGGTAGACTAACTCTATTGTGTCTGCTTGATTTTTCAAAAGCATTTGACACTGTAAGTCATGAACTCCTTTGTCAAAAATTAAAATATTTCTTTGGTTTCTGCGACAGTGCCACTCATTTGTTAAGTAGCTATTCGACTAATAGAGTACAAAGAGTGAAGGTCGGTACTAATTTTTCATACTAGAAGCTGTTTGCTGTGGTGTGCCTCAGGGATCGGTTCTTGGCCCTCTGCTCTTCTCCATGTTCGTGAATGACATTTTTCACTGCTGCACATATTCGTCCATGCATGCTTATGCTGATGACGTTCAGATTTACTTGTCTGGTAGAACAAACCTCATGGAAGATTTAGTATGCAAACTGAATGAAGGTCTTGACAGTATAAACCAATGGGCTATGAAAAATAGTCTTCACCTTAATGTACTTAAGTCGTATGTGTTGCCTGTCTGTAAAGACAAAATAAGCCCTGACTCCATTCCAGATGTTATATTGGGTGACGAAATCATAAAAATAGTTAATAGTGTTGTAAGTCTTGGATTTAATATCAATGCTTCCCTTACTTGCACAGATCATATCAACAGTGTAGTCCGCAAAATCTATAACATCTTGCGTAACCTTAGGATGTCGTCTGAGTATACACCTATTGATCTAAGACGTAAACTTGTAATTCAGCTCGTTGTCCCCGTCATAACATATTCTGAACTTGTATTCAGCAAGTTAGACTCGCGGTCTCAACTTAAATTGCAGATCGCGTTTAATCATGCCACTCATTATGTCTACGGCTTGCGTAAATTTGATCATTTAGCTCAATTAAAAAACTGTATACTTGGGTGCGATATCATAAGCTACTCTAATGCCAGGAATTGCATATTTTTACACAAACTCATACACCACAAAACTCCTTTTTACTTATTTGAAAAACTGCAATTTAGTCGGTCAATTAGAAGCCAAGTGCTAATTATACCTAGTTTTAACTTTCTAAACTCCACAAGACTATTCTTTATTAATGCCGCTAGATTATGGAATTCATTGCCTAGTAGCTTAAAATCCATAGCGTCAAAAACATCCTTTAAACATGCTATTTTGAAGCACTTTTCATCACATAATACTTAACAAAATATCAGATCTTTAGCTCTATATGGCTTTCTCTCTCTATCTCTCTCTTGTTTGCTCTTTTTTAATTTAAGTTTTATCTGTCTTATGAATTTACATTTAACATAAAAATTTTTTGACAACACTTTTAATTGTATAACAATAAATTTAAATTACCTTAGATTTATGTTTAAATGTTTTATAATAACTTGAATTCAAATTATGTCTTTGAGCTCTGTACTATAAAAGAATCTAGTTCTTAATGTACTAATATAAATAAATAATAATTAAAGTTTTTTCTAAATGACCTCTATATTTATTATGTTGACTTTATATGATTTAAATACAAATTCTAAATGTTTGATAGTTTAAATCATACTTGATTTTAAATACAAATTCTAGTTGTTTGATAGTTTAAAATCGTTTATTGAGCTTAAGGTCAAAGTTAGAACAATTAATTGTTCTAACGAATTTTTCCAAAGAAACAACAACAACAACAAAGTTTTTCAATATGAAAGGAAAAAAACCACTAGCAATTGATTTTATTGTACAATTTCTGCGGTGCTAAACGCGTCATCAGAAATCTTTGTGATTGCCCGTGCAAGCGCGCTAATGCAATGCACCATCGGGGCGATGAGATTTTGAAGCTTCAATTTCTCATTTTTTCCCTCAATTTCATAATGTCACATTAGTTGTTGTATTTCTGTTTTACTTTAGTTTCTATGCTTATGTTATTATATGTAGTCCAACAGCCTGCTGGAAGTCTGCACTAACAAAGCATGTTTACTGAAGTTGTTTTTAGAATTTTTTGCTGATTTTGTTTTCAGCTGTTTCCGTTTGGTCGAGCTCTACCATTTGATTAAAGTTTTTTCTAAATGACCTCTATATAAACTTTAATCAAATGGTAGGGCTCGACCAAACGGAAACAGCTGAAAACAAAATCAGCAAAAAATTCTAAAAACAACTTCAGTAAACATGCTTTGTTAGTGCAGACTTCCAGCAGGCTGTTGAACTACATATAATAACATAAGCATAGAAACTAAAGTAAAACAGAAATACAACAACAAATGTGACATTATGAAATTGAGGGAAAAAATGAGAAATTGAAGCTTCAAAATCTCATCGCCCCGATGGTGCATTGCATTAGCGCGCTTGCACGGGCAATCACAAAGATTTCTGATGACGCGTTTAGCACCGCAGAAATTGTACAATAAAATCAATTGCTAGTGGTTTTTTTCCTTTCATATTGAAAAACTTTGTTGTTGTTGTTGTTGTTTCTTTGGAAAAATTCGTTAGAACAATTAATTGTTCTAACTTTGACCTTAAGCTCAATAAACGATTTTAAACTATCAAACAACTAGAATTTGTATTTAAAATCAAGTATGATTTAAACTATCAAACATTTAGAATTTGTATTTAAGTCATATAAAGTCAACATAATAAATAATAATAATAATAATTTTGTTATTTTTAATAAAGATTAGTGAAAAATGAGTGAAATAATGGCGAAATTGAAACAAATTGATGAAAATAAAATAAAAAAAGCACTCTGCGCAGCTGTTGTTGACGAGTTGCTACGCTAGCAGTTCGATTCTTACGGAATAATACGTCTTGTCAAACTGTTTCGTTTAGTTTCGTTCAGTTACGTTTGCTCATTTTGGGTAACAACATTAATATGCATTTAACCGAACATTTACGTTTTTACTCGTTGCGGAACAAAACGTCTATTTTGGTTGGGCCTTAACTCTGTTTCTAGTAATGTAGACTTCAGTATAAATAGAGAAATATTTAAGAAGATATTAGTTGAATTGTTATCTCTAGTTTAAGGTTATTGGTTAAGTTAACTGCATTATGAAATAAAATAAATAAATCAATTTTTTCTATTGCAAAAATGCGTGAACAGCTGTTATGCTTGAAACTTACTTGAAATCATTTCCGTACTTTAGATTAATATTCTCATTTTGACAGATAATCAAGTTGCTCTCTATTACTCGAACTTCATTTGAAGTTAGTACGGAAAGAGACCTATTCAGCCCTATCGGGAATAATTTTTCACGCGGAATCGTAAAAGGGAGTTTTTATTCATTTCGTTTCATTTTTAAGATAAGCGGCTGATAAACAAATTTGCATTAAAAATTTTCAAAGTGTTCTTTAGCTTTATCCTTAAAAGTAAAACTCCCTTTTCCGATTCCGCGTGAAATTGTATTCCCGTAGGCCTGACTATGTTTTTGTACCGACCTTGTCTAAAAAACACAGTTTTTTAAGCAATATGAAGTAATTTTTAAATAGATAGCCTTATTTTTTTGTCCAGTTTGCTAATTCGTATATTTATTGGAGAAAGGACAGTTACCAATTTGGATATGCAATCGTAAACAATATATAACTCACTCCAATTAGTTTAAAACGCACCAACACCAAGAGTTTTACCTATAAAACTTAAAAAAGCTTTACCGTTAAATTTCTTTCAGTAGTTAGCATTTAATATTTTACATACATACCATGTTTGGTCATCAACGCTCTGATGAACATTTTATATAAAAACAAAAATTTGCATAAAATTAGTTTGAACGACTTCATATTCATAAATTAGTAAATATTAAACTGAATGCTGAAAAATATATAACAATGACTTTATAAATATTTAATTCAAGTTTTTTACTTATTTACTCAATTATTTTTAACTAAAGTGTTATTTCATGCTTCAGTGACGGCCATCTTTATATCTTCTAAATGTGAATCCATATAATGTTCCAGAGCCAAAATATGGCCCGTATTGCAGTTTTCTGTGCCCACAAAAGTAAGGATGAGTGGAAGTTTATTCATTTGAACAACCTAAAATAATAAAACAGATCAACCTTTTAGATACATACTCATTAACCTTAGGAATAATAGTAAATTTCTTCTAAATTTCTTGTTGAGAAAGCCGTAAGGATTCTAACGAAAAATATTTTTTGGGCACCTGCAAAAAGTATGAACTCACCCTAAATTTTTAAATTTTCGAATCAATAGCGCATTCTTTTCTAGAAACAATTCTGAATTATTTTTTACATTCTGATCTGAATTAACAGAATGCTGACCTCTTTTAAGCTGAGAACAGAACAGAAAAAGTTAAAAAAAATTTTATTTAATTATTCTGTACCACGAAAAAGAACACCAATGATGAGAAAGACACGAGGAGCAATACAATTTTGATTGGAAGAAAGTATTGCTTCTCGTGTCTTTCTCACAGTTGGTTTTCTTCTTCGTGATACAGAATAATGCAGTCAATATTGGCTTGCACTCTTGTTTTGAAATACGATGAATTTACAATTGAGGTTATGTATAGTGCCGATTGCAGGGAATTTTGAACACATATTCAATCAAATATTCATAAATTAATTCAGTTTTAATAAAACTAACCACTTTAATCAAGAAGATATTGGATTCAATTTCAGACATTTGCTTCTCTTTAGTGTCACAGCCAGAGTTGCCATATGAGGCAAAATATAAGTAGACGTACTAACAGTAGGAAGATATTTATATGAAATTTAGGAAGATTAGGAAAATGTTTGTATTGGTGTTATATTTGACCAATTATGTAGTGTCCGATCGAATATTCAGTTTCGGTTACGGCCAGTTTCGGCCCTCTTTATCAGTTTCGGCTGGTTTCGGCTATTCGGCCATATTGAGGCCAAAAAGTAGCCGAAACTTTTGGTAAAAATTTCTTGCAAAAGTCATTTAATTCGAATATATAAACGTAGTTTAATAAAAATATTTAAAACGCATTGTACAAAACAAAAATTAATAGTTTGTCTATAATTTGATTTATCGTGTTAACGAAAAACATTTTGGTTAATTTTATGCGTTCGATACTATCATTTTCGATTTTATCATCTCTATTGCAATTGATATTAAAGTTTTATAGGTACTAAAGCCAGAAATTGACAATTGAACTTCCGAACGAATTATGTGTGTGTGGAATAAAGGAAAAGAAAACGAAATATTTCTATTTTTATAATACTAAACCTTTCAAAAAACGAGAACTACTTTGTTTTGTAGTTATATAAAAATGTACATTGTAGGTGATAAAAAGTATGCAATACTTTTCTAATAAAAAATAAACTAAAAATTTATCTCATTTATTATTACAGAAAACTTCAATTATTTATTATAAACTTCAACATTCAAATCATAGTTTTTGATATTAAATTTTTTCTTATGTGTATGAAAGTTCTTTTGTTTCCTTTTAATAAAAAAAATGTATTTGTTAAAACTTAAATTTTCATTTTAATAACCAGTTTAGGTTTCGGCCGAATATTATAAAACTAGCAAATACCCGCTGCTTCGCCTGCGTTAAAAAATTAAATACCATGTAAAAATTTGAAATCTTAAAATGAAAGTATTTTGCTTCGTCTTCAAATGCAAAATATAAAAAAATATTTGTGTTTGTTTAATAATTAAAAAAATGGTATAAATATTAAAAATTATTTTGTTTAATTTAAATAACCTTCTTACAGTAATTTTTGTGGTGACATAAACTTGCTTGGCTTTTTCTGTATTTGGATTTTTGAATAAGTCCTACATAACGTGATTATAAAAAATATTGGTAAACATTTTTTTAAATATATAATTAAAAAATGTAATGTTTTAGCTTAGATTCTGAATATGAATATATTCTTGTCAATTTTTGAAAAATTTCCATTAATAAGGCATTAAACTTTTGGCTATATCTCGAAAACTATAGATTTACTCAGTGCAGCGCATTTTTTTATTAAAAAGTCGTTATTTAATAAAAATAACGGTAAACGAAAAATTTTTAAAAAATATTTTGTACGTATATCTAGTTTATTAATAATTTCCGTTATTATGACATCAAAATTATTGCGATATCTTGAAAACTACAGCTTATCTCAATATAACACATTTCTTTAGAATTAGAATGAGAAAAAACCGATTGAAATTTAAATTTTTTTAATTTGCAAGCAAACAGCTCGGCCATTTTCAAATCGATGTTCATCAAAGATGCCTTTGTCTGAAAGGTTAATGAAGTGAATTTAGAGAAATGAGATAAGATTAACCGATACTTCACCAATTCAATGTTTTTTACTATGCCAAAAGTTATTTTTGTTACAATTTTTTTTCAATTTCCATTTTCCCCATTCTTTTATATCATTTATCTGAAAAAATTGCTTAATTTTGATACAAAATTCAATAAACAGTTTCTGTCATTAAAAATCATGGGCTAAAACCCCCTATTATTTTTTGTATAAAATTTAATTTTGCAAAATGTTATTATATTTTTTACGATGTTCTACAGCTTAAAAAATGATTTCTGTAAAAAAAAGTTCAAGTATTACAAACTAAATTATCAAATTTTAGTCTTATACTACGATAGCATTGTTTCAAATAACTCATTTCAGCCCCTTCATACCCCCATACAAATTCTCAGTTGCAATTCAACTCATTCAAACAATTTTATGAGATTGGATACGTTCTTAAAACTTAGCTCTCACGACAAAGAGAGGAAACCTTTGTTTGCTGTTGTGCTGCTTGTTGAAATGTAAGCATCAAATAAAATACGTGAATTTTGAAATAATTAAAGAATAGACTTTTCGAAAAACTTAGGAATCTATGACACTGGCAATTATTATAGGGATTGAATAAACAAAGAATTATCAAACTGCAATTAAAGAACTAATATAAAGAATTATCAAAAAATAATCGGTTCAGCGGTTACCGAGCTTGTCTGGCTTAAAATTTCGTGAGTCTAATTTTATATAATAGTATAGATATAGATATACTATATCCCGATATTTTCCCTTGGAATCTGTTTTCGTTTCATATAAAAAACCAAATTTTCATTTTGTTTAAACACGAATAAAAAGTTTTTGAAAGATTTATAATTTTCTAAAAGCATTATTTTAAATTAGTAGCTAGCTTTGAGTTATACATTGTTCCAATAATTTTATTTTAAAGATTTTACTTATGAATTTCCTGACATCACATCTAGCAGTATTTTCTTAGCAATACCTTTTAACTAATGCGCACACACTTTATAATAAGTTTTACATTCATTCTTAACTTTACCGCGGCGCGGCAAAATAAAATTTGCAAAAAACAAATAATTTTCGCTCTTTACATAAATTCATGTCAGTTTTTGTTTTAGTTTAAAAATATTTTTTTTAACTATTCTTCTGCATTTTTACATGTCCGCCTATTTACCTGTATTTTACATTATTCATCTGTCGGTATATTTGCTTTTTACAGGCCGTCAACTACACATTTATTTAATTTAATTTAATTTAATTTAATTTTGCAATATAAATCAGAGCACAAAAAAAATCACCTAAAGTTTTATAAGAATTCTGCAAAAAGCGGTTTATTGTGTAAGATAGATGTCATCAGTTGTTTAGTAGCCATGCCTGAACAAATGTAATTCAGAATTGTGTGCAGGTGTTGAAGGCCACGAAACTACATTGTATTTAAAAAATACTTGGTTACGTCATGTGTCCATTTACCTCTGGGTTGTTTTCACCACAATAGAAACAATGAGAGACTCTATAGCAGAGGAAAAGAGAGATGAAGCTTTATGCTGCTTGCGTGTCTAACAATTTAATGCAGCAATGATTTTTATGTTTGGTATTTATGGCTACTTTGTAAATTTAAATTTAAGTTACTTTTAAGAGTCATTTTAAAAAAATAAAGGATGCAAGATTTTAAGTTAAACATGTAGCTTTATATTATTTATTTATTTATTTATTTATTATTAATACATGTGTAATAACTAAGCCTTCTTTGGCCAATTACTCTATTAAAAGACGTATTAGTTTGAGTTTCTTAAGCTAAAACAATATTGTGTCTTACAACTACTTATAAACTATTTATTAATTTTAATTGAAATGCACAAATCCAGAGCAGCTTCCCTTTCAACGAAAATTTATTCTCAGAAAAAAAAGTTAAGGTAAGATATTTACTCCCAATTACTTTAATTAGTTAAATATTAAAAATTATTTGTATCAACCATATTTTAAGTGGAGGCAGAAAATATATTTATAAGTTGAGAAAGTATGACCATTGCATCAGCGACAAATTTGAAAAAAGAAAGAAAAAATATTTTTAAGCTACATGAAATTTTACAACTTTAAAACGTATGGGGATATATGTTCCCGCCAATGAACACCATAAACAAAGCGAACTATTTTGTTAAAAATTACTTAAATTTTTTTGATCTTGTAAGAGACAGTACCAGAATAAATCGCAAGACCGTAAGTTAAGTTAGACATCATAAGCATGTGAGCTATTTTATATTTGATGTGGAGAGGTAGAAACAAGTAAGTGCTATATAATTTTCTTAATGTAAAATTAATTCTGCCACTCAGGCTATCTATCTGTGTTATAGCTTATTATCAATAATAACGCCAAGGCATTTTATGCTATTAAAAAGAATTCGTTCATTGTTTATACGGATATCTACATTGTCCTCATCCGACCTGGACGGACTGAACTGAATAGCTTTCGTTTTTTTAGAATTAATGACTAAATCATTAGCTATCATCCAAGATTGGATGTTGCACAGATTGTAATTGACTACAGCCTCGAGCACATCCGTAAATTGGCGCTTACCAGAAAACAGCATCTGAATATCGTCAGCAAAGATATGCAGTTTACATACTTCCGGGTCATAGTGTTCACAATATCATTGATATATAAAGTAAACAACAAAGGGCCAAGAATCGACCCTTGCGGAACACCTGAGACAATATTGAGACAGTCAGATTCAACTCCTTTGTTAGACACAAATTGTTTGCGATCACACAGATACGAAGACATCAATCTGCATGCTGCATTTGAAAAATTAAATTTCCGTTTAAGTTTATGAACTAGATTTACATGGTTTACAGTATCAAAGGCTTTGGAAAGGTCGAGGGACACCAGAATAGTAGTTTTATGTTTATTTATATTTTCTCTAACGCAATTGCAGAAGAGTTGTAGTGCTGTAGCCATTTCGAAATCCGACTGGCAATCATCAATCAACTTAAAACGTTTCGTGTAATTCATAATCTGGTTTTTGATAATATTTTCTAAAATTTGGGATAAAGCGGGCAGAATATATCGTCGCTCGCGTGACAAACTGTCGTAACCCACATTTTTAAAATTTTTCAGGGAACGTTTTTTCTGTTTCGGTCACTGTTTCATCAATTATTTTGGCCACGTTACCACTTTAAAATCAAACTTATTAAATATTTTGGGTACGTTATTGTAGTGTCTGGATTTATGTAAAAAAAAAATTTAGCCAAGTATTTCCTAGAAGCTGTAGTAACTAATTAAACACGAATATCGGTTTGTGAAAATTTTATTTTTGGTTTTTAAGAATTTTTAGGCGTCGTAAACCACATTTTTTATATGAAAAATTAACTTAAGCAACAATATGTTTTTTATTTAATATTGCTTTTAATTTATATATTAAATTTTATTTAAGCAACAAAAATAAGTGCCAAAAATTCACATTGTAAACAATTAAATTAATGTAGGTTCATAATGTAATGTAAAATAAAGTAGATTTATTTAGCTTTTACAAAAACAAAAAGCATTGATATGCATTTGGAACATTTATGCATATACTTAACAGAAGGCTGTTGCATATGCAAATCTAATCGTATTGTATAACGCTATGGTAAACGAATATCTTAATTTTGTATTAAACACAGCCATTGATACTTTCTGAACAGTGTTTATTGAACAGTTGTTTTTATTTTTTAAATTTTTAGCGGCAAAAAGTTTAATTTATAATAAAAAAATGTACTAAAGAGAAATGGAGGTATTTTTAAAAAGGAAAATTAAAAGGGAAAATACCAACAAAAAAAACAGAGGAAGAGAAGATGCTCTTATTTACTCGTACAATATTGCATTCAACTATCTAAATAATTTTAAAAATTGATGATCAAAACAATGTAAACAAAAAACAGTTATTGCAAAATCATTTGCAACATCATAATATTAAAGGTGTGCTCACTATCATATACCCCTGCAAAAATGCATTTGCAACAATGCAACAAGATCGTGAATATCCAAAAATTTGCTACCTGGCTTTTATAACTTCTTTTTTGGAACTTTCAAGTGCAAAGTCCTCCGGGCGAGCTGAGAAAAATTCAGAAATAAGCGATTTTTGAACTGATGGCGATTCATGAGCATCACAGGATACGTCACCCATAAAATGATTCACATGACATGTGAAGCAGGAACTAAACACTTTCGCTCTATATCCAAACCCTTCGCAAAATTGAGCAGTACGTGATGCACGGGATTTCTCCCTCTTGCCAACATTTATGAAGGGTTCGTGGTCTGATGACCTGTCTGATAATAGCTGGTTGTCATTTTCTATCATGTCTCTATTTTCAAAAATCAGACTAATCCAAATCATAATAAATTTAATGTGAATCTGTTTTTACCTTTATATGTCATAAAAAATATTAACAGCCGCTAACCTTTTATATAAATCGCTAAGAAAAATCCAACCAATATTCAGAACAAATAAAAAGCACTAAAAAACTTTCAAAAAACATAAAAATTATTGAAAATGCCTTTGACTAAATTATTGAAATAATTGAAGTAGTTAGCTGAAGTGCTTTTTAATCTGTAAACATACCTGAGGTTACAATCTATCAAAATCGCAAGCTTTTTGGCTCCCAAAAGCATATATTTCTAAAATTTGTGGGTTACTGCTGTTGTAAATTTTTTTTTAAATACTTTGTTGGTTACGACCTTTAGACATTTGCGTTTACTGCTTAACTATAACAAGTATGACCATAACACTTTGAGAAAAAGTGAGGACTTGCATAAGAAGTGTTATAGTGGTATTAACTCAATTTCAAGAAAAGTGTGGGTTACGACAGTTTGTCACGCGAGCGACGATATATCGGTCGTAGATTATCGAGTGAACTATTGAAGGCACCTTTTGGTATTGGAACCACTCTTACAATTTTCCAGGATGATGGAAACTTTGAACTGGTAAGAATACAATTTGTAAAGAATAATAAATTATGTTTAATATAGGGAAATATTAACTTAATGAATTTGATAGGAATTTTATCATACCCAATAGAATTTGATTTAACGTTTAAAACAGCTTCAACAAGTTCAGATTCCGAAATATTATTAAAAGAGAAACAGTCTTCCACGTCTTGGTACAAATCAAAGTCTAACTGGGGGTTTGTATTACTATTTTGATTATTAATAAAAGTTTGGTTTATAGTATTCACATCAGGGATATTCGATATACATCGATGCATAAGATTTACTTGATGTTTACAATTCGATACATCGACTTGATCCGATGTTTTGAAAAGCTTTTGATATACTCGATGGATCGATGTATTTTCATATAACATCGAATGAATTTTAACTATCTAATGAAATTATTATATAAAAAAATAAATAAAGAAAAATAGTTAAAAAGGAAAACACTGAAAATAAGACATTAATACTGGAATTTCTATGATTGTGGAGGCTTTTTTCGTTTTTAATTTTTGTAATAATTATGATCAAAATTTTTATATATTGACTTTTTTTTAGAATAACCAATATTCTTATGTTTATTGCATTTTTTTTAATAAACAACAACTGAATCAGAGAATGATTGTAAAAAATTTTGTTTTTCTTTTCCTTAGTTAAGGTGCCCCCAGACTATATGTTTCATACAGATGACATGTCAAAAAAAATTACATACCGAATTTCATGTGTGTCAAAATTTATAGGCCTATTACGGTTCACAACACAACAGTAATTTCTGTTTTTATTGTGTACATTCCTAATACTTAAAATAAGACACAGCAGTGTATTGCTGTGAACCGTAATAGGCCTATTAGTTTTTGTTATTCAGTTTTTTCTTTTGTCTCCACACTATCTGACACGTCATTTGAAAATAAAATACAGCTTTTGAAATTTGTGTAAGTCGTAAAGCTCTAAAGTGACCACCTTTGGTCATTCAAACTAAGAATAAATTCATTAAAAATCAATTTATTGAATAAATATCTTAAAATTTGCCTTTTCTTCTATTTTCACATAAAAAATTTATCAAACTGACATTTTGTACAGATGGAAAAACATACGAAATTAGAGACTGTTCTAATTCAAAAATTTGCAGACGCAAATACAAACGACATTTCAAAACGACATTTACATATGTTCCACACTATCTGTAGCTAAAAACTATTTGTAATTTTTGAAGTGTCATATGTATGAAACATATAGTGAAGAGGAACTTTTCCTTAAAAAAATGGCGTGCTAACAGGGACAGTGGTTTTGTAGAAGGTTTTAATAAATTAAAATAGTCATAGTTAAATTAAAAATAGTAAAGGAAGGGGCTGACTTTAGTATTGTGATGCAATGCTAGAAAAAGTACTCGATTTTTAGAAAACATCGATGTTTCTCAACGATATATCGGAAAGTATCGATGTACTGTCTCGATGCATTACATCGAAAAAAACATCGATGTATTTTCTATTCAGATTCTTTGCAAATTAAGATATTTCTGCTGATAAAAAAAGCTAGGCAAATTAAAATCATTAGGAAATTAGATGTGTTGTCAGTAAGAATCGGGCCGATACGGTATGAAAATCAAGTGAACTTTCAAACAACAAAAACAAATATACAAAATAAATTAAAATCTACCTAAAAATATCTGTATGAATAAATATCTAATATAATGAGAAAAAAATACGAAACAAGAAAAATTTGTTAAATATTACAAAATAACATTTTAAAATAAATACATTCGAAAAAAAAACATTTAAAATAATTAGTAAGACTACAACAAGACACAAATATAAAAAATATACAGCTGTGGACAAATGTGTGAGAACACTCCTGTCAATAAATTTATGAATAAATGTTTTCTAATAAGGGTTTTGGTAACGGTACTTTTTTTGAGACAGTATAACGACAAATAAACAAACTCAGTATAAGAGTACTCTTGAGCTTCGATGGCTTTATTTAAAGCTGCAGCGACTGTAAACTAGTTTAAATAGTTGAACATTGCTGGACAAAAGTGTAAGGAACGGTACAACTGTATATTGTGAATTTTTTAAACGATTTGACTTATTTAGTTTTATTGGCGTACTCAAGGAACATAACAAAGCTTTAAAAAGAACACAATAAATTCAAGTCTTTTTCGGCATGGCTGACAGGAAAAATTGCGATCCAACGTTACGTCGAGCAATTGTTGAGCAATGGAAGACAAAATTGCCTTACGGTCACATTGCTGCTCGTTTAAATCGCTCTAAAACATAGATCGGCACTCCATACCACAATTGTGGAAAACCAATTCACACAGACGCTTACGCTCTTTCGTATTTTGCGCTCTTTCGTTCAACCACACAGCGCAAAATATGTTATTTTGTTCATTCGCCTTTGAGCCACCAAAGTGAGAACATCGTGCGCAAAATGGAAGCTGAAAATATATCCGAAAAATTTTTCTTATTTAGGAATGCCTTTAATGAAATGCAATGCTTAATTTGTTACACAGCATTCAAAAGTCCACGCGAAGACGCTTTTAATAGGCATTATGAACATTCTCATAATGAATTAACTAAATTGAATAGAGTTGAAAAATATAGGATTTTTAGGGAAAAAAGAGATTCTGTGTTACAAAAATTCAAGTTATGGCTTTCTGATATGGAAGCAACAGATAATGAAATGAACCATCTGGAAACCCAAAAGAAACTTAAAGTGACATTGTCAACCATAATATCTCTTCATATAGCAAAACATGGCAGAACTTTTACTGACGGAACTTTTATTAAGAACATTTGCACTGATATTTTGAATAAAAAAAATTATAAAACTGATGTTGTTCAATCCATTCCCTTGTCCGCGAGAACCATAGCTCGACGTATAGAACAAGTAGCTCACTCTATTGAGTTTGAAATTTTGAAAACGGTGAATAACTGCAAATATTTTTCCATATCATTAGATGAGAGCACTGATATTAACGATCTGTGTCAATTAGTAATTTGCATCCGAAGTGTAAGTTCTGATTACGTAGTTTTTGAATCAATGATCTCCATGGAAACATTACATGGAAATGTTACGGGAAAAATTTTGTTTGATATTCTAAATGAAAACGTTTTCTCCAAATTAGATATGAGTAAATTAATTGGAGTGTGTACGGATGGTGCTAGCGTTATGGTTGGTAGAAATGATGGATTTGTGGGTCAATTGATAAAGCACGGGATCGAAATGTCATATCTTCATTGCATCATCCACCAGGTTGCACTTGCTTTAAAGTTTTTGAGCACATTTCCTGCCATGAAAACAGCAGAGAAAATTATTAACACAATAAGAGGAGGACATCATTTTCTAGCCCATAGGAAATTTGTTCAATTTCTTAAAAATACCGACGCCGAACATTATGACCTGAAAATGTTCACAGAAGTAAGGTGGCTCAGTCGTGGCGATTGCCTTTCCAGGCTTTACGATCTAAGGGATAAAGTAATGCAGTTTTTGAAAATCGAAAAAATAGATAATACTGAACATTTAATAGATGCTTTACAAGACAATAGCTTTAATTTGGATTTTGCATTTTTAACAGATATAACCAATTTCGTAAATAAACTAAACCTTCAGCTTCAAGGAAAAAATAAGACTGTTTACAATTCATACAATAGCATTTTTGAATTCAAAACAACACTATTTTTACTTTTAGCTAATATTCAAGAAGAAAATTATTCAAGTTTCCCAAGAGCATCATTTTTTGAAAATATTACAAGCGAACAAAAGAATGAACACATTGACATAATAGAAACCCTTATAAATAATTTTGAAAAGATATTTAAAGACTTTGAAGAAATGCAGCCGTTATTTAATTTATTTGAAAATCCTTTAAAATGTGATGTAACGAAGTATGAATTCCAGATTCAATCTGAATTGATAATTCTCCGAACCGAAATAGAAATGATCGATGAACAGCATATTGTAGAATTCTGGAAAACCATTGATGGCAGCCTTTACCCAAAACTAAAAGCAGTTTCTTACAAACTGTTAGCTTTTTATCCTTCCACCTACTTTTGTGAACAAATTTTTTCCGACCTGAAATTCATATGCTCAAAGCAGCGAAATAGATTAACTAATTCTCCTCTAAAAAGCATTCTTTTAATAAGAAACTGCGATAGCAAAATTAACATTTCTGAACTTATTAATAACATACCTTTGCCATAGTATGTTTGAAATAGTTTCATTAAATCACTTTTGTGTGCAAGTGTACAAATTTTGAAATCATATGCAGCATAAATTTTTTTCACTGCAGAATATTTGCTCTCACCAACACACACTCAGTTTGAGTTTTGCCGACCTCTGCTCTAAAACTATGGTTTCGAACGCTGTCAACCATTATAAAAAATTTAAGCATTACGAAAACGTCCCAAAGTATGGTGCTTCTCGTAAAACTAAAGTGCAAGCCGACGGAAAAGTCGTCCGTATTTCAAAAACTGACCCAAAAAAGAGCACCACGGATATTTGTTGTGAAATTTGTGATAAAATGGATAGAAATCATACATGGGCACACTGCAGTAAATATTTACTGCATTACTAGAAGCAGTAATCAGTAAACTTTTACTGATAATGAAATTCAATTTGCATTAGCAGTAAATTTTTACTGATTACTGGAAAAAATTGCAGTAAAAATAAATTTTTACTGATTACTGGAAAAAAATTGCAGTACAAATAAATGTTTACTGATAATGAAATTCAATTTGCATTACCAGTAAATTTTTACTGATTACTGGAAAAAATTGCAGTAAAAATAAATTTTTACTGATTACTGGAAAAAAATTGCAGTACAAATAAATTTTTACTGATAATGAAATTTAATTTGCATTACCAGTAAATTTTTACTGATTACTGAAAAATTTGCAGTAAAAATAAATTTTTACTGATTACTGAAAAAAATTGCAATAAAAATAAATTTTTACTGATTACTGAAAAAATTGCAGTAAAAATAAATTTTTACTGATTACTAAAAAAAATTGCAGTAAAAATTTATTTTTACTGATTACTGAAAAAATTTGCAGTAAAAATAAATTTTTACTGATTACTGAATAAAATTGCAGTAAAAGTAAATTTTAACTTATAATGAAATATCATTTGCATGATAAGTAAAATTTTTACTAGTTACTGAAAGTAGTAATTGGTATCAACGAGTATATATCTATAAGAGATTTCACTCGTCGCTCGTTATTTTTTACTCGCCGATATTAGCCATCCATCGACAGGATAGGGTATTTTGATGGGACATTTATTTTATACCCCTTCAAAAGTGCGAGTTTGTTTACATTTTGTTTTCTATATTTTGATCATTTTGGCTGCGTGCACAAGGGAGCAAAAAGATTGGTATTTTTTAATGTGCTTGCCTGTTTCTTCTTATTTGAATATCTGAAGAAATATTGCAAATTTTATGAATGAAAATAAAATTTTACAGCTTCTTATTTGCATGTGCATGGTTGCCGAGTTTATTTTGTTTCCAGCTGGACATTTTTGTTGTGATTTTGTTGTAGCTATATTTTGTTTGCTGCTGCAGACAAGGATTTTTAGATATTTCATTAGTTGAATAGAAAGACAGAATTCTGATTCGGCTAATGAAATAATTATTGGATAATAAAAAAATGTGGCAATAAAATAGAATTGGTCTAGCAGTATTAAATAAATTTAAAATAAAACAAAGAAATATTGTAGATTTAATTAATGAGAATAAAAGTTATATTTGATACAAATTTTACAGGTTGTTATAAATATGTATGTGTGCTTTTTTTCCATCTTCTTTAGTTTGTTTCTAGCTGGACATTTTCCTTGTAGCAATATTTTGCTTGCTACTTTGGATACACAATCATAATTTTTAAATACTTCATTACACAAATAAAAAGATGAAATTCTGATGATTCGGCTAATGAAATAATTATCAGTTAGGACTTGAAAATTTTTTTTTTAACAAATATGCTTTTAATTAATAAAAAGACAGTTTCGATAGTATCGTAAGTATAGACGTAGAATTCCTTTTTATACAGTAATAGAGAAAAATTCTGGTTTTTCATGTAAAAAAATACATGTATTTGTACAAAAAAGAAAAAATTTCGAACTTCTAAGCAAACAAAATAATAAAAAAGTATTAAAAATTATCATTTCTACTATCTGCTAGAGCCATTGGCTGTAGAATAACGTATTGAAATTTCTGCCCAATTTTGTTTTCACCATTTTGAGTATAGTTGCCGAGCGTATCTATATAAACTAAATTAAAAAATTTTAGTCTAATACATGTCGAGCAGCAAATACTAACAGTAAAATCAAAAAAATTTGCCATATTTGTTTAGGGAAATCCAAAGGATTCGGTATAGTATTCCAAAGAACCGTTGTGAGTCTTTGGTCAAAAGTTTACCAAGGATATGAGATGCAGTAATTAAGAATAAGGGATTTCCTACGAAATATTGAGTTTTATGCAATCAATTTTGATTATATTTTTCATCCTAGACATTTTTTCGCTCGTGTGCTAAATTCATGACCAAGTCGAAATGCTTATTTTTAAATTTTATTTGATTTTAAGTCCTATAAGAAAAAGTTTTGAAATAAAAAAATGTATATAAGAAATAAAGAAGACATAATATATTCACTAAAAAAAAGTTAATTAATAATTTACAACAAATAAATGGAAAATATAAGTATTCACTTTACTGTTTTAAGTCTGCTAAATTCGTGACCACCACTGTATATTTTCGAAAAAACAAGAAATTTATTCTTCAGTATTTTTCATATCACTATGAAACTAATGAAACAATTTTTATCAATTTATACTTATTTAAAAGCTTAAAAAATTTTCCATCTTATGCTATAAGAAACATTGCATTTTGATCTGTACATTTTTTTAAAACTATGCAAAGTGAAATTTTGATTACATTTTTTTCGAAAATTTGATAACTTCAACTCACATTACCCCGCTTTACAAGAGCATAAGGAAGAAGTTTTTAATTATGTAAATTTTGTATTTTGAAAAGTTTTACAACAAAAATTTTGATGTATAATTTGAAGATATATGATACGGTATTTTTTCGAAAAAGCAACACAACTGCACAGTGAGTTTTTTCTAAAAAAATTCAATTTTATTTTTATTAAACGTAGCTACATAAGAATTTATGTAAATAACCTTAATAAACAAAATTATACATTAGTTTAAGTTGCGAAGTATTGTACGTTTTCTGTTGTCAGGATGATTTTTATTGTAATGTTCATTCATAAAGCCCATTAAGATCCGTGCTTTTGTTAGATTGTTGTTGTTTCGAAGAATGATCAATATCAGATTAATAGCATAAAATCCGTAGTCACAAGGAAGAAAGACTAAACTCAAGCTATCGTAAAAAAGCGATACGCCATTTTCTTTATTGCCATTTCTTGGAAGGATGAAGGAAAAAGCTTTTTAACCATAATAGAGTATCACTTATGTCTGCACATATTTCGTTTGTAACGGTTCATATATTTTAAATCAAATATTCATTAAATTCATAATATTAATTTTATTCACTATGAGTTTAGTCATTATTCCTTGTGACCACAGAAATAGTCATTTAAATAATTGCATATTACAAAAATTAAGTTGAATGTCTTGCAATTAAAGCTAATACCATATACATATAAACTTTTACATACCTACTTATGTAGCTACGTTTAATAAAAATAAAATTGAATTTTTTTTAGAAAAAATTTACTGTGCAGTTATGTTGCTTTTTTGAAAAAATTCCATATCATATATCTTTGAATAATACATCAAAATTTTCGCAGTAAAATTCCTCAAAATACGAAATTTACATAATCAAAAACTTCTTCTTCATGCTCTTGTAACGTGGGGCAATGTGAATTCAAATGCAAAATTTAAAAACCGACTTTATGGATAGCTATTTCATAATCTTAAGCTATTTCGGAAAAAAAACAACCAAAGCCAAAATTCGAATAATTTTTTTACGCGAATTTTGGCTTTTGTAGTTTGTAGTTGTAGTTTAAGGATAATTAAACAATAATCAATGTGAAAAAAGTAAATTTTCAAAAAATTTTTTGTTTAAATAGTGATTTAAAATAATTTTATGTAGGCAGTTACTGCTAAACTAAATATATGTATTTGTACATGCATTTTTGAAAAACTATCCCTTTAGAAGCAAATTTCCTTGTTTTTAAAAACAACTAATTAAAAACTTATTTAAAATAATGTAGTTTATGAACTACTTTGAATTATACTAAGGCGGTATCCACTTCAATGTTGAATAGTTTTTATTGCATTATATATGAAGTAATTGAAAAACTATTTCAAAACAAGTGGCTAAAAACTAGTTTAAATTATATTAAGGCGGCGACTACTCTGATTTTGAAATAACGAAATAAAATCTTACTAAATTTCGGGACGATCTCGGGATCCCGGGATTCCGGGAAAACTACTTTGGATTATAATAAGGCGGCGACTACTCTGATTTTGAAATAACGAAATAAAAACTTACTTAATTTCGGGACGATCTCAGGATCCCGGGATTGTATGTTCAGGTCCTGAAAATCCCGGGATCTACAAATTTGCAAAAATTGACATCCCTACACCGCCCTAAGTTTTATTAAAAAAATAACCTATTTTAAATATATACTATTGTTCAATTATGTCAATTATATTTATTTTAAATTTTTTTCATATGTAATATTTTACAAAAAAATTAAAATCGTCGTCTATAAAAAAGTGATTTTCTCGAAACAAAGTTTTTCTGATCGGCCAGGGTATTTAAAAAATCTATCAAGTTGATTGGGCTGAAATTTCAATACGTTATTCTACAGCCAATGGCTCTAGCAGATAGTAGAAATGATAATTTTTAATACTTTTTTATTATTTTGTTTGCTTAGAAGTTCGAAATTTTTTCTTTTTTGTACAAATACATGTATTTTTTTACATGAAAAACCAGAATTTTTCTCTATTACTGTATAAAAAGGAATTCTACGTCTATACTTACGATACTATCGAAACTGTCTTTTTATTAATTAAAAGCATATTTGTTAAAAAAAAAATTTTCAAGTCCTAACTGATAATTATTTCATTAGCCGAATCATCAGAATTTCATCTTTTTATTTGTGTAATGAAGTATTTAAAAATTATGATTGTGTATCCAAAGTAGCAAGCAAAATATTGCTACAAGGAAAAAGTCCAGCTAGAAACAAACTAAAGAAGATGGAAAAAAAGCACACATACATATTTATAATAACCTGTAAAATTTGTATCAAATATAACTTTTATTCTCATTATTAAATCTACAATATTTCTTTGTTTTATTTTAAATTTATTTAATACTGCTAGACCAATTCTATTTTATTGCCACATTTTTTTATTATCCAATAATTATTTCATTAGCCGAATCAGAATTCTGTCTTTCTATTCAACTAATGAAATATCTAAAAATCCTTGTCTGCAGCAGCAAACAAAATATAGCTACAACAAAATCACAACAAAAATGTCCAGCTGGAAACAAAATAAACTCGGCAACCATGCACATGCAAATAAGAAGCTGTAAAATTTTATTTTCATTCATAAAATTTGCAATATTTCTTCAGATATTCAAATAAGAAGAAACAGGCAAGCACATTAAAAAATACCAATCTTTTTGCTCCCTTGTGCACGCAGCCAAAATGATCAAAATATAGAAAACAAAATGTAAACAAACTCGCACTTTTGAAGGGGTATAAAATAAATGTCCCATCAAAATACCCTATCCTGTCGATGGATGGCTAATATCGGCGAGTAAAAAATAACGAGCGACGAGTGAAATCTCTTATAGATATATACTCGTTGTTGGTATCTAGTTAAAAATCAATGTACAAGCACAATGGCACAGGCCAGTTTTTCAGTACGAGTTTAAACTTTAGTCAAATTTAACCTAGCTTAATTCACCAAAATTGGACGTTTAACCTCGGTCTAGCTTGATATTCTAGCATGAAGTTAAATAGACTTCAATTATCATATAATGTATTTTTGTTTGACTAAAGTTTGAAATCGTGCTGAAAAACTGGCCAAATTAATGCTCTTTACAAATATATTATTTAGGTATATTATTATGTATGTAGATATGTTTATACATGTATGCACATGTATATACTTATGAAAAAGCTACACGCTGTTAGCTTTTCTTAAAACTAGCGTTTCAAAATTATCATCGCTGAGTTTTTGCCTTCTGGAACGATTCACAATCCCAGCGAATGAAAATAACCGTTCTACAGGTGCCGATGAGGCTAATGTGGTATTATATTTCAGAAAAACATTTTTTATGGCTGGATGGTTTCTTAGACAATTTGTCGTTGTGTCTTGATCGACGAGGTATAAAATTGTTTCTTGGAGATAATTTCCCGAGTCATTGGAAACACATTGTATGCTAACTTCTATTGAAGGAGATGAACAAATTCATACATTAATGCAAAAATTTAAAGAAAAGTTAAGTGTAAAATCTTTACCATTATCCCCAGAATCAAGAAATGATTTTTACAGTGTCTGCGTCAGAACACGAGTTTCGGCATCGGCTATTTTGCTATACTTCATCACACAAGTGCTGAACATTTTTTTTACTTCTTCTTCTGTTTGTGTTGTTGCTGTTTCTAAAAGAGCTTTCAAAAATCGCAATTTTATGTCAGGAACACATATAGCTGCAATAACAGCATCCCAAGCTGCAGGCTATATCAGGAAATATTTTTTTGAAAGCTACAGCAACCACAGATGGTTTTATGTTTTTTCCATGTGTTTTTTATGTGGCTGCATTGATCAGTGGATAGTGCGTTCAGTTTTTTAGTAATCAGTCAAAAATTGTTTTAACTGCCGTTTTTTTTTCAGCAATCAATAAAAACTTTATTTTGCTTCATTTCATTTAAGTAATAAGTGAAAATCAATTTTTACAGCAATTTTTTCAGTAATTAGTAAAAATTTATTTTTACTGCAATTTTTTTCAGTAATCAGTAAAAATTTATTTTTACTGCAATTTTTTTCAGTAATCAGTAAAAATTTATTTTTACTGCAATTTTTTTCAGTAATCAGTAAAAATTTATTTTTACTGCAAATTTTTTCAGTAATCAGTAAAAATTTACTGGTAATGCAAATTAAATTTCATTATCAGTAAAAATTTATTTGTACTGCAATTGTTTTCCAGTAATCAGTAAAAATTTATTTTTACTGCAATTTTTTTCAGTAATCAGTAAAAATTTACTGGTAATGCAAATTGAATTTCATTATCAGTAAAAATTTATTTGTACTGCAATTTTTTCCCAGTAATCAGTAAACATTTATTTTTACTGCAATTTTTTTCAGTAATCAGTAAAAATTTACTGGTAATGCAAATTGAATTTCATTATCAGTAAAAATTTATTTTTACTGCAATTTTACTGGTACCCAAAGTGCCCATCTATGATAGAAATGTAGTTACCATTAGTAACGGGTAAGCAACGACAGCGCCGTATTGAATTTGCACTATCACACGTTTCATGGAGCGAATATTAATGGCGCTACATGCTTTGAAGTGACTCGCCGAAACCAGTGGTACGACCAGGAGTGTCGCGACGCCACTGCAGAGAAAGACGCCGCCTACAAAGCCACCCTGCAGTCGGTTGTAACGCGCGCTGCTAAGGAGCGATACAAAGAAAAGAGGAGGGAAGAGAAACATATTTTCAGGCTGAAAAAAAGAGAGGCAGAAAAGCGCGAGCAGGAGAAGATTGAGATGTATGGTGACAGGAATGAGGCCCGAAAATTTTTCGAAAAAATAAGACGCCTTGCAAAAGGTTTTAAAACCGGGGTCTCTTCCTGCAAGGATGAAAACGGGAATCTAGTGACAGATGTCCAGAGTACACTGACGTTATGGAGGGAACACTTCTCTAAGCTTCTAAATGGCGACGCTGACAACAATCCCGCCAATAGAGATGATATTCCGGAAACCCCAATTTTGGATGACAGCGTTGAGGTTCCGCTGCCCGACTATGATGAAGTTCTGACAGCTATAGCTCGGCTTAAAAATAACAAAGCCGCGGGAGCTGATGGCTTACCTGCTGAGCTGTTTAAGAACGGAGGCGAAGCTCTACTTGAATGCATTCACGAGCTTCTATGCAGAATATGGTCGGAAGAATGCATTCCGAACGATTGGAATCTCAGTGTGCTCTGCCCAATCCACAAGAAAGGCGATCCCACTATCTGTGCCAATTACCGTGGAATAAGCCTTCTTAATATCGCATATAAGGTCCTGTCGAGCGTTTTATGTGAAAGATTGAAGCCCATTGTAAACGAACTGACCGGACCTTATCAGTGTGGCTTCAGACCTGGAAAGTCCACCATCGACCAGATTTTCACGCTACGACAAATCTTGGAGAAGACTCAAGAAAAACAAGTCGACACCCACCATCTTTTTTTCGACTACAAAGCCGCCTTCGACAGCCCAATAAGGAAGCACCTGTACTCCACCATGTCTGAATTTGGTATTCCTGCAAAACTAATACGACTTTGCAGGATGACACTGAGCAACACCAGCAGCGCAGTTAAAATCGGGAAGGACCTCTCCCCACCATTTATTACCAAACGAGGTTTCAGACGAGGTGATTCCTTATCGTGCGACTTTTTCAACCTAATGATGGAAAAGATCATCCTAGCTGCTGATCTGAGACGTAGTGGCACAATATTCTACAAGAGTGTTATGCTGCTTGCGTATGCTGATGACATCGATATCATTGGCCATAATACGCGCGAAGTCAGTGCAGCATTTTCCAGATTAGAAAGAGAGTCAAGTCGAATGGGTCTGTCAGTGAATGCAGATAAGACGAAATACTTGGTGTCAACAAACAAACAGTCCCAGCGTCTTGCAACCCACGTTACCGTTGACAATACCTCCTTCGAGGTTGTGAAGAACTTCGTTTATCTGGGATCCTGCATTTATTCAACCAACGACATCAGCATTGAGATCAAACGAAGAATAACTCTTGCCAACAGGTGTTACTTTGGGCTCAGTAGGCAATTGAGAAGCAGAGCCCTCTCTCGACGAACGAAAATCACGTTCTATAAATCGCTCATCATGCCCGTCCTATTTTATGCATCACAAACCTGGACGCTGAGCAGTTTAGATGAAAAGACTTTAGGAGCATTCGAGATAAAGATTCTTCGTAAGATCTACGAACCAATCTGCGTCAATGGCGAGTACCGAATACGGTGGAATGATGAACTGTATGAGCTGTACGCTGACATCGACATAGTCAAGCGCGTTAAAATCGAGCGACTTCGCTGGCTTGGTCATGTTCAGCGCATGAAAGACGATGCTCCAGTGAAGAAAACATTCGATTCGGTACCCAGCGGCGGTCAACGCAGAAGAGGACGACCGCATCTTCGTTGGAAAGACCAAGTAGAGGACAACCTGACGTAGCTTGGAATTTCCAACTGGCGCCAGCAAGCGAAAGACAGAAATGGCTGGCGCAAATTCTTAGATGAGGCCAAGACCGACATACGGTTGTAGCGCCAACTAAGTAAGTAAGTAACATGCTTTGGAGTGACGAAACCAAAATTAATAGAATGGGTCAAGATGAAAAACGGTATATTCGCCGTCCAGTAGGAGCTGCATTCGACCAAAAGTACACTACACCAGTTATCAAACATAGTGGTGGGTGCATAAACATATGGGGATGTTTTTCATGGTATGGTGTTGGTCCAATTAACCGAATAGATGGCATTTTGACAAAGGAAAATTATGTTGAAATCCTTCAAAATGTGGTGCTACCATGGGCCGAAAAGGATTTGCAAATAATATGGAAGTATCAACAGGACAATGATCTGAAACATACCACCCGATACACAAAAGAGTTTTTCGATCAAAACTCTAGATGTTTTAGATTGGCCATCGTCGAGTGCGGACCTGAATCCCATAGAACATCTCTGGGGGAAGTTAAAAATGCAGTTAAGAGGCTTAACATCACCAATGTGAACGATTTGTATGCCAAAGAGGAATGCGTGGGCAGCTATTCCAGTTGAACGATGCCAAAGCTTAATAAGCTCTATGAAGCGTCGATGCCAATAGGTCTTAAAGCAGAAAGGCTTTGCAACAAAATATAAACTTCATTCTATAATAATTGTTTTATAAAATTTAATTTAGTTCTTACACTTATGTCTAGCTCTAAAATGAACTATTTGATAAAAACCTCTTTTTTTAGTTTAAAAGTTATTTTCAATTTATTGACTTATAAATATGTACTAGACATCAGCATGAATGCATAAAAAGCTACCCAAGAGACACTCTCTGAAATTTGCGTCATAGCGTCATTCAATTCTTTCGCGATGAAACGCAATGAGTTCATTGCAATGGGAGAATGAGAATAGCGAATTCTTTGTTCTCACTGTTTTCGCATCTTCCATGGATCGCACTCAGCCGAACCCACTACACATTGTTCATTGCTTGTGTGGAATGAGTGAAGGTTGTACTGAAAAATGATGGCACGGGTGAGGCATGTTAGTGCCCGAGGGATGGGTGTGGTGGTTGCATTCAAAAGATTTAAATTATAGAAAGAACGCAAGAACATTGAATGAAATCTTGAATGAAATCTTGCATGAAAATGCATGGGCATACGCTTCATATTTAAGAACTATAAAGTTATTTTATGTTCTTTTAATTTATATGATACTTATATATATATATATGTAAATAAATAGAGATAAGAGATATTTAAAATTTGTTTTCAAAAATACATTTAATGGCCCATTATCATAAAAAAAATAAAAGTCGACTCTAAATTTAGTGCAAGCTTTTAGACAACATATTGTATTAAAAAACGGTTAAAAATGCTTACGCTAAATTTAGAATCGACTTTTATTTTGATTATGATAATGGGCCAATGAAAATAATATTAAATTAATTAAATGTAAAATATGACAACTAAATTAGTTAAGATCTAAATTGTATAAGTCATAATCTTTTATTGTTACTCAGAAACATTGAAATCATTTATATTTTTTTAAAAGAATATACTTTGTTTGAAAGATTTATTTAGGGGTTGTTGATTAAACTCTTAAAGCACAGGTCTTTTATACGCGTATATATATTTCGATGTTTATGTTTTTTTAGAAATAATGCGAAATATCAGTAGTGCCACTTGTAAAATTCTATTAATATGATACCTGCGGTAATATCAATAATTGTTTAGGCATGAATAGCTTAGTTTTCTTAAGGTTACATTGCACGTTTGAAAAAATGTCACTCAATTTAAAACATTTCTTTTGAATAGACTATAATATATAGAGACTTAATTTTTTTAATGTAAATAATACAAAAAACAGTATTGCAAAATATTCTTGTTTTTGTTTTTAAAAGCTCCTTGTTCTTCGTTTTCAGCCGGGGTCATAATGGTACTTGTCGCTACAACCTATACTAGAATTACTAAGCATATAATTAAAATATTTTGGAATATTTTTTTGTAAAAAATACGTAAAAAATAAGTCTCTATGTGTTACAGTCTATCCAAAATAAATGTTATAACTAAAGTAAAAAGATAAAGGATCCCTTTGTTTTGTAGTTTTATCACAATAAATGTTTTAATTTGGCAATTTTTATTTTTTCCAACGTACAGTGAAGAGCCTGCAATTTTGGGTTGTTTTGCCGATTCCGGGATTTTCGGGATTGCAAATTTTCCGGGATTGCAACTCACTGATATTGCAATTGTAAATAGTTCTTATAATTGAAAGATCTTTTTTTTACAATAAAACAAACTTAAAAAAACTAAAATCTATTTTAAAATATAAGTTACTGAAGCAACCGGAAATAATCATTTTTTGAAAATCGAAAGTGTTCTACAAATTTTAATAGCTATGAAACGCAATAAAATTCTTTTTTAAAATGTTTAAAATTTAAAAATAATATAAAAATTAACAGTTAAAGGAATAGTGAAGGGAATAGTGAAATTCTAATTGTTTAAAGCAGAGCGGTGGGTCAGAGATTGTCTTCTGAGATTTAAAAACATTTTTAAAATAATTATAAAAAATTAATTATTTAATTTTATTATATTATTTAAATAATACGTTACAAAAAACTATACTTATACTTTTTTATTAATTTGGTCACCCACTTTATTTTTATAATTTGTTTCGTATCGAAAAGCATTAAAAGTTAAACTCAATGAATAATTTTTATATACACTGAGAAAAAAGCATACTAAAATAAAAATAAAATTTACTCAATAATTAAGAAAATTATACTTGTTTTAGCTCCAAGGAATTTTTTGTTTTTTTTTTAATGGAATTTTTTCTTTGATAGAAAAAAATCTATTTCTAAACAAAGTTTTAATTATTTCTTTCAAAGAAAAATTATTTCTTTCACAAAAAAGTTTACATTTAGTAAAAAGATTTCCTTGGCTAAAACAAGTAAAATTTTAATACGCTTTATTCTGCGTGTGTAATTCATTTTTAAAAACAATATCTAAAATAAAACAAAGAAGTTTTTACTTTTAAAACAAAAGTCTCCATTTTTTTAAGCAAATGCAAGTACTTTCGTTTCAAAAATAACTTCCATTAAAACTAAAGAAATTTCAGATTTTTAAAACAAAAACTTGTGTTTTTTGATTTAAAAGTCGAACTTTATCCTGAGTGTATTAGCATTTTCTTAATATTTTGAGAAATTGATACGTTTGAATTGTATTGGAAAAAAATTAAAGTAAAAACTTATTTTGTTTACAACTAAAACATATTTCAACGAAACTTTTTTAATGTTTAAACCTATATAACGCTTTTATTTTTATCTGAAATGAGCAATCCAGTTTGTCAAAATCGAATGGAAATCATATCAAATTCTGATACAAAAAGTCATCACCAAAATAGCGAAAAATAGTCTCTTTATAAATTTGTTATTTTTTATAAAAATTTACTACGATATAAAGTGTGCAATGCTTTTAAAATAAAAAAAAAATCCAATTAAATCTCACCAAACATGGCAACATCATCAACTTGATTTGAGCATTACTATGGAGAATATTTTGGCGATAATAACTCAAAAAATAAGTATTTTTAGTTATATTAATTAAAACAAACCTAATAACGTAGTTTTAATTTTGATTTTAAGATTTTTTGTATCATCTAAGCAAATAATAATAATGCAAGTGTGTATTAGTTACACTCATTTCGTTTTCTTTTTTATATGGAAACTTTATATTTTACTTTACGAAAAAAAATTTTATTTTCTTGTTGTATTAAAAGAAAATCGTAAAATTCCGATTTGAAAAAATTGCAATGAAATGTTGTTGAAATATTTCCTGAAGCATCACTTTATACAAATACAAAAAATTTTGCGATTACGTTAAATAACATGTTCGCAAAAAAAATTTTTACCAGAAAAGTACAATTTTGTTAATTTTGAGTTTGGGTGTTTTACGTAAAAAATTTACGGTAAAAAAAATACCTAAAAACCGCCATGAAAAAATGTATATACTTGATAAAAAGTCTTTTAACCACACCAAATAAAATTGTATTAAACTGCTGTAAGATATTATAACCTGTAAAAAAAATTCTGCTCATAATATAAGAAAATCATTGAACATATGATTTTTCAAATATAATTTATTCATAGATCCACCAAAAATATAAGTGTCAAACACAATATCTTTCCACATAGTTCATATCACAATAGTTTCCACTAAACGTAAAATATTACCTTTGTTTGTATAATAATTGTATTTTATATATTTTTTTTTTTAGACTAAACCAACGCTCAGGGGATGCCCTCTATAAATGCGTAAGCATTGTGTTGATTCGGAAGATGGGTGATAGTTAGTTGGAGGGTGGATAGATGGAGTAGTGTCGGTGAATATTTGTTTTAAACGTGCACAGCTCAAAACTGCCGGGAAACACGCTCGCGGGGAGACTATTCCACAACTTAACCGTGCGACGAAAGAACGAATTATCACGGTAATGCGAGGTTCTATTGGACATCGACGCAATGGTAAAGGGGTGGGCTTGGACAGCTGCCCGAGTGGATCTGGGAAACAAACGAGCTGGTGGCGTCAGGTCATGTATCTCCCTTGAACAATTCCCATGGTAATACCTATACAGAAGGCTTAGGCAACCAACATTGCGGCGATGCCCAAGAGAGTTGAGAGAGGATGAAATACTTTCATCCCCTATCAAATATATCACACGACGCTGAATTCGATCCAGAAGCTCCAAAAAAGATCTTCATTTCATTTTCGGTCTAATATATAAGGTGTAAATCATGCGAAGATCAGCTGAGGTGAAATATTTTTTGCACCGTTTTAAAAAACCTAGGCACTTGGCCGCTTCTTTCGACACATCGAAAATATGATTATTTCAACGAAGATCACACTTGATCGATATGCCCAGAACGTCAAGAGCGGCTGATTCCACAAGATCCACACCATTCATATTGAGGGGTGCTATGGGGCAATCCATCCGCTTGTGGGTTAACATGCAGCACTGGGTCTTGCTTGCATTGAACTCTACTCTATTAGCAAGACCCCACTCGGAGATTTTTTGTAGATCATTTAGGAGTGTGTCATTCATATTTTGCCTTTTTCTCTCAATCTCCATAGAGCTTGGGCGTTTTTTAAATGAATATGAATGACAAATGCTGCTGTCGTCCACAAACGAATGTATTGGGTTATGCGTCAACGACAGAAGGTCGTTGAAAAAAACCAAAAACAAAGTTGGCGATAGAACTGAACCCTGCGGTACTCCTGCGTTAATGGCGTACTCCTCGGACGAAATACCGTCAACTACGACTCGAATCGTTCTGTCCTCGAGGAAAGACGTAATCCATCGAGCAAAGTGACTACCAAAACCATATGCAACAAGTTTTGACACGAGCGCTTTATGCCACACTCGGTCGAACGCTTTAGAAATATCAAGAGCAACAACCCTGCTCTCGCCGAAAAAGTGAACGCATTTATTCCATTCTTCGGTTAAGAACGCCATAAGGTCACCAGTAGAGCGAGCCCTACGGAAACCATATTAACGGTCACTGAGCAGTTGGTTGCGCTCCAGATAGTTCACAACGTTGAAGTTTATTACGCTCTCCATAACTTTAGAAAGCGTAGAGCATATCGCAATGGGTCGGTAGTTTGCAGGGTTCGTGGAATCACCTTTTTTAGGTACCGGCTGAACATTTGCCACCTTCCAACAAGATGGAAATACTCCTGTTCTGTAGGAGATGTTGAAAAGGTTGCGCAAAGGCCGAGCCAGCGAAGAAGCACACATTTTAAGCACAATTGGCGGTATGCCATCAGGACCAGAGGCTTTGTTTACGTTGAGATTTGTGAGACCCTTTTAACTGCTCTCGTTCGAAAGTATATCTCCTGCATTGCAGAAGATCCACCCTCAAAAAGGGCAGTGGCTGATTGCTATCCGAGAGAGTGGAATTTTGTGGAAACAATCCAGCCAATAGGTTCGCTTTATCAGCCGAGTCAGTGAAGATTTGGTCATCTTTTAAAAGAGCTGGAATCGATGACAATGTCTGGTTCTTAACTCTTTTTACAAATGACCAAAAATTTTTGCTCCCTTTGGGGCAGAGAAGAACCTGTTCTCGAATGCGAGCTTCGTGCAGAAACTTTTCGCGTTTTAAAATTGCATTACAGCGATTCCTTGCCTCGAAGTCTTTTAGTATCAGTATTCTTGTTAAAACGCCAATCCTGAAAGGCTTCCTCTTTGGACCTGACTGCAATCCTGCAAGTCTCATTAAACCATGAGTGGTCTTTTGGTTTAATGCTTCGCATCTTATTGGGAATGAAAGACCGCATACCCAATAAAATAATTTCTTGTACCATGACAGCCGCGGCATTCACATTTCTATCAGCGAAACATAATTTCCAATTGAAGTTACGATAAAAATTATTTAACGCAGTCCAATTTGCCTTTCCATAACCCTTGCAGTTCTCTTCGGGGCTTAAGGCGTAGAGGTGCAGGGGTTAGAATATGGAAAAACAGTGGAGATGGTACAATGGTCCGAGTTACCAAGAGGTGCGTTGACACTCACATCATATTTTTCAAGATGTGAAGTCAGAAAAAGGTCAAGGATATTATGGCTATGCATATCACTTTGAGGAAAAAAGTGGGTTCCTTCACTAGTTGAACCAATTGGTTCGATTCAGCAAATAGCTCAACATATTGCCCAACAGGTGTCAATGGGCCCGAGTGACGTTACCAAGCCGGGTTGTGGACATTGAAATCGCCTGCTACAACGATCTCTCTATTCGGGCTTCTATAAATAAAACAAAAATGCAGCAAGTGAGAGCGAAGCCTGAACCTAACCCACATTGAGCTAAACTCTGGATCGGTCACGTTCAGACTCCTCTCACACTGGTACGCTACATCCGTTCTTATAAAAAAGGCGATGCCTCTATGCAAAGAAAATAATGGCAGTAAGCGGTACCCAGGTATATGAAAATCCAGTGGATCTGCATCCTCGGCCACCTGGGTCTCGCCTAGTGCCATTATTTGAGGCCTATGTAGAGTATAATGAACATAAACCTAGAAAAAATTCGCCCTCAGTCCACGAATATTGCAAAAATCTATGCGAAAATGACCCGACATTTTAGCACCATGCAAATATCAAACAAATAAGGGCATATAAGGTAATTGGTTACGGCTGCAAGAGAGCTGTACAACATGAGCAAAACAAAAGTACTGAAGCAAGTGTTATGCCTTTACTTCAGCACAATTTAGCCCACTGCGCAACCCTACTTACAGACGTAACTAATGGGAGAGGATATCGGAGATGACAGAAACGAAGACAACAACAATAACTTACACTGCGAGGAGCATAGAAAAGCCCCTCGCGTGGTCAGCTAAAAAAAACTGCACTGCTGTCCAGCGATGATGATGCTGCAGCTAGCGGCTCTCTTTGAAACAGGTTTTGCTGCTGTGCTGTTGATGATGTACTTGTTGAAGCTGCTGTTCTGTTGTTTAATTTTTTTTTTTTTTAGTTTTTCTTTTCTTTGTTACACAGAACACTCATTGTTATTTTTGTTTTGTTTTGTAATTTAATTGTTATTAAACAAAAAAAAAACATTTAACTTAAACGCGTTGCCGGACATTAAAAACAACAAAAATAAAACGCACTATAAACTTTAACGCACACGACGGAACATTTGAGACAGACAATTGACTTTTAAAACTGAATTTAATTAAAACTAAAGGGACGGACAGACACACGTCAACACCCTTTGAGATCACGACAGCAACTCAATTGTATCCGTTTACAATTGTATCCGTTTTAACATAGTTTCGTTTTAAGTGCCGTTTTCTTACCATATATTCTTTGATTAAACTGCATTAAAAAATATCATCCTGAATTTTAAAAATTGTAGAAGTAATTTAAAATTCTTAAAATCTGTCTTAAAGTGATGAAAATGTTACATTCTTAACATTGCGCGACGTCATTTCCAAAATAAATTTTACGAAAAAACAGACATCTTAAATGATATTCCCAAAAAATATAATACAAAAATATTATTAAATAAATGACACCTTAAATTTCGGTTTTAATAACATTAAATGCCATACAATATTAATGTTTTCTTTCCACACCCATTTTTATTGTAATTATTTGAATTAATACAGAAACGATCGGACTGGAAAAAAAGGCGGAGGAGTTGCTATTTACTGTAAAACCACCCTTAACTCTAAAGTTGTAGGTAAATCCAGTGGACCAGGAATTGAATTTTTAAATTTATGTGTATGGGATAATAGTACTAAGATATTTTTGTCATGCGTGTATAATCCTAATAAGTGTTTCTCTGTTGATCCTCTGTTTTCTGCTTTAACAAGTAGCATTCTTGATTATGACTTCATAATGATGTGTGGAGATTTCAACATCAATATTATTTCCAATGAAACTAGTAAGTTTTTACTGTATGATAATTTATCGACAGTAGGGCTATCAGTTGTAAATGATACTGTACCCACGCGGTACTGCAATAATTTCACTCCTAGTCTACTTGATTATTTTATTGTTTCTGATCTTTCAGTAGTTTCTCTATTCGATCAACTCTATTTTCTATCTGACCACGATTTAACGACAAAAGTTCGTTAAATGTTAATTTGTCTCGTAATGCAATTTCTAATAATTTTTCTTTCCGTGATTTCAAAAATATTAACTATCAGTCCTTGTTCCTCGATGTGTCAATGTTATCTTTTAATGAATGTTGGCTTCACCATAATATAAACGATAAGCTTAGGTCTCTTTTAACACCGATTACATATCTTTTTGACAAACATGTACCGCTACGTACGACAACCGTGAAAAATGTCTCTTGTCCCTGGTTTAACCAATACGTGTCTAATGGCATTAAAAAAAGAAACAAATTACAGAAAATATGGAAAATCAGACCATCTCCTGAAAACTGGGAATCTTTTCGCTTGGCTAGAAATGAAGCTGTTCTGTTAGTAAGACAGGCCAAAACACGATTTTTTTCTGAGAAACTAGATTTATCCCTTAAGGGGGTCTTCTCATTGAGCAACTTTTTTTCGACTTTTTTTGCATTTATTTATAGCTTGGGTAGTTGTGAATATGCCCCTAAAAGGATTTTTAGAAATTCGAAATACTTTAGAAGATACAGCCTTTTTTGTGAAGCAAGGTCTTCGTCAAAATGAGCTATTTTTTTCCGACTCATTTTCGAACGAAGCGGCATAAAGTAACCACCGAATTCCGTTGAAAATGTTTATTGTTAGGTAAAAACGTGTTTGCACACATATTCATACAAACATACGAATACACATTTCTGCTTATTTTAGGAGTTGAAGCATTTTTTGAGTGCAGGTGTTCAACTGAAAGCATCATTTAGTTCAGTTTGTATCGAGTTGAGCAACAGACGCGTGCGCTTCAGTGAACGGAAAAGTAAATTTTTCATAAATTTATTGTGATTTTTGTAAAATGGATCGGAAAAGTAATAAAAAAAAAAAACGCCCAAGTGAGCGTCAGAATCGTGCTAAAAATCGCGGGTTTAGTGGAAATCAGCATCTTAGACCAGAGGATTCTGAATATACCAGTACATCGGCCAAGAAATTTAAGAATAACGAAGACGACGAAGTATCAATCAAAAACAATTTGAAGTATTGCATTCTCGAGTTCTGTTCTGTGTTTACCACGTTGTCAGCGTTGGTAATTTGTGCCTCATGCAAGCAAAAAATTGAGTTCTCAGAAGCCTCACCAAATGGAGTTGGATTTAAAATCGCTTTGAACTGCGCCTGCCCTCGCACAACATATATTCGTCACCTATGATCGGAAAATCATATGAAATTAATCGACGCTTGGTTGTTGCCATGCGGCTTTTAGGGATTGGGCCAAAAGGTATAACCATGTTTTGTGGACTCATGGACCTCGGACAAAGTTTGTCCAACAATCTGTACTATACTATCCTACAAAATTTATACGTTGCTGGAAAAACCATGTACGAACATGTCATTTCAAAAGCTATTGGAGAAGAAAAAGAGGCTATGATCGAAGCGAATCCAGAGTGCGATCCCACTTTATTTACTGTGTCGGGGGATGGGACTTGGAAGAAGCGTGGCTTTGCTTCCCTTTATGGTGTCACAACTTTGATTGCCAAGCATACCAAAAAAATTGTTGACACTGTCGTAAAATCTCGTCTGTGTAACAGCTGCAAATATTGGGAAGCCAAGAAGGAAGAAGAGCCAGAGGCTTACCAAATTTGGCTTGATACTCATGACGAAGAATGCACCATAAACCATGAAGGAAGCTCTGGGAAAATGGAGGTGGACGCTGTAATAGAGATGTTCTCCAGGTCGTTTGAAACACACGGCATAAAATATGTAAAGTATATCGGCGAAGATGATTCGCAGACCTTCAAAGGTGTATTAGATGTCGACCCCTATGACGGTGACCCTATAGTGGAAAAGAAAGAATGCATTGGGCATGTGCAGAAGCGAATGGGCACGCGACTTCGAAAAATAAAAAAAGAAAATAAGGGCATTGGAGGCAAAGGTGCGGGCAAGCTCACCGACAAATTAATATCCGAGTTGACCACATATTATGGCCTTGCGATCCGCCGTCATCCTGACTCCGTGGAGGATATGAAAAAGGAAATTTGGGCCACTTTTTACCATAAGTGCTCCACCGATGATAATCCGCAACACCAAAATTGCCCCACCGCACAGTGTTGCGAGCCCATACAAAAGTTGGACAAAAATAGAAGGAGTCGTCCGATTTGGATGAAATGTCGCTGATATCAAATATGAAAAAAAAAATTAATTCCATCATGTCTAAATAAAGGTTATAAATTTCAATTTTTGAGATTTTTAAGTTTTTTAGAAAATTATTACCATATTTAAAATTCTTAAATTTACAATTTTTTTTTAATTTTGGTTTAATATATGGTTTATGATTTATCCAAAAAAAATTATTTCTTTGAAATATGTTATATAGTTTAAAAGATATAAATATTTTTGTAAGAGTATTTTTGTACTAAACTATGCTGGAAAAACTTATATATTTTTAATACATTGACGTTTTCTTCTTTTTGAAAGATATTCGCTTTGAATAATGAAATGCAAATATTAATTTTACTAATAATTATTTAATGTTTTCTTTATGTACATTATTTGAATTAAAAAAGTGCTAATCTTCATCTTTATTTTCATTATAAATATACAAATTGATGTTAGAATCTTCCTCAATTATCTTTTTATTATATTTACTTTTTCTTTGAGAAGATAAAAGAGGGTCTGATGAGATTACCAAATAGGTCATAAGATCTGTATTGGAATTTTCTCTTGAGCACTTCCGCGTGTGATTAAGACGAGTATATCGAATATTTTTGTGGCTTCCTTCTAAAGCTTCTTCAGATAAAGTTCCTGCGAAAATAATTATTGTGAAAAAATATATCTTAGATCGAATTACTTCAAACTACAATATTAAAAGTTTAGTCACCTATTGGTAAATCGAAACATTTTACTACTTCGCATCCATGTACTAAAACTTTGTGTACAGAGCAAGACATATAATGCCAATTGTAGCACTCTATGTACAAGTTCCTCGTTTTTCTCAGCAGCTTACTAAATTCACCAATTTTAATGATTTTGCCACATGAGAGGATTCTTAACACTAATGCAAAGTTGTATATAAGATCTTTGTTAAGTCCTATGATTTCTGCAGATACTTCATAGTTTTAAAAAAACTTCCTAGCCGTATTTCCGTCGTTTGTGGTGCCATAACCTGTTTTTACATAATCCACTAGCAGGCCCAGTTTTACTACATTTTACTACAAATCACGCGTTAAACTTTTATGTAAAATGTTTAATTAAAAACGGTAAATGCATTGTGGGTGGCAATAGTAATCATAGGTGTACTCTACTTAAAAAAAATTTACGTAATTTCCAGTAATTGCCTAAAAAACTATTACGTTAATATATGTTTGCAAAAAAAATATATATATTTCCGAAAAATACAATTAATTAAATATGAATCTTTTATTTTTTAGTTAATTTGTGCCCAATAATTATTGCAAGATCTTTAAAGCCCTTCTTTAACTTGTAGGGTACAAATTTTTAAAATTGTTCGCTTATTTCTAAAATGAATTAAGTTTTTTTTTTTCCGGTATGATATATTTCTTGTATATATTAAAATACATATTATTCAAACAATGTCCTATAATTTAAAAAAAACATCTAAAAAAACAGACTTAGATCATTTTTTAATAAAATAGATAAGAAACATGTTTGTTTACATTTGTATTGCTGTTAAAACAATAACAATTTTTCGAAAAATTATGAAAAATTGCATTTTGGACCATTTTTAAAAATACGATTACTCAAAGAATCGGACGTATTCGGAAAAGTTTTTTATGGATTCTAAAAGATAATAAACCATACTTACAATGTTTGTTGGTTTCAAAGGTGATCTCAGCGGAACTTGGAAGAAGCTGACTAATAAATTTAACAAAATTTTTTATTTTTCCATAGTTTTATCAATTTTTGAAATTTTTGAAAAAATTCAATTTGACTTTTTTCTTCCCAATAACAAAAACCTTATTTTTTACTATAAATTAACTTTAAATGAAAATTAAAAATATTAAAATATCTTGAAAAATGAGTTAACAAGAAAAAATTTGCCTAAGTGCTCGGAAACGAAAATTGTACCATAAAAAAACTATGAAATTGTATTGACTTTAAACAGGTGTAGCGTCTCCAAAAATTATTTAATGGAACTAAAAATTTAAGTTCTTCTTAATTGGAGTATTTCCTTTAAAACGATACCCATTTTGTATGATTTGATGAAAAAAAATTTTTGATTTTTGTCCACTAGACGCAACACTGTGCACCGGTGCGTCAAGCTGGTGCGCATGGCAGAAAGCAGCTGCTGAAGGTACGTTAGATAGCTTTCACCACACGTATGCACCTCTCGACAAGAAGGTGATGGAGGTAATAAAACCAGCTTACGAAGCGCTGTCGGCAGATAATTTGCTTGAAAGATGCCTTGGATCTGAAACTCAGAATTCCAATGAGTCCTACAATTCTGTTCTTTGGTCACTTTCGCCCAAACACATCAACTCAGGCGCACGCACCATCGAAGTGGCCGATTTCATTGCAACGTGCCTCTTCAACGACGGTTTTATACCCATACTTAAAATTATGGGTTTGATGGGTATTGCGATTGGCAAAAACGCATACGAATACGCACTATCTCGCAATGAAGACAGATTGAACCGATCAGAGACTCGAGCTGCGGCATCATCAAAAGCTGGCAGAACGGCTCGCAGAGCAGAGAGGGCAGCAGAAAGCAGTTTCTACGAAAAAGAGGAAGGTGGCCTGTATGGAGCTGGCATCGCCGACTAATATTTGTAAGTAAAAAATATCTGAAATATTTATATTTTCTTTCAAAGGCCCTTTTTTGACTACCTGGCCAGTTTTCTTCACATCTACTGAACCAATTTTGATGAAATAAAGCTTTAATGACGCAGAATTACCTCCTTTTGTTAATTGCGTACTTTAATTTGTCACTTTTTTTCTTTTTTTGCCAAAAAAATAACTTTGATACCAGCAGAACTGCTTTTCTTGAAAAAAAAATTTTTTGGGTTTTTTTGAAACCCTCGTATTTTGACCTATGAGTTAAGTTTTCTCCGGTTCTACCGGACCGATTTTGATGATACAAAGTGAATTCGACGGAGAATTGTCAGCTCTTTAAAACTGCATTTAAACATTTGTGATTTTTTTTCCCCAAAAAAATTACTTCAAACTTTAAACGCGTTTATCTCGAACCCACGTTTTTCGAACTGGCGGCCATGATATCTCCAGTTCAACTGAACCGATTTTCATGAAACAAAGTGGAATCGACGCAGAATTGTCACCATTCTCGGGTGAACCTCGACCATAATTTTAAAAAATTTTTTACTATTTTTTTTTACACTAAACTAAAAAAAAAAACCCGAAATTGAAATTTTTTTGAATGGCCGCCATTTTGTCAAAAAAAATCACAAAATTAAGCTTGAGGTTCACCCGAGAATTACATCTATACTGATTATAACCCCGTTTTTTTTTTCATTTCAGACGCTCCGGAGACCCGGAATCGTGGCCGCCGTGACGACACCTTTTTTTTCACCACCAACTTTGAAGTCTCATTACTTTTTGAACAGCCCACGTATCGAGGCAAAAAAATTTTTTTTATTTACTTTGAACCTTTTGTAATACAATAAATAAAAAAAGTTTTCAATTATTCTTTGCGTTTTCAAATAAGAATTTTTTTTAAAATGGGTCCAAAAAACGGGTTTTGAATGAGAAGACCGCCTTAATTCTAAAACGTTGTGGAACAACATAAAAATACTTGGGTTATGTAATAAAAATCGTAATGAATGTAATGAAGGTCCTGAGATTTTAAATAATTTTTTTGTTGAAATTTTTTCTACCTCTAATGATACCTCTACGCTTTCCAGTGACAACCTGACTTTACCACAGTCTTTTAAGTTTGAAACGGTTAGTCAAATTGATGTTGGAAACTGTGTTATGCAGATAAAATCAAATGCAGTTGCAGAAGATGGCATTCCCATCAAATTCTTTAAACTTTTACTACCTCACATAATAACTTCTCTTACGCACATTATAAATCATTGCTTTATAACATCCTCCTTTCCCGACATGTGGAAAATTGCCATCGTTACACCTATAGCTAAAAAACAAAATCCATCTGGTGCGAATGATTATAGGCCTATAAGTATACTGTCACCATTGTCAAAGGTATATGAAAAACTTATGGCTCAACAAATTAGCAAATATCTTTCTGATAAAAAACTGCTATCCCGCTATCAGTCTGGTTTTAGGGCAGGGCATGGGTGTTCCTCAGCGGTAGTAAAGGTTCTTGATGATATTCGACCCGAATATGATGCCGGCTCTATGACTTTACTCTGCTTACTTGTTTTTTCCAAGGCCTTTGATAAAGTCAATCATAGTTATTTGTGTCAAAAGCTTAGGTATCTTTTTGGGTTCTGTGATAGTGCTGTTAATCTAATGTCTAGTTATTTGTGTAATAGAATGCAAAGAGTTAAGGTTGGTCAGGTATCCTCGTCATACAAATTAGTAGTAAGTGGTGTTCCACAAGGCGGCTCTATACTAGGTCCTCTGTTATTTTAAATTTTTATAAACGACATCTTTATTGTTTGCCGGAATGCATCTGTTCATGCTTATGCAGATGATATCCAGCTTTATCTTTCGCGACGAACTGGGCTTCTTGATGATCTGTGTTGTAGGTTAAATGAGGATCTCAGTGGCATCAATGAGTGGGCCAAAAGTAATGGCCTTCAACTAAACGCTGCCAAATCGTATGTTCTTCCTATTTGTAAAAGTAAAACTTGTGTCGTTGATGTCCCAGATCTGTTTATTGGCAATAGCAAACTGACTGTGGTGTCGAAACTAGTAATCCTAGGATTCTACATTAATTCTTCTTTGTCCTGTGTAGACCATGGTAATAGTATAGTCTAAAAAGTTTATTATGTCCTACGAAACTTAAGAATGTCTGCTAGTGTCACTCCTACTGAAATTAAACGTAGATTAGTCATACAGCTAATTTTACCAATCATTTCTTATTCAGACTTAGTATATAGTAAACTTGGCGCATCTTCCCAGTTAAAAATTCAAATTGCATTCAATTACGCCACGCGCTATGTGTATGGTCTCCGAAAATACGATCGTTTGTCTCGTTTCAGAAATGCAATACTTGGATGCGACTGCTTACCTAAATGCTAGAAACTGTATTTACCTGCACAAACTAATCCATGGGAAAACTCCTTGCTATCTGCATGAAAAACTTCAGTTTTGTATGCCAAGTAGAAGCCATGTTCTGATAGTTCCAAGGCACAACTCATTAAACTCTTCCCACCTGTTTTTCATTAACACCATTAGGTTGTGGAATGCTTTGCTAAGATGGCTTAGGGAGGTCGCTGGGAGAGGTCCTTTTAGGCAATCTATCTTTTCATTTTTCTCTACTCAATAGCTTTTCACTTCCGTACTTCTCTATGTTATCTATTCTTTATCTATTCTTTGTATCAGAAACTTTTTTCAATCTTAACTTAACTTTAATTCTTTTTATTTTTTATATTCTTTAAAAGAAAAAATAACATAAAGCCAATATTGTTTAAAAATTAAGGTCATTATTTTTGACTCTGTTTTAAATAGTTTTTATTATACTTCATTTTTAGTTTTTCACTTTAATTTCAAATTTTTAATATAAAATTATTCATTTTCATTTTAATTTCAATTTTAATATTAATTTTAATTAGATTTAATGTAAATTAATTATATTTATGCATTTATGTTGTACTATAAAAGAGCATAGCTCTTATTGTACTTATGATAACTTCAATTAATAAATAAATAAAAATAAAATAAATAAATAAATAATAAATGTATTCATGAATTCTCAGCTCTGCCGCTTGACTGCAGGTTGTACAAAATATATTGCTGATCATCCCTCACCGCATTCACTGCTCGGTGGCTCCATCACTTCTTGTTTTCTGTCGTGATGAACGCAGTGAGGTCGGGTAGTTTTGTTGTATGGCACGAACGAACACATTCTGTCGGAAGACGAGGCACAACGACACACCATACAACTTCAGTGGCTGGACTCATAAACACACTTTTTAAAGCGAACATACCCATGAATTCGGTTGTGCATTCATTGAATGAATGAATTCATGCAGATGTTTAATATGTACTTAGAATTAGTGTAATTAGTTTACGTTGATATTGTTTCGGCCTTCTGTCGTTTGTTGCTATAATAAATTGGGCTTTGACCGTATAAAAAGACAAAACTTTTTAAATTTTTGTTTTTTATTTGTTATTTTCCGATATTTCGGCTCACGTTGTGGGCCTTCATCAGGGCTAAAAATTAAACACATGTAACATTAATACATTTACACAAAAGTATCACAAAAGACTTTTACCATAAAAGTTAAACACAAGTTGTTCTCTTTAAAACATTTAGATATTTAAAAAACAATAATAAAAGTTGTCGATAGAAAAATAAAGACATTTAATTTGAGCTATATATACATCTAATTAAGCCGCGTCTAACAGATGTTTGCCACCTTCATCGTCCACTGAGTTTATGTTTTGTCAAATATTTATAAATATGCGAGCAATTGTCGGTGTCTGGTTTGTAGTTCAATCGTGTTGTTGTTGGTGTGTTTAGTATATGGAGCATCTCTAATGTATACCTCCCGTAGTTCTTCTCTTGTTGAAGAATGGTTGTTGTAGCGAAGTTCGGTAAGTGATTGTTTTGTATACAGTGGGCCGCAAGTGCTGTTTTGTGTGCATGGTTGGATTTTAAATCTGTTTTATGTGCTGATAGTCTCGTTTTTATTTTAATTTTGTTGTGCCAACATATACCAACATATGTTGCATATATTGGACTCGTCACCATTGCATTTTATTTCATAAACCAGATTACATTTGTCCATGTCTGGCAAATTACTTTTTGTCTTGCTGTGAAGAATTTTTAAAGTGTTGTTTGTTTTTGGTGCCAGTACGTAATTGTTTTTGTTGTATATGTCAGACTTTTTAAATTTTTCCGTAAACCCAGGAACATAAGTGATACCTTTGTACCTTTTTGGTTCAGTTGCTTGTTCGTTATTTCTTTGCTTAATGTTGTTGTTCTTGAATGTTTTTATCAATCTTGTAACGGTATGTGGGGGGAAGTCATTGGACTCAAGAATTTCTCTGATTCTTGAAATGTTGTTTTTGTGAAAAATGTCGTCGCTGATTTTAAAAACTCTCTCAATGAAGATTTTCGCGGTGTTAAAAATTGTTTTTTTTGGGGTGATTGGAATAAAAATTAATTAATCTACCCGATGCCGTAGGTTTCTGGTACCAGTTCGTTTTCAATACGTTGTTCTTTTTGGTGACACTGGCGTCCAAATATAGTAACCTGCAGTCTTGTTCCTCTTCTAGCGTAAATTGTATGTAGTTGTTACACTTATTCAGTGTGTTTAATGTATTGCCTATTTGTTCCGTTTTTACAATTGCAAAAATGTCGTCTACGTACTAAGTAAGTAGTCTGGGTTTGTGGCTCACATTTTCCATAAATGTATCTAAAATTTCCTCCATAACAATATCCGCAATTATTGCCGATATTGGTGAACCCATTGGCATCCCTTTTAATTGACTGTAAATTTTGTTATTGTAAGTAAAATAATTATTTTAATTTTATACAAAATAAAATAATTTCCAAAAATAACTTTTTTTTAATTTTTGTATGTTTTTCGATTTTGTCCCACTGTCGTTTTATTGTTCTGTGTGCAAATTCTACCGGTATGCTTGGAAAAAGAGAAACAACATCAAATGACACCATCCGTTCGTTATCGTATATGTAAGAGTTATTACCTTTGTTTTTAAATTCAATAGCGTCTTTTGTGTTATATTTGGAGTCCACCGTCAAAGATTTTAAGATGTTCACCATGTATTTAGAGAGTGCATATGATGGTGAATTTATTGACGAACAAATAGGTCGTAGTGGTGTGTCGATTTTGTGTGTTTTTGGCAATCCGTAGATTCTTGGTATAGTTGCCGTGTATGTTGTAATTTTCAACTTCTCTAGCTTATTTATAATATCATTTTTAAACAGTGTGTTAACAAAATTATTATTTTTTTTGTTGTAAAGTTAAAGTTGGGTCTCTTTTTATTGTTTTGTACGTCCATCCGTCTCTCAATATTACTTGCATTTTCTCATCGTAGTATTTTTTGTACATGGCAACTGTTTTGCCACCTTTGTCAGCTTCAACGATTATGATGTTTTGGTTTTGTTTTAAAAATTCCCTCGCCTCCTTTGTAATGCTTATACGACGTACGCGTCGCTTTCTGTTTATTTCAGCTCTCTTAAATGTCGTTCTATTAATGCCGTGAGCTTTATTCTCGCTTTTTCTTTCTCCTCTTTGTCGACAATCGTTTGTACACAGTCCTCCCCCTCCGCGATGATGCTGAACAAAGGAAACTGTTTTTTTGTCATCGGGAGTGCGAACTTTGGATCGTGCGCTAATAACCATTGCACCTCTGTTGGAATAATTATGTCTGTCTTGTTGACGAACCATGAGTAATTGTTGTGCAGATTTAGTTGTTTGATCCGTTCTTCTTTTAGCTTTTTAAACTTCTGCTCTTGTCTGTTTGTTGTCATCTGTTTGTCATGTGCAGCAATTTTAATATGTTCAGCTTCTGTTTGTGTAATTGTTTTTTCCAAAATATTTTCTAGTGTTATTATGCGTTGTGTATTGTCTCGCAAGAACTCATGTTGATGCGAAATTAATAAATTCAAAATTTTTCGGAAGTTTGTAGTGTGTTGGTCTATTGATTTTGTTAATTTTTTATAATAGACAAATAAATAAGAAGTATTTTTATTGGAATTGCTGTGCACTGAAAATAATTGGTGTACGTTTTTCGTTGCATTTTTCAGAAAATTTGGAGAAATATGGTGCTTTCTGCACTGAATTAGAAAATCGATGGAACATTTTGTATTTTCGTTGACATTGATCATGTTTCGATGTTTGTTTATGATTTTATTAATGTTGTTACCGTATTTTTTTCTTAGTAGTTTGTATGTGGGTACCTCTGTACTCACAAGAAAAGAAAACAACTTGTGTTTAACTTTCATGGTAAAAGTCTTTTGTGATACTTTTGTGTAAATGTATTAATGTTACATGTATTTAATTTTTAGCCCTGATGAAGGCCCACAACGTGAGCCGAAATATCGGAAAATAACAAATAAAAAACAAAAATTTAAAAAGTTTTGTCTTTTTATACGGCCAAAGCCCAATTTATTATAGTAATTAGTTTACTTTAAAGCTATTTAAATAAATAAAACATTTAGCTTGATAAACAAATTAATCGTTCTTAGACATTTGTCCACAGCGTATGTAATATTTTCTACTTAGCCATACATAGATAGTTACATTTAATTAATACAAATCTATCTCTATATATAAAATAGGATGTGTGTATGTATGTAACGTATGGACTCCAAAACGGCTGGGCCGATTTTGATGAAATTTTCAGGTAATGTTTATCTTGGTACGGTGGGTAGCATAGGCTATATTTGGACCCGATAGGTGGCGCTGGGGTGGACTTATATCGAAAATTTGAATTTATGACCAATTTAACTGAAATTCAGAATGTATGTTTGTTTGATCATAAGAAAATAATTTGTGTATAAATGGACACGGTAGATGGCGCTGGGGTGGACTTATTTCGAAAATTCGATGGCGTGAAATATATATAAATACTTTTAATTTTATTTTATAACGAGGGGAGTAGCGAAGCACCCCGGGTTCAGCTAGTTACATATAAATACTTAATTATATTACCTTACGCAAAAACACAAAATATAGACATAATGTACATTAGGGCGCATCGAATTATATTTTTTTTCGAATTTCACATTCTAAGAGGTCTCAAAAGTTGCATAGGGTAGTCAAGAACCCCCAAGAAAAATTTTAGAAAAAAATAAGGATCCCTCCCTCTCCCGCAAGGACAAAGTTCTTTTTGGAGAAAAACAGTCAAAAATCACGATCTCAAAATGCTTTGATTTTTGTTAAAAAAGCTACATATGTCTGAAAGCAAACAATATTTTGGCAAACATGATGCTACTTTTGGTTTTTACCCACAGCGCCCTGTGTGAGGGCATCTAAATCTAATCTAAAGGTACACTCAAGATAGCACAGAACTTTTAATTATTATCAGATTGTCTAAATTTTGGTGATATTGATTAGTGTTTACGTTTTCCTTAAATTTAGCGAACTAATAATTTGCATATTTTTCGCATATGCATTTTTCTGTTTTGGAGAAATGTATACTTGAATGTTATTTTTAACTTTTTCGAAAAAATTAATATGATGATTTAAAACTCAGGCACCAGAAGTGGTACCGAAAATAATTTTCTCAATTCTGATTCTGCAAATAGTTTTGAACGAAACCATGCCTAAAAAGTTTACTTTAAAACAATTTACTTTAAGGAAAAGGCCACGATTTTTTTCCTATTTTGATATTTAAAAAAGGTTACTTAAGCATTAAATGCAACAATTTTCTTCATATACTTTATGGTTAATATTTCATTAAAACGATTCTTAACTACAATTCAATTGAGACCCATCGAATGGCAAAGTCAGAAAGTCAACATTTTAGTATAACATTTTTGTGCATGCTGAGTTGAGGTGTTTTAACGAAATATAAAATTCTTAAGGAAGGAAAATTTTTTTATAAAATCGAATTAGGAAAAAAAATCGTGGTCTTTACCTAGTGTTGTAAATTTATATTTTTGGAGGACAGGGTGTTGTTCAGAAATGTTTGAATAATCTAAATTAATAAAATTATCTTCGGTACCACTTTTGGTGCTCGAGATGTAGAACCTTATATTAATTTTTTTTAAAAAGTTTAAAATTTGCTTTCAAGTATACTTTTCTCAAAAACAAAAAAAATGCATATGCAAAAAATATGTAAATTATTCATTCAATCAAAATCGCCAAAATTTAGACAATCATATAGCAATCAAAAGTTTTGTACTACCTCGAGTGTACCTTTAGATTCGAATATCCTTCACACAGGACCTTGTGGGTAAAGATAGAGAGTGGCATCGTGTTTGGCAGGATACTGTTAAAGCTTTTATTTACTTTTTCTTTAAGACATATGTAGTTTTTCTTACAAAAATCAAAGCATTTTAGATCGTTATTTTTTACTGTTTTTCTTAAAAAAGAACTTTGTCTTTACGGGAGAGGAAGACATCCTTATTTTTTCCTAAAAATTTTTTTTTTTTTGATATCTTAATCACCCTATGCAACTTTTGAGACCTTTTAGAATACAATCTAAATTTTTCGATACGCCCTAATGTACATACACTAAAAATAATAATAAATAAATAATTTTAATATATATATATGGGCATTTCCAAACTGGCGTTACAGACGATTTGCACGAAGATATATTAAAAAAATAGAATGGAAATGTCTAATTTTTAAAGTTTTTCTTATATTTGCGTAGCAATTAAGTAGCACTATATTAAGTAAAAACAATGACAACAAGCAACCCTAAGGTTTAAAAGATATAAGCAAAAATATGTGCTGGCGTTACGTTACAAAAAATGGAACTGATTTTTGACTTGGATTACAAAATTTGCAAAACTCTCTGAATTGGGCAAGACTTTTTATATACAGCTTTTTTAGAAGAATTTTAAATAATATAAGTTTATTTTCCAAGTGATCAAATTTAAAAATCTTTCCTGGTTTTGTTTTTATTAAGCTTTTTGATCTGGTGTTACGTTACTGGTGTTAAGTTACTAAAATTTCCACTGTAGATGAATTGAGTAATTAAGTAGTTAGGTAGTAAATTAATTATGCAATTTAGTAATTAAAAAACAAATTTAATATATTTTCCTTTCCTTGCCTCAACCATTTGCTTATTATCTCTAGCCAATGCCTTCCATTTTTACTAAAACTAAAAAGCTTACAAAACATTTACGAATAAGAAAAACTACCTTTGTGAAACAGTGCGGACGATTGACCTCCAACGTAAATGAATTCATATATAAATTGCTTAAATTAAAAAAATTAAAATGTTTCTCTTAGGTAAAATCATAAAACAATAAGTTTTAATTTTTAAAGTTTTTCTATATGACCTTGTTATTTATTATGTTGATTTTCTATGATTTAAATACAAATTCTAAATGTTTGATAGTTTAAATCACTCTTGATTTTAAATACAAATTATAGTTGTTTGATAGTTTAAAATCGTTTATTGAACTTTAGGTCAGGTTACAACAATTAATTGTTTTAACGATTTTTTTCTAAAGAAACAACAACAACATGTTCAATATACATATACAATATAAAACATCACTAGTTGATTTTATTACAATTTCGGCCCTGCTACAGGCTTCATCAGAAATCTTTGTGATGCCGGCGGGAATGAAACCCGGCCCGTGCTTTCCTCGTGCAAGCGGATATTAGCGCTCTATACCACAGAGGCGATGAGATTTCAGTGTCAATTTCTCAGTTTTTCTTCCTTTTCTCTTAATTTTTTTACCATTAAAAAAAAACAAACCAAAAACTGTATTTTTAAATCATGCTTTACGACGTTATCTAACAATAAAATAAATATAGAATAGAAATATATATAGTATTATATATATATAAATATTAAAGCTTTACAGAACTCATGAAAAGCTTCGCTAGTTTCTGAACATCACCCGACCTACAGAAATGCTTGCATCTTCTAGGAAAAAATTTAAAAAAAAAAAAAACGCTAGCTTTTAACAAAAATCAATCGTTTTACTTGGCTCCTCGTCCTATCGTCTCTCTTCTACTCACGAACTCCGTACGTAAAACTCAACAACGTCAAAGCAACATCGCTTTTTGTAGCTATGTCAAATAATAAAACCATTTTAAGGAAAAATCACCTTAATAAGCAGAATGTGCAACACTGATTTTTCATAAAAGAATGCTCTCGTTCTCATAGGTTCTGTACATCTACGCTCTTCATCCTCTCAAAATTTTCCGCTCCTATTTCCGCTTCACCCCGAATTCATCCAGCAGACGACAATGTGCACTGCCTGCCCACTGTCGACGCACGGGCAAGAATTTATTGGCAACACTGGCTTTATATGTCAAATTTGTGCGATTTTTGGTCCCGCGAATATTTTGCAAATTATTATATTTGTTTTGGAAGTATTGCTACTAAATTTGATTTCTCAAGTACGAATAAATACAATTAAAGTCAATAAATCGACATTGTTGAATAATGGTATCAAAACGTAAAAATAACAAAGCTTAGCTCAAGTGCATACGGTGCATGCTCACAGTAATGTGATAAATGTCAACGTTGGATTCACGACATCTGCAGTGGTCTCAACAAGAAGCAATACCAAGATGCGGTCGCTGATGAAAATCTGGAATATACCTGTCCGGATTGCAAAGACGCGTCCACTTCTGCAGATAGTTTTCCGCCAAATCAGTTCAATGTTATTATGTCTCAATTTAGCGATGTGAGGAAAACTCTGGACTATCTGGAAGCCTCGATGCTAAATTAAAACTTATGTCAGCTAAAAAAGAATTTAAGCAAGATCCGGAATTGAAACACAAAATCTATATTAATGATTTCTTGACCAAGGAAACTCTGCAGCTGTTTAGTCATGCGAAATCTTTGAAAAACGTTGGTTACAAGTTCATTTACACCAGAGGAAACCGAATTTTCGTAAAGAAAGCGCAGAATTTGCGCGCTGAGTGTATACAATCCTACAAACGCATTGATACGCTACTTTTGGCATCCACCACTTCTTGAGCTCGCCAGACCCAGCCGCGTGGCTCATATTCAACATCCTTGCAATTGTCCACTTCAAGAGGCCGACGTAGTCAGCAACCGACACCACCTAATGACAGCGTGAAAGAGGGTAACATATCTGCATCTTCCAATTCTGATTAATATGCATCTCCATATTTAGTAATGAAATTAATTTTTTGCAATTGTTTTAATACTTATCAATGAATTCAATACAAAGAAACCAAGATCACATCTATTTAAATAATAATACTAGTAACAAATTTTTAAAATTACTTTCATTTAATGCAAGAAGTATTGCGTCGCTCAATAAATTAAACTCTTTTCGAACTAAACTTTCTACGTTTGAAATAATGCCTCATATAATCTGTATACAAGAGACGTGGTTCTCAAATGAAATTCTGTATATTTACGACATACCTGGTTATAATAAAATTTGTTGTTGCAGAGACGACCAACATGGTGGTATTGCAATTTACATTATAGGTCATTTAAGCTTTAGAGCTGAAGCGATAATTAATAAAGATTACTATCACATGATAAGAGAGGCAGTTCCGTCACTAAAAACTGGAAACAAACCATTAACCGTCATACAGATCTCCTAAATGTGCAGCGAACTTATTTATGAATTTGTTGGAAAAAGAATTCGATGAAATTAATTTAAATATAAATAACTGCATAGTGGTTGGTGATTCGAATATAGATATATTAATTGACTCTCCAGAGACGCGGTCGTTAAATCTTTTATTAAACTCATACTGTATGAAAATGTGTCACAAGTTAATTACACGTCCGGCTTTCAAATCTTCAATTGATGTTTTTTCCAATTTAGATTCTAATAAATTACAAATAACCTCTACAGAATGCTAAGTGACCACAACATAGTTTGCTGTAAAATTGAGATTAAATGTCGTAACGAAAAATACAAAACGACAGTAAAAACCGTCTTTGACTTTGGTAAAATTAAACATTCGAGCAAACAGGCGATCGTGATGATTCTACTGATCCAAACGATCTCTATGATGCAATTGAATTGTCTGTGTTAAACGCAGTTGCAAATAATAAAACACAAACGTTCATACGAACTAAGCTTCAAGTCGCTAGTGCAACTGAAAAATAAAATTAAAAACGCATCCACATAGAAGAGACTTGATAATGCGCCTACAAAGCATTAATAGAGTTGTAAAGTCAGCGAAAAAAATCTTGGCTGTCAATTACTATAAAAACAAGTTATTCCAGGTAGAAGGAGATGTGAAAGGAACATGGCGAGTACTGAATGGGTTTCTCAGTAGAAATCACAAGGAAATGTCAGTTGCTGAAATTGAATCTGAGAATGGTACTATTCTTACGAATCCCCTGGATGTGGCCAACTGCCTAAATAATTTTTTTATCAATAGAGCAGCTGAGGTATCCGCATCCATTGAGTGTGAAGATGATGACGACATCAATGCATTCTCAACCTTACGTGATTGTGGTACATCTTTCGAACTGGAGGAGGCCACTGTGGAGGAGATTGAAGAAATCATATTAGATCTAAAGGAAAATAAAGCAGCTGGTATTGATGACATCCCTACCAAGGTCGTTAAAACTCATCGTCGGTCATTGCAAAAATAATGGCTAAGCTATTCAACTTGCTTATAAAACCGGTATTTATCCGAAAAATTTTAAAATTAAAAAAATTTACCACTGTTTAAAAGATGGGGACAAAGCGATCGCTCAAAAATACAGACCAATTGCAATACTTCCAGTTCTTAACAATGTGGTAGAGAAACTTATCAAAAAGCAAATAATAAATATCTAAATAATAAATTTTTTTGTATAAACATCAATACGGTTTCCGGAACGGATCTGGCACTCAATCCGCTCTGGTTCCAGCAATGGATAACATTTGCAGCGCGCTGGATCGCGGTTGCTCTGAGGTTGGAGGCTTATTTATAGACTTGCAAAAGGCTTTTGAATGTGTTAACCATGAAATTCTTTTAAAAAAATTGGAAATTACTGGATTTCGTGGCAGAACTTTAGAAATGATGAGCAGTTACTTGGAAGTTACATTTAATGGCAAAGTTCGAAGCGAAACTAAAAAAACTTTTTGTGGTGTACCTCAAGGAAGTGTGATGGGCAGATTATATTTCTCATTTTTATAAATGATATTAAAAATATATCTCTAAACGGTAAACTTTTTTGTTTGCGGATGACATTGCTCTGTTTTACCCTACAATGGATAGAAGTACACTTCGAGCGAAACTGGAATATGATGTTTCTATGCTGCAGGAATTCTTTCGCTATAACAAAACATCCACGAATACAACAAAAACTCAATTCATTATCTTTTCACCAGATCGCCGAGAGGAAGAAAACTTTATGTTTACTATAAACTATGCAGAAGTTGTTGAGGAGAAACATGTAAAATTTCTGGGACTTACGTTGAGCAGAAACCTAACATGGAATCAGTATATAATAAACCTCCAAAATAAGTTAGCACAAAGACTCGGACTGCTATATAAATTCAAAAGCAAGCTAGTACCGGCTACGAAATATCTTATATATGCCTCACTCTTTCATTCTCACCTGACTTATATGCCAATGTGCTGGGCCTTCAAGAACACAGCTGAACTGAAAAAACTTCAGAGGCTTCAAAATAAAGCAGTCAAGCAAATATTTGGACTCCCAAGAAGATTCCCCAGCCGACAACTGTACTCACCGCAATATAAGGGGCTACTACCTGTAGCCAGACTTTACAATATGCATCTTTTAGTGCACGTTTACAAAAACAAGAACAACATCAACTACAATACACATCTTGGCATACGAATACATTGTTTCAATACAAGAAACAACAACAACTTAGTGGTGGCGTGATGCAGGCAGGACCTACGGCGTACAATGATTTACCAATTGAATGTAGAGAGGCAAATTCAATAAGATTATTCAAAGTCAAAGTAAAACAGTATTTGTTATTCAAACTTGAAAACACTAGTTTATTTTCATTATAAATCGAAAATCTTTTGTTAAATGATAGAGTAATATAGTCATTAATTATAAATGATTTAAGTAATGCCAATGTGGCAAGCTCCTTTAAAGCCTTTTTAATGGCAATGGAGCAAAATCCAATGCATTATATTTAATTAAATGCTTACACATTTATGCTTAAAATAAAAAAAAAATTCTGGTCGGCCCTATATTATGCATAACTGAATACTTTTTAAATTTCTATTTGTCATCCAAGTTTTTAATTTCATACATAAAAAAATATAAGTTGTCCTAATGAATAGTTTCTGTTTAATCACTCCCGCCGGATTAGAAAAACAGGTTTCGAGTAAAATTCCTTTGTAGATTGGGCATTTTAGACGGTTTTACTGATCACCTTCATGTTTATTTTAAAAGTTTCCTCACCTAAAGCAATAAAATAAAGCAAGAACAAAAGGTAAACTTATTTACCTGATAATTAGAATACATTGAAATAATAGTTTTATTTCGTCCCAATCCGAACTTTCCAGCCTGATCACTTGCTGTAGTAAAAGTTGGAATAAATGAAGGCATCAATGCGAAATCAATGTTTTCTTCCTGACTGACTCTTAACAAAGGAACTCCATCCCTATCTGTGACTTGAATAACATGCAGACCGTTTACTCTAAAAAAAATTATTAAAACTAAAGTTTATTGACGAGTTTACAACTTTGCGATAACTGCAGTTTAAGGCCCACGCACAAATAATTTTGTCTTATTTTTATTAAACGTATTTGGGCCTCCTTAGTCCAAAAGTGTAAAAATAAAATATCAGTCCCGAATGGTTTAGGAGATAACATTTGTGATAACTCGAAAAAGTACAATTTCAAAAGCTTGTTTTTGACACTCCGTACAAGGACAAATAATTTTTTGAATAATTTTACTTTAGGGCCCGGACCAGAATATTTTTTTCTTAATTTTTTAAATGTATATGGGCCTCCTTAGCCAAAATATGAAAACAGAAATTATCGCTCTCGTTTGGTTTTGGAGATAAAATTTAGGAGTTTAGAATTTCTTTGCAAATTTTTAAGTGTGTTGAAGCTAATTTCCCCTTTTACGAAGTAATAGCGGCGAGTCTATATGTTTTCTACAGTAGTAGTGCTGTTTTAAGTCTACACTACTACTGAATATAATTATCTTTTCAATAGGCCTTCGTCCGCTGCTTAGGGATTGCAACCCTCAGTAAGTCCAACACCGGCTGCGCTGTCTACAGTACTTATGGATATAATTCTCTTTTTATTTTGGAACATTTTACCTTTAGCAAAAATGGCCTTTTTATTTTATTTTTTTAATGTGTTTTTGGAGCTAAAAAGCTAATAGTGAAAAAATTAAGGGCCGCTCTTAAGTCGTTGAGAAGTTATAGCGGTCAAAAGTAGTAAAAATTGGCCTGAAAAACTTGTAATTTTTTTTCCTACAAAATTAGATATCTTCAAAAGTAATGCATGGAGTTTTAAGATTGATAGCTCGTTGAATAGGTAAGAACATAACCTTTCTTTCGGTACCCATAATAACTAGTTTTGTAGGAAAATATAAAAAATTACAAGTTTTTCAGGCCAATTTTACAACTTTGGGCCCCTATAACTTCTAAACCAGATGATGGCGGCTATTAATTGGGATCAATTGAAGATGAAAGGAAACCCGTATGTATTAAGGCCTTATAAGTTCAATTCCGTATAAACTACAGGCCGCTCTCAAGTCGTTTAGAAGTTATAGGGGTCCAAAGTTATAAAAATAGGCCTGAAAAACTTGTGATTTTTTTCATTTTCCTACAAAACTAATAATTAAGGGTATCAAAAGAAAGGTGATGCTGTCACCTATTCCAAGAGCCATCATTCTTCTTTGGAAATCCATGCATTAATTTGCAGATATAACATTTTACGTATAATGCAAACTTGTAATTTCGTAAAAGGGTAAACCATCAATTGTGCATAATACGTAAAATGTTATATCTTCAAAAGTAATGCATGGTTTTTTAAGATTGATGGCTCGTTGAATAGGTAACAGCATCATCTTTCTTTTGATAACCATTATTATTAGTTTTATATGAAAATTAAAAAATTGCACAAGTTTTTCAGACCAATTTTTACAACTTTGGACCCCTATAACTTCTAAACGACTCGAGAGCAGCTTGAAATTTTTACGGAATTGAACTAAGAAGGCCTTATACATGTCATTAAAAAAAAATGTTAATTTTGAGTTTCCGTTTATCTTCAATTATGCCATTAATTTTTTTCAGATTTGGAATAAGAAACCCTAAATACATTTGTTCCACAAAAAAAAGTGAACAAAACTAACTTTTTCTAAAAGTAAAGTATGCCGCTATCTTTATCACTTGTATTATATGATAATACATAACTAATTTTATCTCCTAAACCAAACGAGAGCGACAATTTTTGTTTTCATATTTAAGCTTAGGTGGCCCAAATACATTTAATAAAAATAAGAAAAATATTCGGGTCCGGGCCCTAATGTAAAATTTTGCCAAATTGGAACATTTAACCTTTAGCAAAAATTGTCTTTTTTAATTATTTTTCAAAATGTGTATTTGGAGCTAAAAAAGCTAATAGCGAAAAAACTAAGGGTCGCTCTTAAGTCGTTCATAGGGTATATGGATCTAAAGTTTGAAAAAATGGCCTTAAAAACACGTGCTTTTTTCAATTTGCTAACAAAACTAATATTTATAATTATCAAACGAAAGGCAATGCAAGTATCTATACATCGATGTATAAATCTTGAAAATCCATGCATATCTCTTGAAGATATAGCTCTTTTTGGACTAAGAAAATTTTACGTTTGAAGATTTTTTGATATAAATTTTTGTCCTTGAAATGGTCCTAAATTGATGTAAACCCTAAGTTTTTACATTAAATAAGAATAGTGTATAAATAGCATTGTGATTTAGAAAATAAGAAGTGTTTTTAAAAATTGCTCTATTTTTTCTAAAAACGTTTCAAAGTAATTATATTCATACGTAATGTTGAGATTAATGAAATAAGCGGAATAGGGGAAAATTTGTTTAAAAGTCGCGCGATATTTTGTGAAAATATTTGGTTGTAATTGTATTCATACATTAATTGTAGGCGAAAAATTTGTATAAAAAATTGCGCGTTTTTTTATAACAATTTTTTATATTTTGATATATTAAGCTGAAACTCCAAATTAAATAAAACAAACTTTTATTTAAGAGTTGGTACATAAAAAGTTATATCTTAAAAAGTAATTAATGGTATTTTATAATTAATAGCTTATTAAATAGGTAATAGCATAGCATTTCTTTTAATACCCATTATGTTTAGTTTTGTTTATATATAGCAAAAATATAGCAAGTTTTTCGAGCCCATTTTTTCTACTTTGGACCCCTATAACTTCTAAACCAGATGAGAGCGCCCATTATTTTTTTCAGATTTGTAATTAGAAGCCCTCAATACAAAAGTGGAAAAAAATTTATTTTTGCTAAAAGTTAAGGCATATTTAGCCTTTAGCTAAAATAAATTTTTTAATTTTTTTTTTTTGAACATATGTATTAACCCTCTAACCCCCAAGCGAGCCTCAAGGCACTCTTAACATAACTTCACTTTACTACGCAAATAAAATATTTTCTAATTTGAATTGCTAACGGTCCTAACGGTAATATATTTTGTTGTAATTCTCTAGAAAAAACTAAAGCATTTTGCCGCTTCCTTTCTTCGCTGTAATCATTTTGCTGTGAGAAGTTCGGTTATCAACGCGTGTTTTATTGTGCATAAAATAAATTTTTTTAAATCGAATTAAACAAAATTCTATACACAACATCAAAGTGAAATAATTTTTTTTGTAAAGGTATGGTATTATTCTTTCAATTGATATCTTTTGTGAATGTGAAATTAAAAGAAATCGTGTTTTAAAAAGTGAAAAACTCAACAGTGCCTCAAGCCACTGTTGTGGGTTAGAGTGTAATTTTATCTTATACTTATATTTTTCTATCTTGACCATTTCTTTATTGAAAAGTAATTGAAATGGCATTTCGCGCTGGAAAACGTATTAAATTATCCTCTTTGGATGATGAGCAAGTGCTTCAATAGATGGATTTTGTGGACTCATGACGAAATTGATTTTAATAGTGATGATGAAGATAACGATCCAAATTTCGAGCCGGATGAAATCAGCCCAGAAGAAAATAAGTTCATTTCAGAATGTATTGACGACGTTGAAAGCAATGACTTCTTTATTGCCCAGACAATGGACATGTCGTTAAATATAAGTTCAACTGACGCACCATTGGAACCAACAACATTGAATCAAATAATGGAATATGAAATGCTTGAATCTCCACTCGAGGAGCCAGTTGCATCAACATCAAGAAAAAAACCACTGAAAAGACCGCGCTCTCCGTTACCACTAATAGAAATTACTGGTCCAACAAATGAGCCTTCTGCTGGTGGTTTCAGCGGTGCAGGTAAGAACTGAGAATAAGCATTTAGTTCCAATAAGAAATTTGTTTTTCTACAGAAATTGAATCAATACAGAAGGATTCAATTGCGTTCTCAAAAAGTATATGGCAGAAAAAATCCATGAAACTACATGTAAATGAAGCAGCATTCCGAGGAGATTCATCGCTGCCATCACATATTAAAGATCACCAATGGAAATTTTTTGTTGTTTTTTACAAACGAAATAATGAGCATAATTGTCACAGAGACAAATAGAGCAGCTATCGCTGAAAATATCAATAACCAGTTCAGTTTGTCAAATGATGAACTGTATAATTATATTGGAATATTGCTTTACATGTCGGTGTATCGATATCCAAATTTGCCTAGTTACTGGGGTAATAACGCATTCCCACCCATTAAAAATACTATGAGTCGCAGACGATTTGAGGCAATCAAAAATATTTATCGTTCGAATTTAACAGCAAGCGAATCAAGAAAGGGCAGCCCGGTTATGATTCACTGTTTCGTATTCGAAATTTGTCCAACAAATTGAACAAACGGTTTGATTCTGTGCCAAAACAAGCTCGGCTCTGCATAGATGAGCAAATGTGCAGCACAAAAGTGCAACATCATCTTCGACAGTACATGCCAAATAAGCCACATAAATTGGGAATCAAGTTATTTGTTTTATGTGATTCTTTCTGATTTGCTTATCGCTTTGAAATTTATAATGGTGCAGGCGACAACATTATTTTACCTGGCTCACCCAATCTTGGTGCAACTTCAAATGTGGTTGTGCGTTTGACACAAACAGTCAACAACTTTGTGCACCACATCGTATTTTTCGACAACTTTTATACATCACTGCCATTATTGGTTTACTTGCGTGCAAGAGGTATATACTCTTTAGGCACGGTAAGAGTTAACAGGATTCCTAATTGCAAGCTTCCTTCCGATAAGGCCGTCGCAGACAAAGAAAGAGGTTATTCGACTGAGTTTGTGGGCTCTGCTTTTGGTATTGAAGTCAGCAACGTCTTGTGGAAAGACAACAAGTGTGTGCGATTGTTGTCAACTTACGTTAGCATCGAGCCTTTTTTAAGAACAAATTCCGAAATACAAGCAGCAAAAGCAGCACGCTATGACCGAAAAGAAAAGCAGTACATTGAAATAGATTGCCCACAAATTATTCGGGATTATAATAGCCATATGGGTGGAGTAGATTTGATGGACGGCCTTATGGGCCGTTACCATATTCGAGCAAAGAAACGCGATGCTGTAACAAGACTATTTTGTCATTTCATTGATATGGCAACGACCAATGCCTACATTTTTTACCGACGCATTGACAAAGAAAAATGCAACGATTCTAGCTATTTATCAGATGGAAAACATTCGTTGTTGTAATTACCTCAGTTTCGGGAAGAAATTGCTGCTGGTTTGGTAGCATATACAAAAAAACGTACGTCTGGTCGTCCAAACAGTTTTTCAAATACACCACGGTCAGCGACTCGCCAAGAAGATCCAACAACGATCAAGTTTAAAGTTGGTGAAAGAGCAAAACATCCTTTTGATGACGTGCGTTATGACAACATCGGACACTTCCCAATTTGGGTAGGTAAAGAAGGTGGCAAAAAGAGGTGCAAACTATGCAAAAAGTCACAAACACAGTGCATTTGCTCAAAATGTTGACTTCATTTGTGCTGCTCAAATGCTAAAAACTGCTTTAATGATTATCACAATAAAAAATAAAACATATTTTTAACATATTATGCTTATTTTAATTTACATTTCGATAAAATCTTTGCAGAATTAAAAATGTTTACCTTACATTTTTTTAGACCTAAACCCCCAACAGTGCCCTGAGGCACTCTTCACCTTTTTTTACCTGTCTTTTTAACTAAACAAGAAAATAGCTTGCGGATGAATTTTTTGAGTTTATGAGGTCATAATTAACAAGAAAAAATTATACGAGTATTTTGTTTTAATTTTTAGAAGATCGGCGTTTAGAGGGTTAAGGCCTTATAATTCCAAATCTGAAAAATTAAATGGTCGCTCGCATCTGGTTCAGAAGTTATAGGGGTCCAAAGTTGAAAAATGGGCTAAAAAACATGCTATATCTTTGCTATATATAAACAAAACTAAGCAAAATGGGCATTAAAAGGCTATTCTATAACATATACAATAAGCTATTAACCATAAAATTCCATTAATTACTTTCTAGGAAATAACTCTTTTTATGTACCAACTATTTTGCATCAAAATTTTAGATGCATTTCAGATTCAAATAAAAACGACAAAAATTGATTCCATGAATTCGAATGTAAAAACGACAAAAATTAATTCCATGAATTTGAATGTACAATTTTCGCCTGCTGCTCTGTATTTATACACCGTTTATTTAACAGTTCCTAAATATTTCAAAAATTCTTAAAAAATTAATATTTTATGGCGTTTAACTGCATTTACTACTCAGTAAATGTTTTAAAAATTTCTCGAGTGTGGCCCTTTCTTCCTGAATCGTTCATGTTATTTAACTTACTTCCTAAATATTCCTCTGTCATATATATCGTAAATGAAAATATTTAAGTATAAAATAAGTTATTTCTTAAAAACGTATGCATGGATTTTAATGTTTGATACCTCGTTGAATGGGTGCTCGTATTAACTTTCTTTTGATACCCATGCTTACTTTTCTAGGAAAATTGAAAAAATTATAGCATGCTTTTAAGGCCATTTTACCTAACTTTGGACCCCTGCAACTTTTAAACGTCTTGAGAGCGACCTCTTATGTTTTCGCTATTCGCTTTTTTAGCTCCAAATACACATTTTGAAAGAAAAAAATTTTAAAAAGTGCATTTTAGCTAAAGGTAAAATGTTCCATAGTCAAATATGCCGCCAAATTTTATATGTTAAATTCCAAATTTAATGAATAAAATTTATAGTTTCCGCTTTTTAATAGGCGGCCTTCAGCCGTTGCATAGGGATTACAACCCTCAGTCCAACACCGGCTTCGCTGTCTCCAGTACTTCAGGAAAAATTCTCTTTTTATATGATAGGATTTCATGATTATTTTATTTTGTGCGATATTTGATTCTTTATTTTGGGCTTTATTCCACAAACTTAATATTTGCATTGAATTTTAAAACTTTCGCCAATTTTATCTCCTAAGCCATTCGAGACCGACATTTTATTTTTGCACTTTTGGACTAATGCCCAAATACGTTTAAAATAAGAAAAATATATTTACGCGTGGCCCGTGAACTGCAATTATGCCACAACTTTATATGCTGTGCTTACTTATTCAATAAGCTGTTAAAGTATTTTTTGATATCGTCAGTCATATTGTTTATATAAATAGTTCATTAAAAAATATACATTAGTAGCGATGAAATCACGGTTGCCACCTTTAGTAGAAAAATATCATATTTGGGAATTTTTAATTACCGTGGGAATTAAAAATTCCCATGGTATTTTTTAATGCAGCATGGTATTTTTTTAATTCACGTGGGATTTTTTGGGGAATTTTTAAGTTTTAAGCATTTTTAATCAATATTTGCGCCAAACTTTGTTTCCTTACAGTTTTAAAATGTTATTTTTGCACAAATATCTCCGCACGCTTTTTCACACCTGGTTATATATTGAATGTGTTATAAACGCATCCAAATTAAAAAAGCGCACGCATCAACACATTGAACGTATTAAATTTAAATAAAACTACACCTAGAAACATAGCTTCGACGGATTTGACCGCCGCTATTCTTCATGCAAAACGCTTATCCCAAACAAAAAAAAATACAAGGTTGTATTTAACAAAAATCATTATAATTTGTTTAAAAATAATATGTACGACTTTAAACATAATGAACAAAATCAAGAAATCGACAGTTAAATGTAAATACAACTGCAGTCAAAATAATAGCAGTGCGTAAAACTAATTCATAAAAATTAAAATCAGACACAAAAACAATTATCAGGCATGTTCTGCGTTCCACTTCCGAGTGAAAGTGAAAATAAATCATAGTTGAATTTTATTTTTGGTGTTCTACATATAATTTTTTCTTTTTGTATTTTATTTAATTTATTAATATAATCAATTGTATAACCAAAAAAGTTATATATATGTTATGATACTGGACTTTATTTATGAACACCAAATATCGAATTAAATTATGATTTATTTTAACTTCCATTTAACTGTTAATTGAGATATGCTACTTGAGTCGCACAATTTTGAATGAAATAACGGTTCTGTTCTGTTCAACCTTTGAATTCAATCAGTCAGAATAATAGTTATGTTTTAAGAACTCTATTTTGAATTAAATTTTGCATATTTTGAAAATAAAAACACATACGGACTTTCTTAAAAACGCTTTAATTTTAATTTGTTTGTCTTACTGCTATTTTTGAGCACAATTGTACGTGTTTTATTTATTTAACTTGTAATATTTGTTTGCGTTTCAATGTAACAAGAGTATGCAATATTTACATTTTTAATAAATTTTATGGTATTTTTAATTCGTATGGTATTTTCTGTGGTATTTTTTAATACGTAGTATTTTTGTGGTAATTTAAATACTTTTGGTATTTTTTGTGGTATTTTGTAATCCGTATGGTATTTTCTGCGGTATTTTTTAATGCGTGGTATTTGTGTGGAAATTTTTAATAGCCGTGGGATTTTTTTTAGTATTTTGGTATGGGAATTGTGGTATTTTTTTTGTTCTCGTCGGAAAAAGGTATTTTTTATGGGAATTTGAGGTGGCAACCGTGGATGAAATATAGACCGATAAACAGCGTTCACATTAGGGGGTTTCGGATGATCCGACTTGCCATGGCGCATGTCACACTTGCGCGGACACAGACAAATTTGTTGTTGTTTTCGCTGGTAAAAGAAAAAACTGGAAATTGAGAGTGCTTCTTTTAAGGCCCATTTTCAATAACGCGTGAGATGCGTTTCGTAAAGTGACGCAAATATTCAATACATGAAGACATACCTAACTGGTTCCAATGAACAGCATGCGTTTGCGCAGCGTAAAATATTAGAAAATTTAATATTTCATGCGCGTGAAGCAAAACAGCTGTTCAGTTTTACAAAAGAAAAATTGAAAAAGGTTAGTAGAATTTGAGAAAAACTAAAAAATTTACTATAGGCAATTAAGACGTGTTCCACACTCACGACACATCTGCAGCGGCATGCCGGAGTGCCTGACTATAGCTGCGTTCCATTCGCTTCAAAATAATCTAGATTTTTTTTTACATGCAAAGCAAAAACAAAAATAATAATCCTATAACAAATAGGATTATTTTTGCTATCCATATAAAATTGTGATATAGCCTTTAAAAAAATTTTTAACACAGGTGCCGCACCTGTATATTTTTATGAGCTGTCATTTAATTTTTTAATTATATGTTTGTTTGATACAATGACTATTAGGTAGCCATAACAGTTACCTATTTTCTCACAAGATGTGACCATCGAATGTTAAACAAAAGAAAACAAAAACCGCGTGTGTCACACTCATTGGACGCATTCAGCAAAGCCAGTAATTGCACTTAACTTATTTATATAATTGCATAAAATTAATAATTAAATTAAATAATTTAAATTTTTCTGACGTTTAGAGTAAAACACATTCAGAGAAAAACATCTTTCACTAAAGTATCGCTACCATAACAGTTCACAACAGTTTCGAACGACACACGATCTCATGACACCTAATAGTTATTGTATCATGATTGCTTGTTTGAATTTAATTTTGACTGCAACGGTAGTGCCCCCACGAGTCGTTTTTCTTGCCGTTCCTTTGAGAAAATTTGTTATCGCGATTATATTAAGGCGAAAGGAATGCAGCTTATATGGGCGAGGAGTCCAAAAATGCATTTAAGAACAGTGGGTGGTGCAAATGGTCACTGGCATTTAAGACGTGCTCCACACTCACAACATATCTGCAGCGACATGCCGGAGTGCCTGACTATATGGGCGAGTCCAAAAATGCATTTATGAACAGTCAGTGGTGCAAATGGTCACAGGCATTTAAGACGTGCTCCACACTCACAACATATCTGCAGCGACAGGCCCAGAGTGCCTGACTATATGGGCGAGTCCAAAAATGCATTTAAGAACAGTCGGTGGTGCAAATGGTCACTGGCATTTAAGACGTGCTCCACACTCACAACATATCTGCAGCGACATGCCGGAGTGCCTGACTTTATAGGTGAATCCAATAATGCATTTAAGAACAGTCGGTGGTGCAAATGGTCACAGGCATTTAAGACACGCTCCACACTCACGATATCTGCAGCGGCATGCCGGAGTGCCTAACTATATGGGTGAGTTCCAAAATGCATTTTTACAAAGCATCAGTGTTTTTTATTTTGAATTAGTTCGAAGATTATTAGTCAATACTGCACAATTAAACTATTTTTAAGAATATCAACAGAACTGCGCAGTTTTTGTATTTTAACTTAGCACCAATTCAAAATAACAAACTGATGCTTTGTATAAATGCATTTTGAACTCGCCCTATCTGTCCATACTGCAGCAAAACCTTTTAGGGGACCAATAGTATGCAGGCAGATAAAACACAAAGCATCAGTGTGTTTTATTTTGAATAAACTTGTAAAACTTGCTAAGCAGAAGACTGGCAATCATATGTTCACGCACACGCTCCATTGGAAATAGATTTTTTTCCGCAGCTTTCGCTGCGTAAAACACATAGCATTTCACGCGTCATTGGAAATGGGTTTTACCCGTGAAAACAACAAAAAATTTGTCCGTGTCCGCTAAGGGGCATGTCACACGGTGTCTGCTTGTCCGTCAAACATTGGAATTTTCGCCATTTTTTCCTCTCTCTCATTGTTTTGTCCACGGCACGCTACACACAATTTTTTGTTCGATAATAGCGGAAGCTAAAATTACTACGTTTTTGCTACCATTTAGTGCAGGCAATGTTCCTTTATGCAATAGATTCAATAAAACGGCTGCTATAGGTTATTTACAAGTGGTTTTATTTAATATCTCACAAAACCGGTTGGCTTTGAAATTCATCTATGCACATTTCAGTTATATTTTCACTCCAATTAATAGCCATAACCTTATCTCTAAGAATATTGTAAATTTTAACGATTTAAACGATATTACAAGATATATGTATATATAAACAGTTTATTTACAGTTTGACTACGCGGCTGTAATGCATGACTAGCTTGATCTGTTATACTATCAGTAAATCTACTGCTCCCAATTTCTCTTGATGATTGTCTTAAAATACAAGGGTGAAAGAGACAACTGCAGCTGTACATACAAGCACTAAAAATTCTATAAACAATGACGTGTTACTTTCATATACGCAATGGAATAGTTTATAAATAGAAAATATAGTTAAATAATGTATACATTTTTATAAATACATCATATACACATTTTACGTTCTTATTTTTAATTATAAAAATTACATAATCACTAAAAAACTATATATTAAATCATTAATATTACATTCACAATAATCACTAATAATATTCAGCTATTCAGTTGAATCCATTTGCTGCAGCTAGCCTGGCTGCATTTTGCATAATAGTCAAGTATTCTTCTTAAATAAATAAATACCATTCAAGCCATGTATAGCACTAGTAGCATACAATTCAATACTAAACAACAAACATCGCATTACTGATGAATTCAAATAGTACATTTCCTACTGCAGTGCAGTTTTATTACTACTAAACGTTAAAAATCAAGAAAATGCAACCGTTGTCCAAATTGTTTTCAGCTTTGGGCCGTGAACATTTTTGTTGGTTGCCTGGAAATTTTTTGATGACTGAGAGCTCTCTAAGAAAAGCACTAAAAATCCTATATACAATGACGTGTTACTTTCATATATACAATGGAATAGTATAAATGGAAAATATAGTTAAATATATGCATATTAGGCCGGGCCAATTTGTATGGAGCCGAAAAATTCGATTAAAGCCACCCCCTGGGATGATTCTATGGACAATTCTAAGCAACTTTGGTGAAGGAACCAGAGGTCTATCTTGATTTTCGAGTCTCCCACTTTTCAAAAAATGATTTTTCCCCTATAACATCATTGATTCAAAATTCGATTTTTTATTCATCGTTATATTATCTTTTTTATGTGTATATGGGGGGTTTTTGGGGTCGAGAAATTCATTTCTGATCTTTATTTTTACCTATGACCACCGCCAGAGGGCGTTTCATGCCTATTTTAACCAAAATTATTTCTGCTGCTTTGCGGACTTTTTATCTCTGACATTTATTGTTCTTAATTTTAAGTAAGTCAATTGTTTATATCCGCACTGAACAAACTCGTCGCCCACCGCAAACTGCATTGATGTGTATTGACGGTCGGCGATGGGTTTGTGTTGTTGATGTTCAGTGCGGCCTTTTGACACTTGCTGTCATATGTTTAGTGATTTTTCTCCCGTTTTGGCTTTTCTCTCGCATTCCTTTAACCGCGTTGGTTCGTTTTTTTTCGTATGGAATTAGTTGGTTTTAAATAAATAAAATTAAAGTAAATTAAGTACAGAAATTGTGTTCGTATTTATAATTGTTTAAACGCGTCAGTTTTTTCGCATACTCCAGAGTGCATTACCCGGCATACCAACAGCACCACCAGACAGCACATCACCAGACAGCCGCAGCAATTAACGACATAAGGCTCCGCCACCAGCAGCAACATCATCCCCACCGACTACCAACGCACCCAGGAGAAACCAGGAAACACCAGTAACATCCACATAGTGTGTAAAAACTAATACGTTCTAACAAGGAACGTAACTAATATAAATAAAATTCTCATCATTTTTACCATTGCGTTTTTACCAATTTGCAGGTGGAAAAAATATATTCGAACCAAATGTTTTAAAATATACTAGTTTCAGTTATTTTTTAAGTCTTATGTATGCAATGGATCTAAATGCATTGCCGTCTACATCGCAAACCGCAACAACATCAACAAGTAACGAAACTCATTTGAAGCATTTGCCTTCGCACGATGTTGCTGTTTTTTGTGCATCTTGTGATTTGAGTGGACTCAATCTGCCAACGAAACAGGATATTTTAAGATGTTTTTTTTTCTTGGCCGAACGTGCTAAACTCGAAAACAAAATGTTTTCTTATAAAACATTCGTACCGCACGTAACAGACAAATTGATTGAAATTTGGAGTCAAGTTAATGTTGAAATTATAACAAAAAAAAGTGTTGGTAGAAAATTGGGTACATTGATTGACAAGTATCAAATCGAAACTAAACATCCAAAAATCGCCACATTCAGAACGTTCGTGCAATCTACAAAAGAGTTATTTTACATCGGCAAATGTCAATGTGACTTGAAGGCAGCATTATGCTCATGTGGATTGATTCAAAATCATTTGAAAGAGTTTATGCGAGATCAAAATAATGTCAGAAGATTGACGATACCGGAATTCGTGCCAGAAGTTGAAGAGCCAGCACCAACGTCAACAATAATACCAACAAGCGTTGAAGAGACCCATTTAGCATATGAACCAAGTACTGATGCAGATGAGCCAAGTTCAAATCCACAAGATGTTCCGCCACTGATACGAGGACCGTATACTCCCAGATATGTAACGGACGCGAAGTTTCCGGGCACCGTATGACGTTATGATTCAAAAATGAATTTTAAATTTCAAAATTTTAACATTTTGGTTGTTGTGGAGCGGTGCTACCATCTCTGCGAGAGGGCGGCCCTTTGCATTTAGTTTGATGGCGCCTTTTTACAGCGCCCCTGGTTCTCGATGACCAGTATTAAAAGGCCGCTCACTCACAGAGGCGGTACCATCGCCCCGGTCCAGTGACCCGCGGACACTAGGTTGGCCACGGCTGCACGTGCTAGTTAGCCATTGCTAGCAGTTCGGTGAGATGTGGGGTGGGGTCTTGTGGCCGTCCACGTGTACCCTTGCCGTACAAATGTCACGTGCATAAGTCATCGCACGTCGGTGATTCCAAATAAAGAATACAAAAAAAAATTTTCTGAAACGAGAATTAAAAATCAAGTAAAACAAATATTAAAAAAAAATAAAGGAAACCGTTTGGGCACCCCTGGCCCAATCATCCAACACCTTCTCGTTGAGCTCTGGTGGACGAGCTCGGCCCACACTTTTCCCACCCTTCCGTGAGGGTTCAGGGGCTAAATATAATAAGAACCCTCCCAACAGCAAACATCTTCTCCCCCTGACCAAATAAAAAACTTTAGTGTTTCATTTTATAACAGAGTTTAATTTAAGTTTAAGTATAGTTAAATTTTAAGTTTTAAAAAGATGTGTCTGTAAATATATGTAGCGTTAGAATATTTGCTGTTAATAAGTAATTATTACTATTATTGAATATCTTTTTTTTTTTTCTTTTAATTTAAAGTTATGGTAAATTTAGTATTATTTTACAGTCTAATTTTATTGTTTTATGTTATTAGCACTCCTCTTTAAGTTAATTAAATCAAAATTAAAACTATTGTTTCTAAATCTAGCATTTTACAGTGATTCAAATATTTTTTTTTTTTTCCTTTTTGTTGTTGTTTGTTTTTATAATGTTATTTTAAGAAGTTTACAGGTTGATTTTCTTCATTAGTTTTTATCAAAAATACATTTCTTCAAATAAGATTTCTTCGCTATCGTCTCAATTATAATTATAATCAAAACATAAATGTATGAATGTTCTTCTTAGTTTGTGTGGTGTGTTAAATAAATATATATAATCAAATATGGATAAAATAAAGTATTGTATGTCACTGTATATAATATAGTTACATTAAAATCTATTTTAATCAACGTTTGTCAATTTATACAAAATTTTACTCTTTGAATAGTTTTTGTTTAACAGCATAAATTATTTAGTGTTGATTTAAGAAAAATAAATCAAATTTTTGTTTTATGCAAACAGAACACAATAATTTTAAGACAATAGTTATATATAGATAGCCATTAATTCAATCAGGCTGACAATCTTTTAATGAAATAAATCAAGAGTACGAAAAAACGAGTGCAATAAATACCAATCACCGAACGCACGTTTTTGTCGGTAATTAACAATATCTCGGATTGTTTATACATGTTTGTATATAATTTATTCTTACATGCTGACATACAATTCATTTTATAAGAGAGGCTTCTTTTTAAAAGTGTTGTTAAATAAAAGAAAAGGTGTATATGCTAATTGCAAATTTCTTCTGAGCTTTTAGAAGTCAGCATCTAGCGTAAAAACGTTGTCCAAACGGTTGGTTGTAACGCCCCACTTCTGATATTCACCCATTTTCTTTTTAAAAAAAATTTGTCTTACCCTCCAAAGAAATCAACTCCATAAAACTGAAGGGATTTAGTGTATTGTAATTCTTGTCAACACCCAGCTCGTTCAACAAACGGTCAGCAACGAATTCAATATATTCTGACATCAGCTTGCAATTCATGCCACTAATATGTTTTACCAAATTCTGCTGTAAAAAAAATCACTTGCTGTCCGACCTGCGATTGATCGCGCAGCTGACTGCGATGTCATGCAAGCTGCGCTGCAACTTTGCAATAATGCAATTAGGCAAATAGCGAACGTAAAACGATTGCAAAAGATAATTTTTTACGGAATTCCAGACTAGCAAATTTGAATTTTTGTCTCTTGCTGCGACGTAATGACGACGGAGTCTTCGATTTTCCAGTTTACTCCTCGAGCAGCAGCTGACTTTGTTCTTTGTTTTGCAAATTATTTTATTTAATTCTGGTTTGACTGCAATTTATCTAGTTTTGTCTATTTGTAAACATTCTTTGCACAGCTTAGCATAAAGATTTTTCTTTTTAGCTACTTGTTTTTCTGTTGAGTATTTAAGCGCAGACATAAAACAAGACCAACCACAATGGAAATTAAAACTCGTTCCCCAGCACGAACTTCTTCTCTACCGCGTGTTTTTTTCCGAATCTCCATGCCCTTTGTCACACAAGTAGATTTCTTCTCAGCGTTTGCACTATGCAAGTGTATGATACAATTTTGTAACTCATACCCGCTGTGTGACACAATGACTACGGCAAAACGGGTTGCAAACAAACAGTCATGATTTTTAAAGGTGGAAATAGTGTCAGTTGTCATGTTTGACAACGTGTCAACTGTCACTATTGCCAAGTTTAGAAATGTGTCAGCTGTCAAACAGCAAATTGTCAGCTGCCAAATTAAAATCCGTCAGCGGTCAAACAGCAAATTGTCAGTCCACACTTTGACACCGTTGCGAGTTAGGGTCGTTCACGATGCTGTGCACCTGAGATTACCTTGTGTATCTGAACCAAATAAAAGGTTTTATCGATGGTATGTTCACGCTAAGTGGTAAAGAGTGAAAATGTTATACCACAATGATATGACAAATACACCACATCGTGAACAACCCCAACACGCAAATGGTGAGATTTGGTGCCGTTACAAAACAGTTATTCGGAACCGTCCAGCACGCGTTACAAGAACTGAAGGCACTATTCTCGAATGTCTTTCGCATGAAAAACACCAAGCCGTTTGTTAGCCATATCAGCCAGCTCGTAGTATGCCGAACCCATTCTCTTAGTGATCCTAGCTTTCTCGAAAACGTTTGCCAACTTTGCGCTAAAATGCTCAGAGGCCTTGCTTTGGGCGAAACTTCTTCGGTAAACAATTTGACCAACTTCAAAACTCACGGGACGTGTGCGCATGTTGTAAATTTTCTCATTTTTCTCAAATGCCTGACGCAGATTCTCTCTCACTTGTTCTCGAATCAACTCAGTTCTCTCTTCAGGCTTTACCTCTGCTGTGGGATCTTCCAGCATTTTTAGTTTTCGCAGAAGTTCGTAGCTTTTAGCATGACATATCATATTTTGTCCGAACACAACAAAATATGGTGAAAAACCTGAAGAAGAGTGAACTGAGCTGCGGAGAGCGGCACTTATCGCATATAAATTTTCATCCCAATCTTTTTGGTCCGGATGAATATATGCGCGAACGGCTGCGATTATTGAACGATTCACACGTTCGACAGCGTTTGCTTGAGGAGAATAATTTGCAGTTAAATTATGCTTGACACCATATTTTTGTACTAAATCTTTAAACCTATTAGATCGGAATTGTACGCCATTGTCAGAGGTTATAATTTCGGGAACACCGAAAATTGCGAAAATTCGCTTCTCTAGAAATTCGACAATCTTTTTGGCGGTAAAGGTCCGAATTGGTTCCAAGAAATGAAACTTCGACAAGTGGTCAAGCACAATCACGAGACCCACGTTCCCTGAGCGTGACCTAGGGTAAGGCCCTAAAAGGTCTACGTAGAGTCTCTGAAAAATTCGAATCGAAGTGAGCTGTTGTCCCATAGGTGGACGAAGTATGTAATTAGGAGCTTTGGTCAGTTTGCAAACTTCACACGCCAGCACATAGTCGCGGACTTGTTTTGCCATTCTTGGCCAAAAATACAACATTTTGAGTCGCGTAAGCGTTTTGTGAATCCCACCATGAGAACTCATTGGGTGATCATGAGCTTCAACAATGAGAGATCTTCTCAATTCCTCAGGCACCCAGAGTTTCCATGACTGTTCTTCTTGGGTGGGATCACCACTTGCAAATTCACAACGCTTGTAAATTAAGCCGTCCACAACTTGTATGTCTGGTTGTTGCTCGTCATTTTTTTGAAACTCGTCAACCAGTTTTAGATAATTTTCTGTTTTAAAATGTGCAGAAGAAAAATCCAAAACTGGCCAAGTCGTAACTGCAGTTTCTGTCAATTCTGAAATTTCAACATCCTCCGGCAAATGCACTCTCGATAAAGAATCGGGAACTACGTTTTGGCTACCTTTGCGATGAATGATTTTAAACTTGAAACCTTGAAGTTTCAAGGCCCAGCGAGCAAGTCTGCCATGCAGGTCGGTTTGGCCCATTAACCATTTTAAAGACGCGTGATCAGTGATCACTTCGAATTCATGCCTTTCGACGTAAGCTCGAAATTTTTTTATGGCCATGACCGCTGCAAGACATTCGTGTTCTGAAACGGTATAGTTTCGTTGCGCTTGGTTAAATTTATGTGACATATACGCAATCGGGACTTCATTTTCATCATCATCACGTTGAGCCAGAACGGCTCCGACTCCATACTGAGAAGCATCGCATTGGATTGAAAACGGACGCGAAAAATCAGGGCTATGAAGCACAGGTGCACTACTAAGGCTATTTTTGAGGGTCTCAAAAGCTGCTATCGACTCCTCAGTCCAAACAAATTTTTTCGCTTTTTGCAGCATGTTGGTCAACGGTGTCGAAATGGAAGCGTAATTTAGCACGAACCGTCGGTACCATCCACAGACACCGAGAAAACGACGAAGCTGTCGCACAGTTTTTGGCAAGGGAAAATCTCGAATCGCTTGCACCTTTTCTGGATCAGTACTGATGGTTCCATGCCCAATCACGTGACCCAAATAACGAATTTGTTTGAGTAAAAATTTACTTTTTTCAATATTTATCGTCAGACCAGCATGTCGAATACAGATGGCTACCTCCTGCAGCAAAGCTAAATGATCGTCAAAGGTCTCGGTTATCAAAAGCAAATCGTCTAAGTATACAAAAACTTGTGTTCTCAAATGAGCAGGTATGACCTTGTCCATCAAGCGAGACATCGTCTGCGGTGCGTTACATAGGCCGAAAGGCATTGTAACAAACTGGTACAACGGTCGATTGGGCACTGTGAAGGCTGTCTTATCCCTTGACGCTGCATCCAATGGAATCTGCCAGAAAGCATCCTTCAGATCCAAACTCGAAATGAATTGCGCCTTAGGAAGCCGACTGAGAATTCCATCAATGAGAGGCAGGGGATAAGCATCCTTCACAGTAACCTCATTTACCTTACGCGCATCGAGACACAAGCGCACTTTATTAGGTTTGACGATCAAGGCTACAGGTGATGACCAAGCGCTTTGTGACACTTCAATGACACCAAGTGCCAACATGCGGTCGACCTCAGCGAAAAGAAGTTTTTCGACCCCAGGAGAAACCGAAAAGTGTCGTTGTTTGACTGGTTTTGCTTGCCCTACGTCAATGACGTGACTAATCAAGCTGGTGCGGCCTAAGCCTTGTTCAGAAAAAGATGGAAAATTTAAAATGGTGGCGTTTAGCCTAATTTGCTGACGAGTAGTTAACACATGGTGGTTGGAATCAACTTCAGAAATCTGGCTTACAGGAAAGCAGTGGTAATTTTCCAGAAAGAGATCTCCAGCCAAGCCAAATGCTTTTACGAAATCAACTCCCAAATACAAGTCTTGAGACAAAGTGGGAACTATCAAAAACCTGAGGGGTTTGGTGACTCCTCGAAAGGTGATGGTGGTGTCGAGGACTCCTGCAGAAGCATGACTCGTCCCGTCCGCCGTCTTAAGATCAATCGCACACCTTTGCCACTTCAGTTGCTCGCTAGACATCAGTCTTTGCGCCAGCTGGTTGGCTATGCAGCTGATGGTGGCGCCAGTATCGATTAACCCCATCAACGTTTCGCCGGCTAATGAGACCGGTGCGTAAGGACGAACATCATTCCTCGGAGCAAACGACAAAACCGCCGAGCACGCAAACTTTCTCAAGGCTCGGACCTTTTTCCAAAATTGCCTCAATCTCGCAGTTGATCGCCGTTTCTTTTTGCATTGAATTTGAATGGAGCCCTCGCTCTGAAATATACGTCGACGCGCAGCGTTATATTCGAGCCAACGAACATGCAACGGTTTGAACGTCCGTTGTGGCACAGTAGCAGCCTTTTTTTCACGTGTTAAAATTCGAATTTGGGTATTTGGTACATCCGGGATTGCTTCAGTTTGGCACGCCACCTCAGAAGTTAATGAGGGGCAGTTGGTAAATCTAAAAAAACATCATTATTCTTATTGGTAGGTGTAGCGTTCGCGTCACCAGGCTCGCATGCCAGCTCAGAAACCTGACGCTGATTTTGATAGTTGCGAGAATTCCTCCCGTACTCTTCATCAAGCAATTCACGTTTCTGAACAAACGCACGAAGCTGGCTAACACTTTGTATGGGAACATACAACAAACTACGCCTAACATCCAAACGCAAATTCCTTTGCAGAATCTCCAGCAAAACCTGAGAGTCAAGAGGCCGTTGTAATTTATCAGTCAATTGCAAGACTGCTTCGTAGAACTCATCAAATTTTTCATCAAACTTTTGCTTCCTATTTCGCACCAGATCCATGATGTCTAGATCAGTTCTGCGATCACAAAATTGGCTTCGCAGCTCCATGCACAACGCACCCCATTCAACCCTAGGCACACTTCGATGGTAACGCCAAAACCATTCCAGCGCCTTTCCAACGAACAACATGTGCGCATAACAGCATAATGCCCCAAAATCTCCTCGCAAACTTTGCATCGTCAGAGCGTGCACTCGATAAATAAATTTATCAACTGTTAAGGCATCTTCTTTGCCACTGAACGTGACTTTCCAATTGGAAATCAAACTGGCAACGTTCTCTGACGGTACAAATTGTGGGGCAGATCCCGAAGCATATACACTATGATGCGGCATGTGGCTTGGTGTATAAGGAGCTGGCATACTCTGGACAAACTGTCGATTGTGACCCGAAGTTGAAGGTGGAGCGGGCATAAAGTTTGGTGGGGGAACACTATAGTTGTTTGGGGGTGCAGGAGTCATATTTGGCATTGATCCCAAGTCCTGATGAAAACTCTGCAAGGGGTTGCTACCGGATGGAACTCCATAAGGAGTATGTTTGACTTGATTAATTTGCAATTTAGCGAGTTCAGTGCGAACTGCCTCATTGATCAAGTGCTGCAACTCACTATCCGAAACCTGATGTTGAGCCATTGAAGGCTGAAAATTATCAGTAGGAGCAAGATTTGGTGCGCTATGTGCGCCAGCAGCTTGACGGGAGTATAGGTCGACTGACCCTTTTTGCACGGGTTGCATTCCCGACATGTTCAAATTTGAATTTTGTGCCTGGCTGAAACCTAGGTTTCGTTGGCTTCTAGTGGCCGGACGTTCTTTACGGACTGCACCGTGGCTCTCCGTTGCCTTACCAGGTGACAACGGAGGATCGACCACCAGAGTCGGCTGGCATGGCTTCAACTTTTTCACACTGCACAAAGTGCGACATAGTGGGCAGCTGTGCGCTTTTGTTACCCACGTAGAGATGCATTCCCTATGGAAAATGTGCCTACACGGTGTTGACACCATGTCGTCAGCCTTGTCGAAGGACTGCGAACAAATGCTGCAACAATTTTCCGCCATCTCCAACTGAGCAGGCAAATTTTCATCGCTATGATGCAAAGGCATGGTAAAAAAAATCAAAAATTTATAAATATAAATGTATAGGTATTATTTATTTGGTCTTAGAAGAGAGAGATTTGCTTTGAAATTATTTTGAGCGGTTGTTGGTTGATTGAGTCAGGGGGTCCAATAGATAATAAAAAAAAACTTGTTAATTAACCGGAAACTACAACTTAAATGGGCTCACGTGATGACACGAAGTCCAGAAAAATAGTCCCGAGTGAAGCGGTCGACATGCGCACTAAACGCAACAACATCGCAATTCCAGGCAACACTCGACACTACCTCCGAACCCGATATCATCACGCAAGAAAACAAAAAAATTATTTAATAAATTTAACTATCGAAAATTTAAAAATTGAAATTTAATATCAATCACAGTTTTCATATCAAACACAAAGGAATTAATCATTTCAGTGATTTGACTGCGGATTCGAATGCAGATTAATGTCACAGACGGATATTCCAGCAGCCAACCCTGACTATCCAATTCAAAATATAAAAAAAACAAAATCACAAATTTTTGATAGAAAAAAAAACTGCTAGAAAAAAACAATGTACTCTTTGGTTGGAATCACCGACGCGCTACCGAACATCACAAAAAAATATTTACGGAGAGAGTCGATAATTACAAAATTTTTATCGGCCCCACGTTGGGCGCCAATTTGTAACGGACGCGAAGTTTCCGGGCACCGTATGACGTTATGATTCAAAAATGAATTTTAAATTTCAAAATTTTAACATTTTGGTTGTTGTGGAGCGGTGCTACCATCTCTGCGAGAGGGCGGCCCTTTGCATTTAGTTTGAGGGCGCCTTTTTACAGCGCCCCTGGTTCTCGATGACCAGTATTAAAAGGCCGCTCACTCACAGAGGCGGTACCATCGCCCCGGTCCAGTGACCCGCGGACACTAGGTTGGCCACGGCTGCACGTGCTAGTTAGCTATTGCTAGCAGTTCGGTGAGATGTGGGGTGGGGTCTTGTGGCCGTCCACGTGTACCCTTGCCGTACAAATGTCACGTGCATAAGTCATCGCACGTCGGTGATTCCAAATAAAGAATACAAAAAAAAATTTTCTGAAACGAGAATTAAAAATCAAGTAAAACAAATATTAAAAAAAAATAAAGGAAACCGTTTGGGCACCCCTGGCCCAATCATCCAACACCTTCTCGTTGAGCTCTGGTGGACGAGCTCGGCCCACACTTTTCCCACCCTTCCGTGAGGGTTCAGGGGCTAAATATAATAAGAACCCTCCCAACAGCAAACATCTTCTCCCCCTGACCAAATAAAAAACTTTAGTGTTTCATTTTATAACAGAGTTTAATTTAAGTTTAAGTATAGTTAAATTTTAAGTTTTAAAAAGATGTGTCTGTAAATATATGTAGCGTTAGAATATTTGCTGTTAATAAGTAATTATTACTATTGTTGAATATCTTTTTTTTTTTCTTTTAATTTAAAGTTATGGTAAATTTAGTATTATTTTACAGTCTAATTTTATTGTTTTATGTTATTAGCACTCCTCTTTAAGTTAATTAAATCAAAATTAAAACTATTGTTTCTAAATCTAGCATTTTACAGTGATTCAAATATTTTTTTTTTTTTCCTTTTTGTTGTTGTTTGTTTTTATAATGTTATTTGAAGAAGTTTACAGGTTGATTTTCTTCATTAGTTTTTATCAAAAATACATTTCTTCAAATAAGATTTCTTCGCTATCGTCTCAATTATAATTATAATCAAAACATAAATGTATGAATGTTCTTCTTAGTTTGTGTGGTGTGTTAAATAAATATATATAATCAAATATGGATAAAATAAAGTATTGTATGTCACTGTATATAATATAGTTACATTAAAATCTATTTTAATCAACGTTTGTCAATTTATACAAAATTTTACTCTTTGAATAGTTTTTGTTTAACAGCATAAATTATTTAGTGTTGATTTAAGAAAAATAAATCAAATTTTTGTTTTATGCAAACAGAACACAATAATTTTAAGACAATAGTTATATATAGATAGCCATTAATTCAATCAGGCTGACAATCTTTTAATGAAATAAATCAAGAGTACGAAAAAACGAGTGCAATAAATACCAATCACCGAACGCACGTTTTTGTCGGTAATTAACAATATCTCGGATTGTTTATACATGTTTGTATATAATTTATTCTTACATGCTGACATACAATTCATTTTATAAGAGAGGCTTCTTTTTAAAAGTGTTGTTAAATAAAAGAAAAGGTGTATATGCTAATTGCAAATTTCTTCTGAGCTTTTAGAAGTCAGCATCTAGCGTAAAAACGTTGTCCAAACGGTTGGTTGTAACGCCCCACTTCTGATATTCACCCATTTTCTTTTTAAAAAAAATTTGTCTTACCCTCCAAAGAAATCAACTCCATAAAACTGAAGGGATTTAGTGTATTGTAATTCTTGTCAACACCCAGCTCGTTCAACAAACGGTCAGCAACGAATTCAATATATTCTGACATCAGCTTGCAATTCATGCCACTAATATGTTTTACCAAATTCTGCTGTAAAAAAAATCACTTGCTGTCCGACCTGCGATTGATCGCGCAGCTGACTGCGATGTCATGCAAGCTGCGCTGCAACTTTGCAATAATGCAATTAGGCAAATAGCGAACGTAAAACGATTGCAAAAGATAATTTTTTACGGAATTCCAGACTAGCAAATTTGAATTTTTGTCTCTTGCTGCGACGTAATGACGACGGAGTCTTCGATTTTCCAGTTTACTCCTCGAGCAGCAGCTGACTTTGTTCTTTGTTTTGCAAATTATTTTATTTAATTCTGGTTTGACTGCAATTTATCTAGTTTTGTCTATTTGTAAACATTCTTTGCACAGCTTAGCATAAAGATTTTTCTTTTTAGCTACTTGTTTTTCTGTTGAGTATTTAAGCGCAGACATAAAACAAGACCAACCACAATGGAAATTAAAACTCGTTCCCCAGCACGAACTTCTTCTCTACCGCGTGTTTTTTTCCGAATCTCCATGCCCTTTGTCACACAAGTAGATTTCTTCTCAGCGTTTGCACTATGCAAGTGTATGATACAATTTTGTAACTCATACCCGCTGTGTGACACAATGACTACGGCAAAACGGGTTGCAAACAAACAGTCATGATTTTCAAAGGTGGAAATAGTGTCAGTTGTCATGTTTGACAACGTGTCAACTGTCACATTTGCCAAGTTTAGAAATGTGTCAGCTGTCAAACAGCAAATTGTCAGCTGCCAAATTAAAATCCGTCAGCGGTCAAACAGCAAATTGTCAGTCCACACTTTGACACCGTTGCGAGTTAGGGTCGTTCACGATGCTGTGCACCTGAGATTACCTTGTGTATCTGAACCAAATAAAAGGTTTTATCGATGGTATGTTCACGCTAAGTGGTAAAGAGTGAAAATGTTATACCACAATGATATGACAAATACACCACATCGTGAACAACCCCAACACGCAAATGGTGAGATTTGGTGCCGTTACAGATACGATGCTTCGAACTTCGCTGCGATGTGTGATCGATTTGGTGTGTCAGATAGAATAGCAGCAGCACTCGCAACATCCCTTATGCAAGACATTGACGTAAAAGATGCACATGGCAATCCGATCATCATGGATAAAAATAAAGTGCGTCGAGAAAAAGCTAAATGCAGAGAAGAATTGCTTCGTAAGCAGTATGATGCATCCAATTTGATAGCATTTTCATTCGACGGCCGAAAAAATGATGCTTTAACAATGGAAAAAATCGATGAGAAGTTGCATCCAAGGATGGTGAAAGAACCACATCTAGTTGTTTTGAAGGAACCAAATTCTCGATTTATAGGCTACACAAAAGTCGAAAATGAAGATGCTGAACACAAATTGATGACATTGAATGGATTCTTCGTCGAAAAAGAAATTGCTCTCGATGCATTAATCGGCATATGCTGTGATGTTCTTAGTTTTTAGGTTGAATTTCTGTTGACAAAAAATAAAATAAAGATCAATATTACCGAAAAAAATTTAAATTTTTCTCAGAAAATAGACGAAAAATAGTTAAAATATGCATGAAACGCCCTCTGGCGGTGGTCATAGGTAAAAATAAAGATCAGAAATGAATTTCTCGACCCCAAAAACCCCCCATATACACATAAAAAAGATAATATAACGATGAATAAAAAATCGAATTTTGAATCAATGATGTTATAGGGGAAAAATCATTTTTTGAAAAGTGGGAGACTCGAAAATCGAGATAAACCTATGGTTTCTTCACCAAAGTTGCTTAGAATTGTCTATAGAATCATCCCAGGGGGTGGCTTTAATCGACAAAAAATTTGGCCCGCCCTAATATACATATATATATAGAAAAGAAGCCTGTAAAGAAAATTATATGTTTCAATATTAATGTACAATGTACAACAATACAAGTATTTAAAAATCAGTTTCTTTGTAAAGTGTGAGGCAATGAATGAGTGGTAATAAAATTTTTTTTGTGTTAATAAAATGCCCTTCGGGATATTTTACTACTGTTCTACAGTCGACTTCGTCCTAAGCGAGCTCCCTTAGGTAGGAATAAGACAATAAAAAAAAACGGAAAAAATATAGAGAAAAATTTGTCCGATAAGTGAAAAAAAGGGCCCAAAGTTTTACCATATTCCGAAAACTCATTGACTGCCCCATTATATAAAAGCATTGTTAATTGCTTTGAATTAGATTTATTAACCATAAATTGTGTTTTTTTACATGTTTGTTTTCTTACTTTAATTAATTTTTTTTGAATTAAAAATTGGTTTGTATAAGTAACATATGTATATGGAATTTGATGTACAATTTATATTGATTAACAGTTGGTCATAAAGCGACTTCTTAACAAAATGGTGAATAAGGAAATTCGTAATTTTACAATGGTATAAAAAAAATAAATCTTTTTGAGTATAACGATTAAGATTTTTCACAGGGTGTATTAAATAATTACAATTAGGTTATTTTTTAAACATAAACTAAGTTTAACTTAAAGATATTGTAGAATAGTCTGGATAGAGATGAATCTGAAAAGAGATAGAAGATAAGAGAAGAAAGAAATTATTAAAATTGTGAACTAGAAAAATAATGAGTTTAGTTGTTTTTTTGAACAAACGTAATGAAATAAGCTGTAAGAAAATGTATAAAATATTATAATGTAGGGTCCGATCTGTTGTAGTCTAACTAATTATCTGAAAAGAAAAGGAAATAAACATAAGAATTGTAAAAATATTAGATTTTTTTGCACTGATTTTGTGATTAGTATGTTAATTAAATTAAGTAAGCTGCTAGCTAAATAGAAAGAAAGATAAGAAAAAAGTTGTTCTTGAAATATTGTAAAGTATTAGATACTGCAAATCTGTAAAGAAATAAAAACGATAATATTAGAAAAATTTTATAAATAAAGATGTGAATTGTTATTAGCCAAATTAATATGGTCTGCTAAATCTTTTTAAGTGGAAGCCTGGAGACAGGGGTGCTTCTGTGATTGTGATGTGGTGGTAATATCCGATTAGTAGCGAATTAGGTTGTCGAGTATATGGGGTTATCAACAAAAAAAGAGAGAGAATAATACAACTGATAACCAAGGATGGGTGGGTACCGGGAGATAACATCTTCTCCTGTTTTGTGTGTGATGTATGGTTGAGGCGTATGAATTGATCTGGTGGTGACGAGCTAGGAGTTTCTATTCGCATTGCAAGTATCAATTTCAGTGGTGCGAATAAAACAAAATGAAATGTTTTTTTGTCTTTAGTAGAGTTTATCTTTTGGTATTTTCACTTCCGGTGCAGACCGGAAGTTATTGTTTGCTCCCTCGACCTGGCATGACGGGTTGAGAACAGCGCCCGTAAATTCTGAGCTAGTCGGCGCGCGGTCATGCGAGGTACGATACCTAGGGACGCGTAACAATATGGCGCCCAACTGGAAATAATAGGTTGTAGCGCCGTAACAATATGGCGCCCAACTGGAAATAATAGGTTGTAGCGCCGTAACAATATGGCGCCCAATAGGAAATAATAGGTTGTAGCGCCGTAGCAATATGGCGCCCAAACAAAAGGTAGATTAAAAATTTTTGTTGAGTCAGTGGTTTTTGTTTGAAGTGGGGCGTAGCAATACGACGCACAAACAAAAAAAAAAAAAAAAGAAAAGTAGCAAGAGGACCAATTGTGCTTCATCAGCGCATTCAAGTAGAGTAGCTTAGCGAGGCGAAATTAATCCTTAGGCTATTATACCTATTGTACCTATTGTACCTATGTTTAACAATATGCCCTGTAGAACCAACAATTGAGGAAGAATAATGTCAGTAAAGTTTTTGTCTGATTCTGTTAATAGAGTTTTCTCATCACACCCTTGTGGCAGTTGACTTAGTCGGAGAACTACCTAAAAGTCAAAACTAATTGCAATTGACCAAGGAGGTGATTAGACATTAATAAAAAAAGAACAAATTTTGTGGTGTGGCAGAATCAAGAGCGGTTTGTTTTATCATGTTTTTTCGGGACATTCCTGTGTAGTGCTGGCTTAGCCTGAGTATTTGAACGCTAGGTTAATTGCGCCTACGTAGGAATGCCTTGAAAGACCACAGATAAAATGCAGTAAGCAAGGATGGATAGAATTCAATTCCATTTAATTTTAAAGTAATAGAGAATTTTTATGTGTAAACGGTAAATGAAAATTAGTTACCTAGTAAGAAAATTAAGGCAATAAGCAATTGTGCTTCGTCAGAGGATTCGAATAGCGTAGCTTAGCGAGGAAAAATTTGTATCTGGGCTAATTGTACCTATCCGTGATGCTCTGTAGAACCAGAATTGAAGTTATACTCATTTAAAAAAAAAAAAATCTAAACTAATTGAGCTTGATGGAGAAGGTAAGGAAAACTCATAATAGAGATCTTTGGTTTGTGTAGTAGAGCAAATATCGACAGCTTATGGGAGGACAAGCCGGTTCCAAAACATAAAAGTGTAGCAGTAGTTCTATTGCGTCAAATAAAAGTCGTCTAAAAAATTTTGAAGTTTTTATTTTTAGTAGTTTTTAATTAAAAAAAAAGATGTACGAAATTGTGGTTGAAGAAGACAGTTTTGTAGCATGAATGTCAACCACTATCAAAGTCAGTAGTCGGAATTTGAAGCGAAGCATCCGAAAATTTGACATAGGACATATTTCGGATTCGTTTGCTTAAGAAAATATTCGTGCCAACCAACCAACAACACACCAAAATTTCTTTTGTAACAGCCAAGTAAGGTAAACGATCACCGAAATACACATGAACCATGCAGCACCCTGTTAGAAGGCCCCACTTGTTCAATAAATTAAACTGTTTAAAAAGTTCGAGGTGAAGAAATATTATATCTGTTTTTTTTTTGAATAAATATTTTTTTTCATAGTACATAGCTAGATAAATAGGAGATTCTTTCTTTTCAAGAGAAAATATTCTTTCTTAGTAATTAGAATTTAAAAACTTTTATTTTTTTTCTTATACGTGTGGTAATGAGATCACCGGTTATTAAAAAATAAAAGATTCGTCCCAAAAAGGCAACACGTCCGATTCGATCTTAATAAATCATCGCTGCAGATAAAGAAACAAAAAGCAAACACTCCACGAAAAGTCATGGATATGTCGGTGAATGAGGGAACAGGAGCCGGCGAAGACTCTGCGCGGCAGACGAGTTTTCACGATTTGTCCAAAACCATTACATTATCTGCCCAGCAAAAAGCAAACGACGCAACCGAAACAAATTTTAATCAAACGCAGGCAACTGGTGCTACACCGAGAAATCCTTTAGGCAGAAATTTTCCACCCGATTTTGCTGATCCTCCGCGTAGCAATAGGTATAGTGGAAATTACAGAATGGACGCTAATAGGTCCCAGAAGGCAAGGTCATATCAAGAGGAGGCTAGGCCGTCTATGCAAGAATTAGAGGCTGAGGTCATCACCGAACAGGTTACTGAAGCGTGTCGTGAAGTAAAAGCGTCGCTAGAACAATCGATAGCTAAACAAATACAAGATGGAATTCAAGTGGGTTTAGCAGAGATGATGAAGCAAATGCACATCATGCTTCAGCCAACATTAAATGCTAAAAACCAAATGCCACCAAACGTGACGCAAGGAGATCGAAAAGATGAAGTAGAAAATAATCGTCAGCGTCAAGCAGCGAATTTGGCATGGTCAATTTCACCTACTTCTGAGCGGTGAAGCGAAAGAGTGGTACTGGCTCTACATAAAAACTAATAACGTTTACCATTGGCATACCTTGCGTAACGCACTCCTGAGGCAGTATCGCACTAGCCGATCCAACTTTGAAGTGATGAGGGACCTCGTCGAACGGAAGCAGCAGCCAGGTGAATCGATCGATGCATATTTCCATGCCATCTATAAAATAAGAGCCAAGTTAATAGAGCCATTGCCAGAATTTGAGATGATAAAAATAATAAAGAGAAACCTGAGAGAGAATGTAGCCCGTATGGTGTATACAATAGCCGTGTATTCTGTTGAACATTTGCGTGAGGAGTGCCATGAAGTCGAGAGGAGTTTTCCACGTCGTGACGTTCGTATGGCGCCACCACCGATCCCTAGATTCACTCGCCAGGTCAGTGAATTAGCCGTAGAGTATAATCAAGATGTCGAGGATGAAGCGATTGACGTCGAAGAAGTGACAGCAGATCCGCAGGGGACCAGTTTGCGACAGCGACAACCAATCAAAAGGGTGTTGATCTGTTGGAACTGCCGTCTGTCATATTCTGTTTTCATTTTTCAACAGAACATATTCTGTTTTAAATGTGGTCGGCCTAACGTGATAACGCCGAAATGTCCTGAATGCAGTCCGGGAAATCAGCAACGGAACGTGATGACAGCGGGAGTTTCACGCTCCAAACAGAATCCCGCAGAGCAGCAACAGTGAACGATTCCAAATGCGCAGATGGTGTAAATAATGCCAGCAGTCGAATAGAAATAGAACAACCTGAAATTATAAAAAGAATTAGTATTTTAAATCGAATAAGAAATACAATAGCAATGAAAATAGAAATAAGCTTAAAACTATCAAACCAATAGAAGACTGAATCCATGAATATTACGAAGCAAGGGAAAGAATCTTCAGCGATGGTGAGCACATGGGTAGACGAGAAGTGTCGAGAAGGATCCAGCGGGCACGAGAAGGATTTGCCAAGAGAAAACTTATACGCAAGCAAATAGTTGAAGCCGTAAGCAAAGCCGATGAAAACGATCCGAGAGCCTACGCAGACATCATGGTGCAAGGCAAAACAATTCGAGGTCTACTAGACACAGGCGCATCAGTCAGTATACTAGGGCGTGGTTGTAGAGAGCTGATAGAAGACATGAACACCAACGTGATGCCTTTCTTTTCCGTCGTCAAAACGGCAGGTGGGCGCCAACACAATGTCATTGGCAAGGTGAATTTGGCAGTGCGCTATAAAGAACAGGAAAAAGTAATGAGTTTCTATGTATGTCCATATTTAGAAGAAAATGTTTACCTTGGCATTGATTTTTGGAGATTGTTCCAGTTAGCTACAGATGTAATAGGCGTGGCTGAAATCAACGTGGAAAAAGTAACAGAGCACTTGAATACAACAAAAACCCAGCACAGCCCATGAGTTAACTTCACAGCAACAAGATCAGCTTAATCAGGTGGTGAAGCAGTTCCGCACATTTGAAGAACATGGCCTTGGTCGCACGCATTTAGAAACACATGAGATCGAGCTGATCAAAGGAACGGTACCGGTTAAAGATCGACACTCTCCCATCTCGCCTGCAGTACAAGCCGTTGTATACGAAGAGATCGATAAGATGTTAGAGCTTGGAGTCATCGAAGAAAGCCAAAGTCCGTGGAGTAACCGTACAACTATAATGCGAAAACCTGGAAAAAATCGTTTTTGCTTGGATGCGAGGAAGTTGAACGAGAGAACCGTCAAAGATGCATATCCGTTACAAAATATTGATGGCATTCTGAGCCGCATCGACGAAACGCACTTTATTAGCAGACTTGAAGTTTGCGTTCTGGCGAATCGAGCTGGATGTAAAGAGCAAGGCATACACAGCGTTCACCGTGCCAGGGCGTCCTTTATATCAATTCACGATGATGCCATTTGGCCTATGCAATGCAGCACAACGTCTCTGTCGGCTCATGGACAAAGTAATTCCATCACATCTGAAATCCAATGTGTTTATACACTTGGATGACCTGCTTATCATCGCAGCCGACTTCGAAACACATATGCGAGTCTTAGGAGAAGTAGCCGATTGCCTGAAAAGAGCAAATTTAACTATAGGTTTAAAAAAATCAGCGTTTTGTTTCAAGGAATTAAAATATTTAGGCTTCATTGTAGAAGGAGGCACACTAAAAACAGATCCAGATAAAGTTGCAGCAATTAAGCAGATTCCAGTTCCGCGGTCGACAAGGGAAGTCCGAAGTTTTCTGGGCACAGCAGGGTGGTATCGACGCTTCATACAGAACTTCGCAGCGATTTCAGCACCACTCAGCGACACTCTTAAAAAAGGCACGAAGTTTACCATGACCACAGCAGCGCTCGAAGCATTCAACCGCTTGAAGCAAGCGCTCACATCAGCTCCCGTTTTAAAGCATGCTGACTTCACCAAACGGTTCTGGATACATTGCGACGCGTCAGATATTGGCGTAGGTGCGGTGCTGTATCAGCTTGACGATAATAAAAATGAAAATCCAGTGGCATTCTATTCACAAAAACTCAACGGCTATCAAAAAAATTACAGCGTGACAGAGAAAGAATGTTTGGCAGCAGTCTTGGCCGTGAAAAGATTTCGACCATATGTGGAAATGATGCCGTTTACGATAGTTACCGACCACGCCAGCCTTAAGTGGCTGATGTCCCTAAAAGATTTGAGTGGTAAATTGGCACGGTGGTCGCTGCAGCTGCAAGCATTCGACTTCCAAATCGAACACAGAAAAGGCGCAGACAATGTCGTTGCCGATATGTTGTCACGAGCGATTGAAGAAGCAGAGTTAAGTGGAGACGAATTTGGAGACCACAGAATTTGCATAGCAAGAATACTTAGAGTTGATTAGGAGCATTAAGGAAAACGAAGAGATATTGCCAGATTTAAAAGTGGAGAACGGGATGATCTTTAAGAAAACGAGATTTAACCAAAGCGATAATAAGGAATTGTCATGGAAGCTATGGCTACCAGAAGCGCTGACATCGACCGTGATTACAAAAGCACACAACCCACAAAATATAGCACATGGAGGAGTTCGAAAAACACTTCACCGATTGCAGCAATTTTATTATTGGCCACGCATGACGCTACAGGTGCGAAATTATGTCAACAATTGCCAAACTTGCAAAGAGTGTAAAGCGACTAATATAGAGCTTAGGCCAGGAATAGGTCAGGAAGTAATTACAGAGAGACCCTTTCAGAAGATTTATATAGACTTTCTAGGAAAATACGGCAATCAATTTACAGCGAAAGAATTTAAGAAAATGATAGAGAGCTTCAAAATAACCCACATGAAAACCGCTTTGTATTCGCCGCAGTCAAACGCATCGGAACGAGTTAATCAGTCGGTGCTGACAGCTATAAGGTCGTATCTGGAAGAGGATCATCGCGACTGGGACCTCTATTTACCAGAAATCGAGTGCGCTTTGCGCAGCTCTATTCATGCAGCAACTGGAGTCACACCATTCTTTGCATTATTCGGCCAAAATATGTTTACCAGCGGCGCAGATTATAAACTGGCGCGGAAGCTAATGTCTCTTAACGATCCGAATCTTTGGGTCGAAAATCGTGAGGATAGATTGGTGCTTATACGCGAAAGGGTTAAAAAGAATTTGCACTCAGCATACGAAAGGAGTTCTCGGCGTTACAACCAAAGAAAAAGGGAAATAATATTTTATCCCGGACAAGAGGTGTATAAGCGAAATTTTGTACAAAGCGACTTCAAGAAAAATATCAATGCAAAGTTTTACATAAAATTTATCAAGTGCCGTGTAAGTGGAGCTGTGGGCAACAACATGTATAAGCTCGAAACCCTTCAAGGAAAACCCATCGGAACTTTCCATGCGAAAGACATGAAACAATAAGAGCAAGTCAATACTGCAATGCCTACATACGAACTACACGAAGGATACCAAAGGATATATATTTTTGGAGATAAAAAAAAAAATAGTTTAATACTCACTCGCTAGAGATGCAATCAAGAACACGAATTCCATCAAAGCTGTTGAAAAGAGCCATGTCCATGGAGATACGGGATAGCGAACGGCATGTGGTCCGATTTAGGCGAGCTTTAAAAAAAAATGAAAAAAAAACAAGAAAATAAACACAAAGTAAAATAACTTAAATACAAATTAATTTTTAAATACTTCCCGGCAGGTGTAGAGTAGAGTCAGAATCTATAGTAAAGTCGTCGTTGCACAAACTTCAGCGTACCTAAAAAGAAAAATTTTATATAGGATAAAATAATGATTTTGTAGTTGATTTTTGGTAAAAAAATAAATTAAGAAAAGAAGATGAATAAAATAAGGATAGCCCGGCTAACGAGGTAGAGCTTTAGACTCTTAATCTCAGGGGGTGGGTGGAAGCCTACGCTGGGCGCTTTCATAAATAAACTTCATCTTTGGTAAATAGAAAAAAAAAATCTCACCTCCAAAGCGCACGAACGTATCACAGTGCAAATTGTCATCAACACGCACACTGTCTTTGAAAATCAAATCGAACAAAGCCAGAGTTTTGTTGCGTGCGATGTAAACGGGAGATCTGAAAAAAATAACATTTAAAAATGAATTAGAAATAAACACTCATTACTTACCTGCAAAAAAATATATATCTGGAACAACCACCTGGTCACCCTAGCGCTGGTCTGCTTGTCTGCAATGTAAAAATATATGAATATTGATTTTAATGCAACCTCAAATAAAGATAAGCACTTACTTGTCATTAAAACAAAACAGGAACCTGGCGAATGTCTGATATCATTGAAATAGCCTGAAAAGATAATATTAAAAGATAATTTAATGAATAAACTTACCTTGCCGAATTCTGTTGTTGTTTGCCGACTACTTGTGACAGCTACTGAAGGCAGCCATCATGTTTCAATCAACATCGTACCTATGATAGTAAAAGAAGAACGTAGTGGAAAAGTGAGACATAGTAGTAGGGAAATAGTGTTGCCAGAGCAAAAAGTTCATTGATCAGTAGGGAAAGAGCTGGAAGCCGAAAGTTAAGTCGATTCATTCATGAAGGTGCGAATCGTATACCTACTAAATGAGTATGAACGCCTGGTACATAAGATTCCGATTTTTCTTTATAATGTACGGAAAAAGGCCACAAAAGGGGGAAAGAAGGGAAGAAAAATAAGGAATAGGAGGAGGAAAGTCGGGAAGGGTTAGGTGATATATATTTTGGACTTTTGGAGGCAAAAATCGGAAATATATATAATTCGAAAGAATATATATACATATATATATATATATATTAGGTATAGAACAATCTAGAAGGCCGGGAAAATATAGAAACCGCAAAGGCAAAAAAAACATCAGGAATAGGGGAAAAGAAGTATGGGAAAAGTTCAGTTAGTTGAGGTTGACGTGAGGGTTCATCTGATGAGGAAAAATTTTAAAGTTTCATTCTGGTGCAAAGTCTAAGAAAGATAAGTTAGTGAAGTGAAGTAAAAAAAAACATATATAGATTTAAAAGTTAAAAAAAAAAAAAGTATATCATAAGTGATAAGGACACACAAAAGGAGGAAAAAAGGACAATTGCAACATTAACACAAATTTTTACGTCAGTGGACAAACTACGAGTGGCAAGGAATTTAGAGGACGAAAGTTTCTAACAGTGGAAGTCAGAAGGAAGCAGCCCAAACAAGGATTAGTGAAGGCAGGAATTAGAAAGAAAAGAGAATAGATTCAGGATCACCAGATTGTGTCTTTTTTGTTGGAAGAGCAAAAAGAATAATTTTTAATCATCTACGCAAGGGACCTGAATAAAAGCAGAGAGAGAGGCCATAGAAAGGACGATTACCCAAGGGAAATTGGTGCACGGCAGCAGAAAATATTTAGCAACAGCAGATATCCGGTGCTCGGCGGATTTAACGAGAAAAAAAGATAAGTGCTTTTAAATTTAATTTATGTCCTAGCTGATATTCAGAGTCCCGTGTGTTTCCAACGAATTAGAATTAGAATTCTTCCAAAAAAAAAAATATATAAAGAAAAATATGTTTCCAACGAATTAAAATTAGAATTCTTACAAAAAGAAAAAAAAATATTAAGAAAAATATGTTTCCAACAAATTAAGATCAGAATTCTTCAAAAAAAAAAAGGAAAAAGAAATATAAAGAAAAATATGTTTCCAACGAATTAGAATTAGAATTCTTCCATAAAGAGAAAAAAAATAAAGAAAAAGATACTTCCAACAAATTAAGATTAGAAGTCTTCCAAAAAAGAAAAAAAAAACATATAAAGATAAATATGCTTCCGAAAATTTATATATTACGTGTCCGAAAACTGAAACACCTGCAAAGGAAAAAAAATTAAAAATATTGTAGGCCGAATATTTTAAAATACTCAAGTTCCCACAAAATAAAAAATTATTTTAGTCCGAAAATTCAGCTAATTGCATTCCAATTAAAATAATTGTATTCAAAAAAAAAAAATAAATTAAAAATTGCATATCGAATAGTTAAAATAATTGTATTCTGAAAAATAAAAAAATTTCATATTGAATAACTGAAATATTGCACTAAAAAAAAAAATTATTAAATTTTAGATACCAAAAAAACAAAAAAAAAATAATCTCTAAGAAAAAGAAAAAAAATTAAAGAAGAATTTTTGTCAATTAAGCATATACATATATATATAGAAAAGAAGCCTGTAAAGAAAATTATATGTTTCAATATTAATGTACAATGTACAACAATACAAGTATTTAAAAATCAGTTTCTTTGTAAAGTGTGAGGCAATGAATGAGTGGTAATAAAATTTTTTTTGTGTTAAAAAAATGTCCTTCGGGATGTGTTACTACTGTTCTACAGTCGACTTCGTCCTAAGCGAGCTCCCTTAGGTAGGAATAAGACAATAAAAAAAAACGGAAAAAAATATAGAGAAAAATTTGTCCGATAAGTGAAAAAAAGGGCCCAAAGTTTTACCATATTCCGAAAACTCATTGACTGCCCCATTATATAAAAGCATTGTTAATTGCTTTGAATTAGATTTATTAACCATAAATTGTGTTTTTTTTTTTAAATGTTTGTTAGCTTACTTTAATTAATTTTTTTTGTATTAAAAATTGGTTTGCATAAGTAACATATGTATATGGTATTTGATGTACAATTTATATTGATTAACAGTTGGTCATAAAGCGACTTCTTAACAAAATGGTGAAATAAGGAAATTCGTAATTTTACAATGGTATAAAAAATAAATCTTTTTGAGTATAACGATTAAGATTTTTCACAGGGTGTATTAAATAATTACAATTAGGTTTTTTTTTAAACATAAACTAAGTTTAACTTAAAGATATTGTAGAATAGTCTGGATAGAGATGAATCTGAAAAGAGATAGAAGATAAGAGAAGAAAGAAATTATTAAAATTGTGAACTAGAAAAATAATGAGTTTAGTAGTTTTTTTTGAACAAACATAATGAAATAAGCTGTAAGAAAATGTATAAAATATTATAATGTAGGGTCCGATCTGTTGTAGTCTAACTAATTATCTGAAAAGAAAAGGAAATAAACATAAGAATTGTAAAAATATTAGATTTTTTTTGCACTGATTTTGTGATTAGTATGTTAATTAAATTAAGTAAGCTGCTAGCTAAATAGAAAGAAAGATAAGAAAAAAGTTGTTCTTGAAATATTGTAAAGTATTAGATACTGCAAATATGAAAAGAAATAAAAACGATAATATTAGAAAAATTGTATAAATAAAGATATGAATTGTTATTAGCCAAATTAATATGGTCTGCTAAATCTTTTTAAGTGGGAGCCTGGAGACAGGGGTGCTTCTGTGATTGTGATGTGGTGGTAATATCCGATTAGTAGCGAATTAGGTTGTCGAGTATATCGGGTTATCAACAAAAAAAGAGAGAGAATAATACAACTGATAACCAAGGATGGGTGGGTACCGGGAGATAACATCTTCTCCTGTTTTGTGTGTGATGTATGGTTGAGGCGTATGAATTGATCTGGTGGTGACGAGCTAGGAGTTTCTATTCGCATTGCAAGTATCAATTTCAGTAGTGCGAATAAAACAAAATGAAATGTTTTTTTTTGTCTTTAGTAGAGTTTATCTTTTGGTATTTTCACTTCCGGTGCAGACCGGAAGTTATTGTTTGCTCCCTCGACCTGGCATGACGGGTTGAGAACAGCGCCCGTAAATTCTGAGCTAGTCGGCGCGCGGTCATGCCAGGTACGATACCTAGGGATGCGTAACACCATTCACGATATAAGCACTAGTTGAAAAAAAAACGTTAGATGGCGGACCCTTTATATATTATTCTTTATTCTTTAATTGTATAAAAAAAAATTAAAATTATTAAAATTGTATATAATGTCTAGTCAGCAAGGAATATATTCCATTGATAAATAAATGAAATGAATGCTACTATAAAGTCTTTGTCGATCTTGAACTGTAAATATTATTTTTGTAACCACAAAACACTACTAACTGTTTTCCTTACAGAACGGTTCCAGTTTGGCTTTTAATATTCGGGCCATTGTTTAAGTACATTTGAGGACATCGGCAAGTGATGGTGCTGAATTCGTTACAAATTGCAGCCTAAAGTGGCTACAAGCTTGCCAGCAGCTGTCAAACTCTGAAAATTTTCTAGTTTTTTTTAATTTTATTTATATACAGAATTTAACTTATAATAGGTACTTAAATACATTGAGCTCCATTGCTCGAATAGAGAGCTTTGAAGGAGCATGCTACATTTTCATATTAATATACATATCTAAATTAACAATATTTACAAAAGTTTACTTGAGTTTAATTTGTAGCGAGCAAAAAAATTTTTACTTCCATCTTGAAGCAACCAAATGTTCTAAATTAACAATATTTACAAAATTTTACATGAGTTTAATTTGTAGCAAGCAAAAATTTTTTTACTTCCATCTTGAAGCAACCAAATGATCGGGCGTTCTTGCAAATGGATGGAAGGCTGTTATAGACCGCTGGGCCCGCAAAGGCGTATCTCTGCTTGGTCGTCTCAAATCTGCACCTCGCCGCTACTAAGTCATCTCTGTACCTTGTTTTGATGTTATGAGTACGCCTTGATAGCTGTGTTGTATTGTAGCTGATGTCTAGTAGGTTTTTGTAGACTTGGAGGGCAAGTTGATATTTATGCAATGACTCTTCTGGCAGAATTTTTCTATAAGTTAAGCTGTATAGCTGCTCAGATGGGAAGCGAGGGTGCAAGTGAAAAACCGCTTTAACTGATTTGTTTTGCAGCCGCTGTAGTCTGGAAAGTTCCGCCGTGGTTTTATACGCCCAGACCATAGGCATGTAGGACAAGTGTGAGTGCACCAAAGCCATGTTCTTTTAAACAGCACCCCGAGACCTGATAATACTTTGCGCTGCAACGTTCGTATGTGTTCGTTCCAGTTCAAGTTATTTGACATCGTTAGGCCAAGAAATTTGACGTTATCCTCTTCTACAATTTCTGTCCCATTGACGTTCAGAATGAGCCTTTCCTCGAATTTGTGACGTGGCGAGAACATTATGAATTTGGTCTTTTCAACATTCATTGAGATGCGATTGAAGCGGAAAAATTCTGTGAACATCGATACATCGTGTTCAATTTTTGTTTTGAGTGCCGTCCGCGAGTACGAAGGATAAAACAAAGCGATGTCATCAGCAAACAAAAATAACTTCCCATGCAGTTCAATGTTTTGTATGTCGTTTATGAAAATTAAGAAGAGCATTGGTCCTAGGACGCTGCCTTGAGGCACACCGTAGCGACAAATTTCCGCATTGCTTTTTCCACATCCATTTACTACAGTCATCGGTCTGTCTGTCAGATAGCTTCGCATTACGTTAAGATGCACTTGACTAAAACCAGCATACATCAGTTTACGTATTAGTACATCATAGTCGACACATTCAAATGCTTTTTGTAGATCCAAAAACAAGCCGTCAACTTCTGCACATCCATTATCCAGGGACGCACAAACGTCGCCCACCGCTTGCATTAATGCTGGCTGTGTTCCGGATCCGCAGCGGAAGCCATACTGGAATTTGTACAACAGTCTGATTCTGTCAACATGGGCTGACATTTGTTGCTTCATAATTTTTTCTATCGCATTGTTTATAGGCAGGAGCACTATTGGTCTATAATTCTTTACATTTAGTTTATTAAAAAAATAAATAAACTGGCCATTTCAGCCCTTGGAAGGACTTTGACCTAGCTTCTATTGATCAATTGTGTTGTGCGTGTTATTAAATGTTTGATCACAAATGACCGAGAACTGGACCTACGTGTTTTTTGCCGACTCCGAACGGCTTATGTTCTCAAGAAGCTTTACATGGCAATTTTTACTCTCTGAGGTTTGCCATTGTCTGCAGAGAGGTGACGACCGAACAGAAAAATTAATTAAAAAACTTTCTGTCTGAGCTGGAATTGAACCCGGGCTACCGCGGTTCTTTAGCTTAGGGGCCACACACTCTACCCACTAGGCTACGGTCGCCACGCATTTAGTTTATTGCCGCCTTTAAATATGGGAACGACTTTCTGCTTTTTTAATCCTTGTGGGTATACACCAGTTTTAATAAATGCCGAGAACAGGTGTCGTAGTACTTTTGCATAGGGACCAGGTGAATTTTTGAGAACAACAGCGGGTATTTGATCAATTCCCGTTGCTTTGTTAGGGTTTAAATCTGATATTATTTTTTCTATGTCTTTCGCACTAACTTCTTTAAACCTGAAGATTTCCCTTGCAGCACTGAGAGTACGAAACGCATTTATATCATCATCCGCTAATTGAGGGATTTCAGAAGCAATGATTCCTGCACGTTCCGCGACAGAGTTATTTAAACAATTGGCCACTTCCTCAGCGTCAGATAGTGTGGCACCTTCGTCGTTTAGAATCTTCTCCACTACTGTTGCTTTGTGCTTGCGATTGAGGAACCCGTTGAGTACATTCCATGTATTTTTACTATCACCTTTGACCTCAGTGAGTCGTTCTTTATAGTATTGTAGCGTGACAATGCAAATCAATACATACTTCGTTCATACTACATATAAACTCATATTGCACTTATCACCCTAAGTGTAAGTGCAGTATCAAATAGCGCGGAATTTATTCAACTCCAAATTCCACAATAACTTATTAAAGTTATTGACCGCGTCATATTTCGGAATTTATTGAACTCCAAATTCCACAATAAATTATTAAAGTTAATGACCGGGTCATATTTCGTTTATTCTCATAGTTTCGCGTTTAGTCATTGAACTCAAGTATCAATGTCGAATTGCATCGATACTTGACTTTCTACTTTTGTCACGTACACCCTTCTTCGTAAGTTTCTTTTTAGAATAAGACTAGCATAAGAAGTCAGTCAAGGAGTGTAACTGTATTGAAAATGTTTGGTCACTCGCGATCTAACCGAAATAAATAAAATTAAAACTAAAATTAAATATTGTGTTTTTTGGACTTCAATAGCAACCAAGCTATCCTAACATGGCGATCCTGCCAGTCCTGAATCCTTATGATCCGCAGTCAGTAAATTATTAAAAAAATGTCCTGCAATAAAACTACCAAAAGTGTACAGTGAAAAAAAAGAACATAATCATCAGAAGTGTGTGACAGACCGACCATCCACCTCGCAGCGTCGTGACATCCGCATACCGCATACACATCCGGAAGTGGATGACGAGGCACTTCCTGACTTAGCGAGCGTCTGCACACCTAGCTATGCTTCAGCTTAGCTCAGGGAAATTGGTCGTGGGTTTGCTTCGTCAGGAAGTCACGGGATGCGATCTGCACAAGTTAGTTGTATGCAGACGTTAGCGGGAAACGGAAAAGGATCATTTGAATTAAAATTCAAATTATTTGAATTTTAATTCAAATGGGCGGAAACAGGAAACGGATGGGAGAGGAAAACCAAACAAAAAACCCGAAAGAGGCGACTTAACCGAGCCATAGCCTCTACGCACCGTGTAGCATGAGGGAGGAAGGTGTTAATTCCCCTCATTTTCTACACTCGCCCAACCAGTTAATGAAAGAAAACTTCGGTTTCATTAACCCTCGTAGTGCACCTAAGTGCAGCAGCCCCTTACCATGCCCTTACTTTTCATCCTCCAAAGAATATGACATCATTTAGTAGTTTAACAAATTACCCATTTTAAGGGATTTTTATTTACAATAAAATAAATTTACAGGAATGTTGTGGTTACATTACCATAAGGAAGAAGTCAATAATTCATTAATTTACTGTGACTTTAAAATTTAACGGTAAGTATAGTAGTATCAAATTATATTAAGGTTCATTTTTTTTCAGTGTATGCATAACTATGGTAAGTATAACATTTTTTTTTCTCAGTGTATGAAGAAAGGTATGATTTCTAAACTTAAAACCATTTCGTGGTTAGTGTAGGATAAAAGTATAATATTTTACGTTGGAATTATTTTTCCTTTCAGTATAAGTTAAACATATAATAATTTTAAGTTGGAACTCATTTATTTTTAGTGTAAGTTACAAATATAATATTTTTAAGTTTGAATCCATTTAATGTTAGGGTAAGATAAAAATATCTTATTTTTAAGTTTGAATTAATTTATTTTTAGTGTATATCAAAAATATCATATTTTTAAGTTTGAATCAATTTATTTTTAGGGTACATCCAAAAATCTCCTATTTTAAGTTTGAATCAATTTATTTTTAGTATAGATTGAAAATATCATATTTTGAAGTTTGACTTAATTTATTTTTAGGGTAAATTACAAATATCATTTTTTTAGTTTGAATCCATTTTATTTATAGTATAAACCAAAAATATCATACTTTTAAGTTTAAAGCAATTTATTTTTAGTGTAAACCAAAAATATCATATTCTTAAGTTCGACTTAATTTATTTTTAGTGTAAGTTTGAAATATCATATTTTTAAGTTGGAATCAATTTATTTTTAGTGTACATCAAAAATATCAAATTATATTAAGTTTCTTTTTTTGTTCCAGTGTATAGTGAAATTCGCTTATTTCACTGTGACGTTAAATATTTAGGCTAAAATTTAAAGATAAGTGCATAAAAAAAACAAAAAAATGGGATAACTTCCCAACTTGTTCTTGGTTAGCCGTTACAAAATACATTACTGACGAATCCATAAGAGATGCCATAGATAATATTTACTATATACCTCATAGTCTGTTTTTAGGCGCGCAATCCATTAAGGACTTGCAACTTCGGCTGTTTCATATCGCATTCTTTTTACGTTCTATAAATAAACTAGATTGAACCAAAATAAACTCTAATGTTTTTAATATCGCAAATCAAAAACCTGGATAAGACCACCAAGCTCAATGTTCCTACCTAGGGGTCCTATAACTACTTCGTGAGTATAATAACCAAATTATACATAACCAGTTGGTGAAATTTATTGCTGTTCTTATAAATTTGTTTTTCTCTTTTATAAATATATGCGAAAATGTCTATTTTGTGATTAGGCATCACCTTATATGCTAATACACAATTCTAAGTCTACGGTTTTGAGCTCTACTTTTCTTATTTCTGTTATAAAAAAACAATTTCGTTCTTGTTAATGCATTAATGAAGAACTGCCTAACAACAACCTACCTATAAATGAATAAGAATGGTTTGCTGAAAAAAAAAATTCCCTAATGAATTTATATTTATCTAATGGTTAAGTAATAGGTTTCGATTACTTGTTGCTACTTATTACTATAATTCAATTATCATGTCGGCATTTTATATCCACTAATTGCACTTTTTGTGTAATTTTGTGCCTTAGAACAAGAATAAGAATTATTTTTGCCTTTGTTTCAAGAACTTAAGATATATATTAAGCTAATATGAAAATAAACTTACTGCATGGTTCAGAACTAAAGTGATTGTAAACATTTGGGTATCAAATAATGGATATGTTTTATAATATAAGTAAATAAAGATTAGTCAACTAATGTTAACGCTTACTTGGATATGGTAAGGTATTTATTTGTTTGACATACTGTCTTATACAGATTAGCCTATTTTGTATAACCACTTAAATGGTAAGCTAAACTACTCCTAAATATTTTTTTGAATTTTAGTGGGTACTTCCTGTGCGTGGGTCGCTCGTTTGGCGACGCACGCTGCTGCGGATGACAACTCCGATGTCCGCCTCCTTCTTGTTGCTGGTGTTGACGCTAGCTGTTGCTCTCCGTGGGTGCTGGTGGGTGTTCTACGTTTGTGTTGGCGTATGCCGGTGTTGATTGTTAGTGTTGTTGTAGCTACAGCTGTTGTAGCGCTGCGTTAGTTTGCGCAGGCAGCGACTATGACTCCTGCTGCTCGCTGTGGTAGATATGTCGGTTGTGGTGGTTGCAGCTACCGTAGTGGACTTGAACTGGGCGCTATCGAGTGTATTGATTTAATGGACATCGTAGGAGCACTTACATTATTCATCATCATCATCATTGGTAACAACGGACTGGCTTGTGGTTGTGCTGGTGCAGAGGTTAGTGGTTGCCCTTGCCTTGACTGAGGTGCTAATGTTGACGCTGGCTGTCGCTCGCCGTGGGTGCTGCTGCTGTTGTGGCTCTGCTGATGTTGTTGGGTTGGATGCAGAGGTGGTGGATTTTGTTGATGTGCCAACAGAAACAGCACTGCTTGCGGATAAGTTAGCAATATAGTCGGACAGTACGACCTGCTATGTTATACGACATGGTTTAATGACGGCGTAGACCGAATGTTGGTGCAAACGATGTTTGCGCAAACTGTCGGACGCGGGGTTTTAGCATTGTTTTTCGATGTTTGCAAACAGCAATTAGTCAGTACAACAAACATGTCAGCTGGCAATTAGAACGATGTCAAAATGTAGGCACAATTGACCACGGCAGACACGTTATGGCTAATTATTTTGCAAGCAAAAAAGAAAGAAAAAAAAAATCATATATATTTAATGGCTTCCGGGTTGAAATCCCAGCTCAGGTTTGAATTTGAATTCAAATTCCAGACCAGCAGAGGGCACAACACAACGGGTTCTACCGGGTGAGCCGATGAGAAAAACTCTTCCGGTCGATCAGTCGTAGTGTTTCCTCTGCGGATTTGAATCTTGAATTCAAATTCAAGCCTGAGCAGGGAAACAACTGTCGACGTAGCTGTCAAAATTGAGGTTGCGTTATGTCAGTGACATTTTCAATAATGTTGGTTTGCCAACCTCCGCTACCACTAGCTGTCAAACGAAAATTTGACGTTTGAGAATTTTTCACCCCCCACAAGTGTAAAGATTATTGGTTCAAACATTATAATGAAAAAGAAAAGACTTTCATTAATAAAGAATTATAAATTCAAAAGTGATATGAAAATAAAGAGTATTTCTTCCACACAAAAACAAATTCGAAATAAATTACACAAAGACTAATATAAAACTGTTTAAGTTCAATTTTTGCAAAAAAAAAAATAAAAACAAGACCAACTACAAATACCCATATAACAACAACCACCAACAACAACATCAGCAATAAAACAAATTTCCCAACATCAAAATCGAAGCGGGGCAATTTGACGCCAATGAATTTGTAACAACGACGCAAATTAAATCAAACGATCGGTTGATTGCAACTCTAACCGATGAACAGCTGAATGTTATACAACTGCAGCAGCATTAGCACGCAACAACAATGAGCTGCACATCAACAATAGCAGTGGCAGCAATAATAGCAACAATATGCATATGACGACAACAACAACAACTGCTGCAGATGATAGCTTTACAATTCATTTGTAGCGCAAATAACACAGCAAAATAATATATTGGTAACTACAACAGGGAAATTCAAGCACCAACTTTAATTTCTTCAAACGTCATCATCATCATTAACACCTGTACCAGAACTACAACAGCATTCAACTTTGACTTAGCAGAAAATATATTAACTACTACATCATGAAGTAGCAAATTCCATTTTAAGATTATACAAGTTTATTTTAAATTTAAGTGTTACAATTAGAAGAAAGCCAACTGACTAAACACAAATAGTTTAAATTATATAAATACTTTTTTTCCAACAACAAAATAAATTTAAAATTATTATTAAAATAATGTAAAACGAAAGATATTAAAAAAAAAAACAAAAAAAATTGTATTCTTATTATGCAACTACAAACATAAAAGTAATTTTGCAATAAACCTTTCAGGCCCTAACAAACGTACCGTTGATATAGGTCAAGTAAATGAATATAAAATCAACAGTAACAACAAATTAATTTGTGAATGAAAAAAAATATAAAGGAACACTAGGTATCAAAAAACCACTGCAAAATGACGTGGTGGAAAAGGGTGGAAAAGGTGTTGAACGGCATATTGATTGCAATTTCGGGTTACGAAATTGGAAAAAAATTAAATACAGAAAAACAAATAGTGAAATATGAGCAAGTAATACATGGAGTAGCAATAAATGGAAAGGAGAATGAGAATTGGCCAATTAGTGGCAATGTACTTTTTATACTCTTCTTAATATTAATGATAACATTAACATGTGCAAGATATTATATTAAGGCGCATTTTAATAAACCTAGGAACGTTGCGCCACGTATCTAAGAAGATCGAAAAAAAAATTTTAAAAAAAAAATAAAAATAAATAAAATAAAATAAATTCCTCATACGAAAATAAAAGTATTGAATGGACAGACTTGTATGAAGAATTTAAGAAGTTAAAACTTGACTTTGATAAAAGTTATAAATGTGTCAATAAAACAAAACTCCCATCAGCACAGACTCAATTAAAGCACTTTACAGAACTCATAAATAAACACAATGAAGTAGCTGTAATATTGAAAGATATATTTCATGTTCTATCAGAACAATATAAAGTGTCTGTGTCTGAGTTCTTTACAGCAATTAAAGACAGACTTGAGATACTTTTTGAAAGGCTCGAGTTGGACATTATTATCCCAAAAGATTTAATGCCTTCAATCGAGGCTAATATTAGTGAAAACTCCTTCGTTTCAGACAGTTCCGCAGAAACAGTTAAAGAAATAAAGGATCCAATAATCATGGCCGATACTGTGGCAAACTTTTTAAAATCAGCGCCTAAATTGTTGCCAGATTTTGATGGCACATACGTAAATTTGCAAAGATTTATTGATGCAATAAATCTAGTAAATTTAATAAAAAGCACATATGAAGACGTTGCAGTTAACCTGATAAAAAGTAAATTAACAGGCACTGCTAAAAGTAAATTTAATAACAACTGAAAACACCATAGTTGAAATCTCCCATAAAAGCAGAAGATGCTCAAGCAGTTATAGCTAAGCTAGTAAATGCTAAGCAAAATAACAAGCCAACAAATGAGTATGTCCAAGAAATTGAAACCTTGGCAAAACAACTCGAAATGGCATACATTTCCGATGGTCTGCCAAGTGAAATAGCCAAAAAATATTCAACACAAACGGCCGTTAAATCACTTTCCAAAAATGCCAAATCGGACAAAGCTAAATTATTATTACAGGCAGAGACTTTCAATCATTTTAGCGATGTTGTTACTAAATTTGTTGAACTAAGCAACGAATCAGAAGATGTGTTCAGAGTAAATATGGTACGGTATAAACCAAACTACCGCAATAATCGTAACCAAAATTCAAACAGGGGTAGTAGCAAGTATAATTACCGCTTTAGAGGTGGTCGTTATAATAACAACAATAATCAACAGCAGCGAAGATCCTTTAACCAGAATAATCCACAAAATCGCAATAACAATCAGAATCAAAACAATGATAGAAACGGTAACAGAAACGTGAGAGCAATCGATGCTGATTCGGAAAACGGTTACAGACCCCAGCAAGCCCAACTGGGGACTTATCAGGAATAAATAACACATGCACATTACTTAACGTAAACCTAAAGTTCTACAATTATGTGATTGTCGAGAGTTCTAATAATGACTCGTCAAACGCATTTTTGTTAGACACTGGGTCCGATATAATCATAATAAAACAAAAATTTATTAACAATATAATATTGAATACAGATTTTACTTATAACCTAACAGGTATTGGGGAAGGCACAATAGCAACTTTGGGATACATTGAAAATACGTTCTTTTTCAAAAATTTTAAACTAAAGCATAACCTACAAGTGGTTGAAGACAATTTTCCTATACCTTGTGATGGTATTATTGGATTGGATTTCATCAAAAAGTTTAATTGTGTTTTAGATTATAATTCATCTAAAAGTTTGTTTGTCATTAGACCAGTTTTTTCAAATTCGTGTGAAATTCTCCAAATCCTTGATGCTCCAAAATTAAATGCCATATCTTTACCAGCAAGAGCAGAAGTTATCAGAAATATCACTGTTAATATCAATGAGGAAGAATTCTTAATCCCAAATCAAGAAATAGCCCCAGGAATATTTGTATCAAATACAATTGCATGTAAAAAATGCACATATGTCAAAATTTTAAACACAACACATCAAAATATTTTGCTAGAAGATTATAAAATTGCAGGTGAAAGTTTAGAATCATATACCATATTGCAGATAGACCCAATCAAAAAATGTGATGAAAGAGACAAAATTATTTTACAAAAACTTGAAGGAAATTGTCCTTTGATATTTAGAGAAAAATTATTAAATTTGTGCAGAAATTATACAGACATTTTTGCAGTCGAAACAGACAAAGTTACATGCAACAATTTTTACAAACAAAAATTAAAGCTGAAAGACGATACACCCGTCTATATAAAAAATTATCGATTACCCCAAGTTTACAAACCCGAAATAGAAAAACAAATTAATAAAATGATTGAAGATGATATCATTGAACCTTCAGTGTCAGAATACAATAGCCCTATACTCCTTGTTCCAACTTTTAAATGCAATTTTTCTACGCCAAGACATACCAGCCTCTTTTCGCAGATCCATAATTATACCATTGTTCAAAAAAGGTAATGTTAATGTTGTGTCAAATTACAGGGGACTCTCACTTCTAGACACACTGTACAAAATTTTCACAAGTATACTCCTCAACAGAATTAATAGTTGGATTGACTGTAACATTCTAAATGAATATCAAGCAGGATTTCGAAAGGGCTATTCCACTGTCGACAACATATTTAATCTGAGTAGCATTATCCATTTGAACTTTAAACTGAAAAAGAAAACATATGCCTTTTTTGTTGATTTTTCTTCTGCGTTTGACAATATTCCAAGAAACTCATTATTTTATAAGTTATCCAATGCTGGTTTGTCATCTAAAGTGGTAAAAATATTGCAATTATTATACGATGGTACAACAAGTCAAGTTTGGGATGGCAATTCTTTATCCGATAATTTTCCTGTTACACAGGGTGTAAGGCAGGGGTGCCTACTCAGTCCTGTCCTATTCGCTATGTATTTGAATGACTTGTATGATAATTTACCCGGCGGTATACGTGTGGTTGGCACGGTTATTAAAGTGTTACTTTACGCCGACGATATCGTTCTCTTGGCCGATTGTCCAACAGTACTCCAAACTATGATTGATGCTCTGCACAACTATTGCATTCAATGGTGTCTAAAAATTAACCTCACGAAATCTAAAATCATGATATTTAGAACTTGTGCTAGAATAAGTAGAAATTTGAAATGGTCTTATGGTGATGACGACATTGAAATAGTTAATGAATACAAATACTTAGGAGTTAATCTCACTTACAATTTGTCGTTCAACAAGCACCTTGATGCTTAATTGGTATCGTCTAAAACTGCTATTAACGCATCGTGGCTAAGTTATTTACATCACCCTAAAATATCTCTATCGAACAAGCTTAAAATTTTTAACACTGCAGCAAAATCGATTATGTTTTATGGCGCAGAAGTTTGGGGTTTCAAACAGTATGAGCAAGTAGAAAAGTTACTACGTTATTTCCTGAAAAAAATGTTATATTTACCTGCAAATACTCCTAATTATATGCTTCACATAGAAACAGGTCTGGTTTCTCAATTTGAAGAAACGCTTAAATTACATTTTAGTTATCTGAGAAAAATTCTTAATTATCCTTTAAACAGGCTTCCGCGAGTACTTGCTGAAGAAACAATCGTACAAAACACTTTCTGGTTACCACAATGGTTCGCTCTATGTAGTGATCTTGGTTTTAGCCTTGATTTTGAGAGTTGGAGGCCTGATTTGTCGTTACACCATGATCGTATACTACAAGCATTGAGATTAAAAGTGTATGAGAAACACATTTGCAGAGCAAGAGACTCGAGGTTTCATGATTTGTATCGTCACGTTCGATTCGATGTGCCCTCCTACTTTGTCGATTCAAATTCGGCTCATCTCATAAGTTTGATATTCAGATGTAGAGGTGGTTTACTCAACTTTAATTTAAGCAGATTTGGTGAAAGTACTTTTAATGTGTGCACATTATGCAACTTGCAAGAATATGAAAATACACATCACCTTCTAGGTATATGCCCGATATTTGCATACATTCGTTCATATTACCTTGGTAAAAGTTCACTCACGTTAGGCGAAGTTTACGAAGTTTTGAATGGCAAAAATTATTACCTTTTATATAAATATTTAATCAATTGTTTAAAATATAGACAACTTATAATTTCTGAATTTAATTAAAAAAAAAACCTTTTTGTAACATATTCTATCAAAAATTTTTAAATTTAATATGATTCATGCCAATCTGACACACAACATATTATGTTATGTCAAATTTGATTTATTTTAAAAAAAATACTATTGTAATAATATTAATATTAAAATGTTTATACTAATGTAAGCCTTTATTTAAATAAATCACTCATTCATTCATTCATTCATTCATACTCCTTGTTCCCAAAAAGTCATTACCGGGGTCGGCAGAAAAAAAATGGAGATTAGTAATTGACTTTCGTCAGTTGAACAAAAAACTAACATCAGATAAATACCCTTTGCCTCGTATTGATGACATTCTAGACCAGTTAGGTCGAGCTAAATATTTTTCCTGTTTAGATCTTATTTCAGGCTTTCATCAAATAGAACTAGATGCTTCATCCAGAGACTTAACTTCATTTTCCAGTATAAATGGATCATTTAGATTTAAAAGATTACCATTTGGACTCAAAATAGCTCCGAACTCCTTACAACGCATGATGCAGATAGCATTTTCAGGTCTAGGTCCAAGCAAAGCGTTCGTATACATGGATGATCTTATTGCAATAGGTTGTTCGGAAGAACATATGATCAGCAGAGCAGACCGAAACAGCACGAAAAAAAGTCATTTTCAGCACAGCAAATAAGCACTAAAAAATGACGAAATAGCACAATAATAAGCACTAAAAACTCTTTAATTAAAACAAATATTTTTAAACAAAAAAAAGTTTATAATCATATTCCTTTTTTAATATAAAAAAACAGAGAATGTACACTCAAGGTAGGTATATTTTAATGTAAACACTAAAAGAAAATATATCAAAAAATAAGTTCAGTATACTGCTGTCCTAAGAAAGAAAGTCCCAAACGCCACAATTCCAAAATTGAGATAAGGGCAGATTCGGAGAGTGAATGAGTTTCTCTTTTTGTGTTAAGTTAAGAATTTCCAGTTTCAACTGCAAATGACTGAAAAACGTTAAGTTAAATGGTCACATCTACCACTTCTAGTGTAAAAAACAGTAAAAGCTGAATATCTCAAAACTACTGAAATGGAAATATGACTTTCTTTATTAGGACGACAGTATAGTCATTGGGGTACTTATATAAATATTAGAGTATATTATTAGGTGCTGCTTTAAATTGCTGCTTAAAAAAATTAATGAACGGCGCTTTTGATTTAGCAAGTGTTTAAATTTTGAAAATGATCGCTCAAAATCCGACGATGCTACAGGACAGTATTTAAAAAGAGCAAGTTCTTGCGGTGAATAGAAATCAAGAAAATTATTTCCTGAATATATACCTTTATGAATAACTTTGTTTATATCTAAAATTATGGGATATCTTTTGTTACTCTGAAGTATATTTTTATTTTAAGAAAAACTCTTCGCGATCCAAGGAGGCTAAAGTCTTGCGTGTTTTCTTTACAATGTCAATACTTTCATTAAACCCAAGTACTTGGGTTTCAAGTTTTTCAATTGAACGAACGATTGAGGAAAACTGACATTTAATGAATGCGAGCTCAGATTTTAAACTGTTGAATTGAAACAGTTCTTTGGCCACGCAGATTGCATCAGAATCTTCGTCACTGAATTTTTCCGTTACAGTTTTAATTCATCAAAATTATAGCAAAAATAAATGGCTGCTTTTAGCCACGTACCCCATCGCGTTTTTATAGGATTTGGTGGCAATTGAGTATTTGGGAAGGCAAGTTTGAATGCATTACGACATGATAAAACTTAAAATTGCGAAACAAATTACAAGTAAGCAGTAAAAAAGCAATAGTCGGTCTAGCTCTTTCACTTCATGTGTAGGGAATAAAAACATAAAGTGGATCTTACTTTTATTTAAACTGATTTAACATTTAATATATATCTATTGACAGTTGGGAATTGAATGCGGATAAACTCGGCAATTCGATACAGACCATGTGCAAAACATGTTAAATGAATCATCTTCGGATATAAAACTTGCAGCGCACTGGCAGCGCTTAGCATATAGGCTGCTGCATCCGTAACAAGCACCAGCACTTTTCCATATTCAATGCCTAAATATATGCATTTGAAATAAACAAATTAACTTAAACACAAATGTACCATTTGGCCACGCAAGCTCAACGAGTCATTGAAAAAGGCACCCACATTGCTAGCGTTCACCCATACTGCTGCTTCAACTGTTGCCACATTAAACAGATTCGATGTTTTACGTTCGAAAGAATTTTCGTCGCTATCTTATATGGCGAAAACAAAATTGACTACCAGGCGTTATTCCACATCTATCGTTTCGTCAATCGACGAGAAATCATCGCGACCATCTTCTTTTTGCACTTTGTACAAAGTGCGTAAATATCTATTCCGAAGTACTGTTTCACTTGGTACAGAACTATTTGTATAGCGCTCTAAAAACATCTTTACACTTGAGTGGGCCACCTTACAAGAAATTAATTGTAAAGCTAGAAGTATATTTTTTTGGTCTTTACTCACTTCTTTTAAAGAAATATTTGCTTCCAAAAATGCAGCACAAAAATCCATAGGAAACACAGAACTCGACTTTTCCTGATAATGGGAAAGTAGTATTTGCTTTGAGTACTTGCCTCACGTTCTGACGCCACGGTCTTAGGTTTTTGGGAATTCAAGTGTTGCTCGACATTATTAAGCCTTTTTGTCGACACTTGCGTATTGCAAAACACACAAAACAAAACAGAGTCATCGCTGCTAAAAATGCCCGGATGCCCGGATTTATACGGGTGATAAATTCTTTAAATGGTTCTTTCACTTTCGGCATACTTTTTTCATTTTAGAGTAGTCGCACGCACTATTCAATTTCCAATTTGCAAAAATTTTGTATCTAAATGTTGATGGCGACTGCTTTTTAGCACAATTATTTTTTATAAGTTGTCAAATAAATAACAGCAGCTAATACTTAAACGATAATACGGAGGTGTTCAAAATATTGTGCATTTGATGTTTGGATAAGTTTAATTTTGTACATTAAAAGGAGGCATAAGAGATGCCTGTTTGCAATATAAAAAAAAAATATTGGACTGGTAAAGTAAAGCAAAAATGTTGAAAATAAGTACTTATAAGCAAAATAAGCCGAAATAAGCACAAACACCCTGAATAAGCAAAATGCTGGGAAAACAAGCAAGAAGCATTTAAACTCGCTCTGATGATCAGTAACTTAAAATCAATTTTCGAAATATGTAGAAAAACTAATCTTAAACTACATCCAGATAAATGTACTTTCTTTTCATCGGAAGTGACCTTCTTAGGGCATAAATGCACCGAAAAGGGCATACTGCCAGACGAATCGAAATTTGAAAAAATTTTAAATTACCCAAAACCATCTAACGCAGACGAAATTAAAAGATTCGTAGCTTTCGTCAACTATTACAGAAGATTCATTCCCAATTTCTCTCTTTACTCTATACATTTGACTAGGCTTACACGAAAAAAAGCACAATTCAACTGGACTGAAGATTGCGAAAAATCATTTGACTATTTGAAAAATTCCCTTATGAATCCCAAAATTTCAAAATATCCAGATTTCAACAAACAATTCTGTATAACCACAGATGCCAGCAAAATAGCATGTGGCGCTGTCCTAAGTCAGGAATACGATGGCTTACAACTTCCAGTTGCATTCGCCTCCAAAACTTTCACGAAAGGCGAAAGTAACAAATCAGTAATTGAACAGGAACTCACTGCCATTCATTGGGCAGTAAAATTTTTCAAGCCATACATCTATGGTACTAAATTTTTAATCAGAAGTGATCACAAACCCTTGACATATCTTTTTGCTTTAAAGAACCCATCATCTAAACTCACCCGTATGCGTCTTGATCTCGAAGAATTCGATTTCGATATTGAATATATAAAAGGTAAAGACAACTGTGGCGCTGATGCATTATCGCGTATTGATTTTGGGCTTATCAAACGCTTTAATGTAGATAACGCACAGATTTGTGCAGTGCAAACAAGATCAAAATCCCATGAAAACGTAAATATAAACCCTTCACCTGTGAAAACAAATGAAATTAGACAACAAATATATGAAACGATAACTCACAAAGAAATGAAAAAAATACCTTGCCTTAAATTAAATGAAAGCATGCAGAAACTACTCATTATGAAAGGAAAAATAAAACTTCTAGAAGTATATGTCAAAAACCTAATTGTTCAAGGGAAAATTTTACTAGAGAAATTCTTCCCTAGACTTGAAAAATTAGTCAACAAAATAGGTTTAAGCAACATAAAAATTGCATTAAATGATGACCTTTTTAAATATACAAGTGTATACAATTTTAAAGAAGTAGGCAACGAGTTATTAAAGAAAATGAAATTGCGTTAACGCCAGAAATTAAAACAATAACGGATCCAAATGAAAAAAACTGAAATTTTAATTAAATTCCACAATTATCCAAGCCTAGGTGGACATAGCGGAATTAACCGACTATTAACAAAAATTAGAAAATATTACACATGGAAAAATATAACCTATGATGTGCGTAAATTTGTGAAGAATTGCGAAAAATGCAAATTAAACAAGTCAGGCATAAAATCCAAAGAACCATTGGTAATTACTCAAACACCTCAAAAGCCTTTTGACAGAATACAAATTGATACAATAGGTCCATTACCAATATCGATCTTGGGTAATGAATACGCAGTAACAATCATGTGTGAACTTACAAAATATCTCATAGCAATTCCAGTTACAAACAAGTCAGCCAAAACTATAGCAAAAGCAATCGTTGACAATTGTATTTTGATATACGGCTCAGTTAAAGAAATACTCACCGATTTAGGAACTGAGTATAAAAATCAAATATTTGAAGAGATATGTAAACTTCTAAATATAAACCAAATTAATTCAACCCCTTATCACCATCAAACTTTAGGAATGGTCGAAAGGAGTCATAGAACCTTTAATGAGTACATACGATCGTACCTTTCCCCTGATAAAGCCGATTGGGACGAATGGTTAACGTATTTTGTATATTGTTACAATACAACACCATCGTCAGTTCATGGCTACGCTCCGTTTGAGCTAGTATTTGGAAAAACACCACAGCCCTATAGCTTTATGAATAAGAAAACATCACCAATTTATAACTTTGAAGCATATGATAAAGAGCTGAAATTTAGACTTCAAGAAGCTCACAAGCGCGCTTTAAAACTTTGCAAAGCTAAAATCAAAGGAACTATATGACAGAAATTGTTCAGGGCAATCAATTCAACTAAATGATAAGGTATATTTGTACGACGATGCTAGTCACAAACTAGACAACGTCTTCAAGGGTCCTTATCAAGTGATTGAAATGGATAACAGAGGAAATTGCAAAATTACAAACGGTTCAAAAACATTAAATGTACACAAAAATAGATTAAAATTAGGATAATCATGAAAATTTCTATCTACATAATAATTATAAACATTTGAGCTCAAATTTACCAACATTACTGTATTTTTAATAATCTCAAATTTACCAACATTACTGTTTTTTAATAATCTCAAATTTACCAACATTACTGTATTTTTAATAATCCCAACTTTACCTACATTAGTTCATTTTACTGTAGTATTAATAAAACAAAAAAAAATGTATATCCTGTATTCAAAAACATTAAATAAGAATTTTATTAAGTAAAAATTGATATTTGTACATAATTTCTTTATTCAACATTTTTCAAAATATAAATAACATAATTTGTCACTTAAAATTAATATAAAAAAAAAACAAAAAAAAATCTTCAAACTAATTTTGACGACGTTTTGACGACGGAAAAGAAAGGCATCACGTTGGTGTTCATGTCTTCTATCAGCTGAAGAATTCTAGTAGACCTCGAATTGTTTTGCCTTGCACCATGATGTCTGCGTAGGCTCTCGGATCGTTTTCATCGGCTTTGCTTACGGCTTCAACTATTTGCTTGCGTATAAATTTTCTCTTGGCAAATCCTTCTCGTGCCCGCTGGATCCTTCTCGACACTTCTCGTCTACCCATGTGCTCACCATCGCTGAAGATTCTTTCCCTTGCTTCGTAATATTCATGGATTCGGTCTTCTATTGGTTTGATAGTTTTAAGCTTATTTCTATTTTCATTGCTATTGTATTTCTTATTCGATTTAAAATACTAATTCTTTTTATAATTTCAGGTTGTTCTATTTCTATTCGACTGCTGGCATTATTTACACCATCTGCGCATTTGGAATCGTTCACTGTTGCTGCTCTGCGGGATTCTGTTTGGAGCGTGAAACTCCCGCTGTCATCACGTTCCGTTGCTGGTTTCCCGGACTGCATTCAGGACATTTCGGCGTTATCACGTTAGGCCGACCACATTTAAAACAGAATATGTTCTGTTGAAAAATGAAAACAGAATATGACAGACGGCAGTTCCAACAGATCAACACCCTTTTGATTGGTTGTCGCTGTCGCAAACTGGTCCCCTGCGGATCTGCTGTCACTTCTTCGACGTCAATCGCTTCATCCTCGACATCTTGATTATACTCTACGGCTAATTCACTGACCTGGCGAGCGAATCTAGGGATCGGTGGTGGCGCCATACGAACGTCACGACGTGGAAAACTCCTCTCGACTTCATGGCACTCCTCACGCAAATGTTCAACAGAATACACGGCTATTGTATACACCATACGGGCTACATTCTCTCTCAGGTTTCTCTTTATTATTTTTATCATCTCAAATTCTGGCAATGGCTCTATTAACTTGGCTCTTATTTTATAGATGGCATGGAAATATGCATCGATCGATTCACCTGGCTGCTGCTTCCGTTCGACGAGGTCCCTCATCACTTCAAAGTTGGATCGGCTAGTGCGATACTGCCTCAGGAGTGCGTTACGCAAGGTATGCCAATGGTAAACGTTATTAGTTTTTATGTAGAGCCAGTACCACTCTTTCGCTTCACCGCTCAGAAGTAGGTGAAATTGACCATGCCAAATTCGCTGCTTGACGCTGACGATTATTTTCTACTTCATCTTTTCGATCTCCTTGCGTCACGTTTGGTGGCATTTGGTTTTTAGCATTTAATGTTGGCTGAAGCATGATGTGCATTTGCTTCATCATCTCTGCTAAACCCACTTGAATTCCATCTTGTATTTGTTTAGCTATCGATTGTTCTAGCGACGCTTTTACTTCACGACACGCTTCAGTAACCTGTTCGGTGATGACCTCAGCCTCTAATTCTTGCATAGACGGCCTAGCCTCCTCTTGATATGACCTTGCCTTCTGGGACCTATTAGCGTCCATTCTGTAATTTCCACTATACCTATTGCTACGCGGAGGATCAGCAAAATCGGGTGGAAAATTTCTGCCTAAAGGATTTCTCGGTGTAGCACCAGTTGCCTGCGTTTGATTAAAATTTGTTTCGGTTGCGTCGTTTGCTTTTTGCTGGGCAGATAATGTAATGGTTTTGGACAAATCGTGAAAACTCGTCTGCCGCGCAGAGTCTTCGCCGGCTCCTGTTCCCTCATTCACCGACATATCCATGACTTTTCGTGGAGTGTTTGCTTTTTGTTTCTTTATCTGCGGCGATGATTTATTAAGATCGAATCGGACGTGTTGCCTTTTTGGGACGAATCTTTTATTTTTTAATAACCGGTGATCTCATTACCACACGTATAAGAAAAAAAATAAAAGTTTTTAAATTCTAATTACTAAGAAAGAATATTTTCTCTTGAAAAGAAAGAATCTCCTATTTATCTAGCTATGTACTATGAAAAAAAATATTTATTCAAAAAAAAAACAGATATAATATTTCTTCACCTCGAACTTTTTAAACAGTTTAATTTATTGAACAAGTGGGGCCTTCTAACAGGGTGCTGCATGGTTCATGTGTATTTCGGTGATCGTTTACCTTACTTGGCTGTTACAAAAGAAATTTTGGTTGGTTGGTTGGCACGAATATTTTCTTAAGCAAACGAATCCGAAATATGTCCTATGTCAAATTTTCGGATGCTTCGCTTCAAATTCCGACTACTGACTTTGATAGTGGTTGACATTCATGCTACAAAACTGTCTTCTTCAACCACAATTTCGTACATCTTTTTTTTTAATTAAAAACTACTAAAAATAAAAACTTCAAAATTTTTTAGACGACTTTTATTTGACGCAATAGAACTACTGCTACACTTTTATGTTTTGGAACCGGCTTGTCCTCCCATAAGCTGTCGATATTTGCTCTACTACACAAACCAAAGATCTCTATTATGAGTTTTCCTTACCTTCTCCATCAAGCTCAATTAGTTTAGATTTTTTTTTTTTTAAATGAGTATAACTTCAATTCTGGTTCTACAGAGCATCACGGATAGGTACAATTAGCCCAGATACAAATTTTTCCTCGCTAAGCTACGCTATTCGAATCCTCTGACGAAGCACAATTGCTTATTGCCTTAATTTTCTTACTAGGTAACTAATTTTCATTTACCGTTTACACATAAAAATTCTCTATTACTTTAAAATTAAATGGAATTGAATTCTATCCATCCTTGCTTACTGCGTTTTATCTGTGGTCTTTCAAGGCATTCCTACGTAGGCGCAATTAACCTAGCGTTCAAATACTCAGGCTAAGCCAGCACTACACAGGAATGTCCCGAAAAAACATGATAAAACAAACCGCTCTTGATTCTGCCACACCACAAAATTTGTTCTTTTTTTATTAATGTCTAATCACCTCCTTGGTCAATTGCAATTAGTTTTGACTTTTAGGTAGTTCTCCGACTAAGTCAACTGCCACAAGGGTGTGATGAGAAAACTCTATTAACAGAATCAGACAAAAACTTTACTGACATTATTCTTCCTCAATTGTTGGTTCTACAGGGCATATTGTTAAACATAGGTACAATAGGTACAATAGGTACAATAGGTATAATAGCCTAAGGATTAATTTCGCCTCGCTAAGCTACTCTACTTGAATGCGCTGATGAAGCACAATTGGTCCTCTTGCTACTTTTATTTTTCTTTTTTTCTTATTTTTGTTTGTGCGTCGTATTGCTACGCCCCACTTCAAACAAAAACCACTGACTCAACAAAAATTTTTAATCTACCTTTTGTTTGGGCGCCATATTGCTACGGCGCTACAACCTATTATTTCCTATTGGGCGCCATATTGTTACGGCGCTACAACCTATTATTTCCAGTTGGGCGCCATATTGTTACGGCGCTACAACCTATTATTTCCAGTTGGGCGCCATATTGTTACGCGTCCCTAGGTATCGTACCTCGCATGACCGCGCGCCGACTAGCTCAGAATTTACGGGCGCTGTTCTCAACCCGTCATGCCAGGTCGAGGGAGCAAACAATAACTTCCGGTCTGCACCGGAAGTGAAAATACCAAAAGATAAACTCTACTAAAGACAAAAAAACATTTCATTTTGTTTTATTCGCACCACTGAAATTGATACTTGCAATGCGAATAGAAACTCCTAGCTCGTCACCACCAGATCAATTCATACGCCTCAACCATACATCACACACAAAACAGGAGAAGATGTTATCTCCCGGTACCCACCCATCCTTGGTTATCAGTTGTATTATTCTCTCTCTTTTTTTGTTGATAACCCCATATACTCGACAACCTAATTCGCTACTAATCGGATATTACCACCACATCACAATCACAGAAGCACCCCTGTCTCCAGGCTTCCACTTAAAAAGATTTAGCAGACCATATTAATTTGGCTAATAACAATTCACATCTTTATTTATAAAATTTTTCTAATATTATCGTTTTTATTTCTTTACAGATTTGCAGTATCTAATACTTTACAATATTTCAAGAACAACTTTTTTCTTATCTTTCTTTCTATTTAGCTAGCAGCTTACTTAATTTAATTAACATACTAATCACAAAATCAGTGCAAAAAAATCTAATATTTTTACAATTCTTATGTTTATTTCCTTTTCTTTTCAGATAATTAGTTAGACTACAACAGATCGGACCCTACATTATAATATTTTATACATTTTCTTACAGCTTATTTCATTACGTTTGTTCAAAAAAACAACTAAACTCATTATTTTTCTAGTTCACAATTTTAATAATTTCTTTCTTCTCTTATCTTCTATCTCTTTTCAGATTCATCTCTATCCAGACTATTCTACAATATCTTTAAGTTAAACTTAGTTTATGTTTAAAAAAAAACCTAATTGTAATTATTTAATACACCCTGTGAAAAATCTTAATCGTTATACTCAAAAAGATTTATTTTTTTTATACCATTGTAAAATTACGAATTTCCTTATTCACCATTTTGTTAAGAAGTCGCTTTATCAACTGTTAATCAATATAAATTGTACATCAAATACCATATACATATGTTACTTATACAAACCAATTTTTAATACAAAAAAACTTAATTAAAGTAAGAAAACAAACATGTAAAAAAAACACAATTTATGGTTAATAAATCTAATTCAAAGCAATTAACAATGCTTTTATATAATGGGGCAGTCAATGAGTTTTCGGAATATGGTAAAACTTTGGGCCCTTTTTTTTCACTTATCGGACAAATTTTTCTCTATATTTTTTCCTTTTTTTTTTTATTGTCTTATTCCTACCTAAGGGAGCTCGCTTAGGACGAAGTCGACTGTAGAACAGTAGTAACACATCCCGAAGGGCATTTTCTTAACACAAAAAAAATTTTATTACCACTCATTCATTGCCTCACACTTTACAAAGAAACTGATTTTTAAATACTTGTATTGTTGTACATTGTACATTAATATTGATATAGGATTTTTAGTGCTTTTCTTAGAGAGCTCTCAGTCATCAAAAAATTTCCAGGCAACCAACAAAAATGTTCACGGCCCAAAGCTCCCAGCCAGACACCTAACAGCAAAATATGCCATATATATGGCACAGACATATGGCTTTGTACGTGAGGTTCATATAAAATTCTCCATACAATGTACGTTAGGATTGGTACAACATACGCACAACGCTGTGCAGATTATATGGACAAATTCCCATCTGTGTGATCTGGCATCTCTGTCTGCCACACATGTTTTAGCCATAAAAAAAGGTTTAGCTGAACTGCTCACACCAATAGCAAATTCAGCTGTGCATTCTTCTCCCCCCATGCCGTTGTCATGACCATCCCCTTCCCAAGAGATTGAAACTCTGACATTTTATTTCCAAATAACAAAAGCCAATTTGTAAATTAATTTCTTTTATTTTTTAAATAAACAATTTACCTTAAGATTATGGCGTAGAAATTAATGTATCATCCATCACACACAATTTTTATACAATACATGTTTTTATATAAATTTCAAAATGCCACCAGCGACAGCAGCAGTTGCTTGAAAATGTTTATAGTTGAAATCCAGTTTTATGTTGATTATCCAGGTAACCGCAAATGTTTCCCGGGAATCTGCTTGGTGTTCTGAAAATAAGAATTTGTTAATTTGATTTAAATTATATTATTTGTATTCTTCCTTTCGATTGCACTGCTTATTTTGTTTGGTTTGTTTTTTTGCTAGTTCAGTATATTTGGCCGTAAAAGAGCAAACTATACAAGCATTTATAACTTTCTTTTTTTATCATAACATCAGAACGTATGAATGTATTAGTGAAAACAATATTTTGCTTAGATGTGTTTGTGAATGCGTTAGAGCTGTCCAGCTGGGCTGAAAACAATTTGGACAACGGTTGCATTTTCTTGATTTTTAACGTTTAGTAGTAATAAAACTGCACTGCAGTAGGAAATGTACTATTTGAATTCATCAGTAATGCGATGTTTGTTGTTTAGTATTGAATTGTATGCTACTAGTGCTATACATGGCTTGAATGGTATTTATTTATTTAAGAAGAATACTTGACTATTATGCAAAATGCAGCCAGGCTAGCTGCAGCAAATGGATTCAACTGAATAGCTGAATATTATTAGTGATTATTGTGAATGTAATATTAATGATTTAATATATAGTTTTTTAGTGATTATGTAATTTTTATAATTAAAAATAAGAACGTAAAATGTGTATATGATGTATTTATAAAAATGTATACATTATTTAACTATATTTTCTATTTATAAACTATTCCATTGCGTATATGAAAGTAACACGTCATTGTTTATAGAATTTTTAGTGCTTGTATGTACAGCTGCAGTTGTCTCTTTCACCCTTGTATTTTAGGACAATCATCAAGAGAAAATGGGAGCAGTAGATTTACTGATAGTATAACAGATCAAGCTAGTCATGCATTACAGCCGCGTAGTCAAACTGTAAATAAACTGTTTATATATACATATATCTTGTAATATCGTTTAAATCGTTAAAATTTACAATATTCTTAGAGATAAGGTTATGGCTATTAATTGGAGTGAAAATATAACTGAAATGTGCATAGATGATGTGCATGATTTCAAAGCCAACCGGTTTTGTGAGATATTAAATAAAACCACTTGTAAATAACCTATAGCAGCCGTTTTATTGAATCTATTGCATAAAGGAACATTGCCTGCACTAAATGGTAGCAAAAACGTAGTAATTTTAGCTTCCGCTATTATCGAACAAAAAATTGTGTGTAGCATGCCGTGGACAAAACAATGAGAGAGAGGAGAAAAAATGGCGAAAATTCCAATGTTTGACGGACAAGCAGACACCGTGTGACATGCCCCAAAGAAAAGCACAGTGACAGTTCGAGCAAAGACGAAAAAAGAGTACATTTCTCTCAAGTGCCACAACCTTATAAATGAACCTTGATTGTGGTCATGAACCAAAAAGAGAAGATCACGCAATCAGCAGTGCGAGAAAAAAGTATTTTTTCGTGCTACGTCATCGGTCACAAGCAAGCTATGAAACTGTCAACTTGCATACGTTTGCATACAAAAACTGTGAAAATTCGGATAAAAGTGAATAATTATAAAATTAATGAGCTTAATTCGCGAAAAAAAAGTGTTTGAATACTTTTTTTGTTTATATTTCTATGCAGAACCTAAATGTAAAGAATGCTGTAAAAAGAAAAACTGCAAATAAATAGAATACAAAATTGGATGTCCACTCTGTTTTTATAAGCTTTTATTTAACTTGCTTCGTTCGTATGTATGTATGTCTTAAAAACTTGCAAGTCATTTTTCTACAACTTGTTGATATCCGATTAAGCTGAAATTTAGCATACATATGTAAGTCCGGTGACAATGCAATATTATGATAAAATGTTTTGCCACACCCCCTTTTACCGCCCACAAATCAATAAAAATGCTATATCTCTAAAACTACTGCGCCGATTCAGCTGCAATTTTGGCAGTAAATTTCCTTCGAGTAGAGGATAATTAAGGAAAAGTTTTGCCACTCCCCCTTTTACCGCCCACAAATCCATAAAAACGCTATATCTAAAACTACGGGGCTGATTCAGCTAAAAATTAAACAGTAAAGTTTCATCAAATAAAGCATGGCATTATGAAAAACATTTGGCCACACCCCTTTTTACCGCCCACAAATCAATAAAAATGCTCTATCTCCAAAACTACGGGGCTGATTCAGCTAAAATTTTGGCAGTTAATTTCCTTCAAGTAGAGGATGGTTCAGGAAAAATTGTGCCACACCCCTTTTACCGCAAACAAATCAATAAAAATGCTTTATCTCCATAAGTTTTGAAAATAAAAGATGTTAATAATAAACCTTTAAGACTAAAAAGTAAAAAATAAATAAAAAGTAAAAAATTTTTTTTTAAAAATAAGCTTTTATTTAAAAAGACGTGAACTAAAAAGAAAAAAATTAATTTAAGTGACATTTGTCATATTTGTATATAAAGGGTCCGCCAAAAAACTTTTTTTTTTTAAAATTCTATAAAAAAACTACTGGATATTTTCTAAAATTTCTTTTTGTATTTGAAAGTACAATCCTTCCGGTAAATAATGGAAAATAATTTCATTCAAATGGCTGCCTCGGCTGGCCATGCAGTAGCCTACACTATCGGTCCAATTTTTAAGTACATTATCGATTGTGTGCAGCTGTATTTCACCAATGGCTTCACGAATATTGTCCTTTAAAGCGTCAATTGTCTCTGGCTTGTCGGCGTAACACTTATCTTTGAGGGCATCCCACAATAATAGTCCAACGGTGTCAAATCGCAGCTCCGAGGTGGCCAAACGACATCAGCTCTGCGGCTGATAATGCGATCTTCAAAAACAGGGCGCAAAACATCGAGTGTAGCTTCTGCTGTGTCGCACGTAGCGCCGTCCTTTTGAAACCAAATGTTGCCAATATCCTCTTCTTCAAATTTTGTGAACAAAAATTCATTCAACATGGCCCGATAACGAGCGCCATTGACTGTAACGGCCACTCCTTGCTCATTTTCGAAGAAAAATGGCCCAATTATGCCTCAGGACTAAAATCCGCACCAAACAGTGACTCGTTTTGGGTGCAGCGGCTTTTCAATGTATGCGTGCGGGTTTCTGTGCCCCAAATGTGACAAATTTTCTTGTTTACATACCCGCCAAGATCAAAATTAGCTTCATCTGAAAAGATGATTTTTTTGGCAAAATCGGCATCTTCTGTAAGTCGATCGCAGGCCCACTTAGAGAAGCGAAAACGCATTGGATGGTCAGTTGGCTTCAACTCCTGAACCAATTGGACTTTGTATGGCATCATACCAAGGTCTTTGTGCAAAATTCTTCTCAATGATGTCTCCGAAATGTTCAATTGTTGAGAACGACGGTGAATTGATGTTGATGGCACTTCACGCACACTTTCTGCCACAGCAGCAATATTCTCGGGTGTACTTTTTGATGAAAAATTTTCTCTTTTCAGCTCTTCACTGCAAGAAAAAGATTAAAAATATTGAATTCATAAAATTGTTAATTTTTACTTACACTTGCGACTCTAGCTGCCTTATTTTCGCTTGAAGTAACTGCTCTGAAGAGCGGTTAGAAATAGAAGCGTCCATGTTTTCTTTTTCTATTTCCTCTAAAGGAAAAACTTCTTCTTCGCGCCGCTGCACTTTCTCCGTGACCAACGACTCCTGAAGCAGAGCACTAATGATTTTTTTGTTTTCGCGATTTAAAATTCGCTGACATCGTTCTGCATTTGCTGGCTGCACCTCCTTGGTCATAACTGTTGGGACAGCGCCCGGCTTTAAGCGCATAGCTTTGCCAAAACCTATCGTAACATTTTTTAAAAAATATATACGTGAAAATGTATAAGTACTTACCCATTTCAAGTTGGAGCCTTCTTTCGAAGTCTTCAGGCAGAAAATGATCTCCACAGATTCTTGCCGTTGCAGTGTCGACATTTTGCCGACAAAAAATCTCCCAATGCTTACAAGCATTTTTTTCTTTGGGGAAACGGTAGAAACCAACGTATTTGTTTTTTTTTTGCTGTTGCAATTAATGCATGTCGCTACAGCACACTTCATTTTAATATAAAATCACTTTATAATTTTATGATATTTCTTTAAAATTTTAAGAAATAACATTCAACATCCAATCACTAAGCGTAAACAAAAGATTTTGTGACCTATGACGTCAGACCTATCAGCTGTTTTTGTTTACAATATCGCGGCTCTTTTCTTTGCATGATCTTTATTTCTTGGTTCATGGATTGTGGTCGCTCAGTGAACATTCGATAAACGTGACGTCAACATCGACAATATTGACGTAGTTAAATTTTATTTTCTAGTTAAATTAAATTTTCTGAATAAAAGTGAAAACCATCGATAGACTGATATTGCTTTCGATACTTTTACAGCTCTAGCTTCGAACATTAAAAATACTTGTGCAATTAAATGTACTTGTGCAACATTGTACTCTCTGCATGAATAAAAATATTAATTTCTTAATAAAGAATTTACGACAATATGTAAATATTATTTGCAATACTTAACAGAAAATATATAAAGTGTTCATTACTTTAAAAAAGGGTTGACGTGGATTTCTCTTCAGACTATACATCTTTTGCCAACATGACTATTTCAGACCAAATACAGGAACTCTCCAGAAGTCTTCAATCCATATCTGAAGAGTTACATCAACAAGTTCGTGAAAAACATGGAGCCTTATTACAGCAAGCCACTCATGCCGGACGATTCGATGTTGCGCTCAGTACTTTTTCGGAAGATGTGCAGCGTATTCGTTTTACAAGTCAACGTCTGAAAAGTCAAATTGATTCACAATATAATCTGATGGAGAATCAGACAAGAGTTTTGAGTCGACTGCATGAACTCTCACACTTACTCCGGTCTTCGGGTACGCTGTTAAATCTAACATGTAAATTAAAAAACACGAATGATGTGCTAAAGCAAGCAGATACTCACTTTGAGTTGAGCCAGTTTGTGGAGGACAAAGATTTAAATGATGTAATGTTTATTCAGAGAGATCGCTCTTATGTTATTGGAAGCCGTCAAAAGATAAAGAACCTTACACAGATGCAGTTAGTTACTGGTTTAAAAGAACGAAATGTAACTCATGCTATCAACGCATTAAAGGTGAGTGTATATAGAAATTGATCAAAGCTCGCATTCAATATTACATCTTTTATTTTGCAGATATTTTTAAACTTCAACAACCTTGAAAAATCCCTGGAAAATTTAATCAAGACGTATATTTCTGAATTGGAACAATCTCTTAAAGAGTGTTTTGCTGGCACAGATATTTCAATAGTAAGCCGGGTAGATTCAACAAAATCAGGTTCCCTGAAAACGTCCGTTTTGCGAGGTCCTGGAAAAGCGCCGCAATTAACAACAACTCAAAATTTTCGTTCAAAATTTTGGAAATCCCTACATTGGCTCCTTTACGATGAACTTTTTGAATTTTGCGAACAAATAAAGGTTTTAGAGCATGCTGTGCAACAAAGTAATAATTTTGGTTTAATTACCCAAGCAGAGCAAAGTATTCAAAAACGGTTTTGGACAAAAGTGCAAAACTTGATGCGAAAATCCTTTGAGGAATGCCCGGCTCACGTATCACAGGCGTTACAAGAGGGACTTTCAAAGCTTTTGAGCTCAGTCCGTGGCTTGGAACAACGTTTAAAAGGGGAGTTTTTATTTGACCATGATATATTTGCTTCCTTAGAAGTTGGCTACATAAACAAATGTTACGGCAATATGAAAGCATGTTTTTCAAGTGTTGATTTGCCTTCAAACGATACTGTAGACACCTTAATTCGAGTCGCATCAACTGAGCTGAGCGCGGCATTAATAGACACTCAGCTCACTGATAAAGTCACAAACGTTTTCATTGCCTGTGGAAAAGAACTTTGCACTAAAGTAGAAACCCAAATCAAACTAACTGTGGATTCAAAACAAGTAGTAGACGTTCCAAACATACAGCAAACTCAAAATACGTTACTGGCCAATATTTTGTTCTACTACAAAGACTCTGTACGTCGCATGTTGATGGACTTGCATGGTCAATTTATTAAGACATCCCCTAATTCTCAACAGGAAATAACTTATTCTTTGGAACAAGTGGATCTTCTTATAAATACTATTTTACAACAAATTATTGATTCAATTATTTCCACAATAAACATTATTCTTCTTAGCATGCATCGTGAGCCTGGGCTTGCAACAGAAATAATTTCATCTTCTGGGCCATCAATGTACATGAAAGAACTACAGGTAAGCTCTTTAAAAAAAGGAAAATTAATCTTATAGCTTATCCCATTAAACTGTAGGAGTTCATATTGCGAACGTGGATTAATCACATTCAGCCGTTTGATGACAAACACATTATTAACAAATGTGGTCTAGAACTAGCTAAACGATGCATTGAGCTGTTCCTGCACAATTTAAGTATATTACGACCACTTAGTAATGCTGGACGAAATCGACTAAAAAATGATTGCGCCTTTATGGAGCAGCTTCTAAAACCGGTTTGTCCCAATATATCCGACTTGGGAAATTCAGCTCGTCTGCTGCGCGCAATGTCCTTTTTGATTGTTCAAAAACCTAGCGAATTGGTTCAGCAAACTATTGTTCAAGATTCGTTAGTGCCAAGTTACATTGTACTGTTTCTGCTTTTTGGACATGCTGGTACAGATTTACAAAGTCCTCACACAGCTGCTAACTGGTCTAACGAACGCTTAATTGGCTGGCTGGAAGGTCACACTTCAGAACGTGAAAAATTAGAGTTAATATTAGGGGCAATACAGCGTTACCGTGATAACATTCGACGCAAAAAAATTGAAAAATATGACGAAGTTTATCCGCTATTATTCGAATATTTTGAAAACGCTTTGGAAATAAATTCTAAACATGATGTTTAATATAATAAGTTAACAAGTTTTTCGTTTAAGTTTAAAAGTTTATATAAGTCTGCCCAAAAATTTTTCAATGATTTTTAATTGTTATTCAATATAATGTAATATTGACGCGACATAAGATAGAAGTGCTTTTAATGCTCATGTCATTATGTATAAAATTAAATTGTAATTTGAGTGTATCGGGCTCACGGTCCGAAAAACATTAAAAAATTGCATAAACTTGATTTTAATTAATAATTTTAATACAACATTTCAAGCGCCGTCAGTAATAATCATCAAGGAAACTGATGTTATTTGATTCGAAAATTTATTCAGAATAATATATTTTATAGTTTACAAAGATTAGAACAACAACAAAATCAAGATTGTTTAAAAAATTAAATTCAAACAAAAATAATACAACATTTTTCACTAACAATACACTTAAGTTACATTTTAATCACATTTTCAATTAATGCCCCTATCATGCTTCACTCGAGTAGAGATGGGTCGTTCCGAACCTGTATAGTTCGCGGAACTATGTTCACAGTCGGATATAGTTCCAATCGTTCCTATGATTAATTTTTAGCATGTCCAAACAGTTCCTGTACCTACGTTTTTTTTTAATTAAACAATATGAACCGACTCTCTCTCATTATGGCTTACACGAATTTTGTGATCGAAAAAAAATTGCAAATGTTATGTTTGGTGCTGTGTTTTTAACATGCAATAACAATAGAGTTCAGCTATTACAGCTTTTTCTCACTTTCTCCGCATTAGATCATCTTAAGAACCAGCCCAAATAACATTAAAACATCTCAATAAGGCCATTCACAGTTCGAATACGCTGGTCTGCCATTTGTTCGATCTGCTATTTGTTCGCCAATTTACGAAAACGTATTTTGCTTCGTTGTTGTTTTGCATACAAATGCAAATACGCAGGCACGCGTAAATAAAAGCAGCCCTTGGACGTGCTCTTTGTACCTCGTATTTTTATGCTCTGTCTACAGCCGCATAATCACATACATCACAGGGTTGCACAATCTTTTTATACGACAGTCACATGGCGAGGTGCTCACAGTTTGAACAATAACAAATGCTATAAATATGATTTGTTAAAAGTACGCTCAAACCGTGAATAGCCTTAACGATATCGATAAGAGTTGTCCAAAACAATCCAAAGTGAGAAAAATTTACCCACCATAATATGGGTTGGGCTCAGGGACAACACAAGACATAACAACTAAGCATGCGTTTACATATATCTAATCATACATTAGTTTTCAATCTACTTTTGAGTTGACCTTTCGATAATTTAACATCAAAAAAGCTACAGTTGTGAACAAAGGTACTCATGCGATTTAAAGGAGCAGTAGCCATATTATTTGTTGTACTAAAAGGTAAGTAAATTAAATTGTTAGCGTTTCTACTGCTTCTACGGTTAGTGTTAAAATTTATAAGAGTTAGGAGTTCTGGTGAATCGAATACACCAGTTATGAGTTGGTGTAAATAGACGATATCTGCAGACTTCCTTCTCTCATTCAAACTTGGGGACCAAACTTGACTTGCATACTCTAAGTGAGGCCGCACAATAGCATAATACAGCGTTGTAGTTGTGATCATACTATTAAATTCTTTGGCCCAGCGTTTTATAAACCCGAGCATAGAAGATGTTTTTTTACAAATGTAATCAATATGAACGTTAAACGATAGCTTAGAATCCATGCATATACCCAGATCTTTGACAGCATCTACACGACTTAATGCAGTATCTTTTATCTTATAATCAAAAATTAAATTATTCCTTTTTCGCGAAAAGGTCATAGTTTGGCATTTATCTGGATTTAGAAACATATTGTTTTTAGAACACCAAATTTCAAAGGATTTCAAATCAGACTGGAGCAGATCTGAATTGTCTTTAGCATCTATTGTTCTGTATATTTTCATGTCATCTGCATAGATAAGTAGATGAGAGTGTTTGATGATGTGGGTTACATCATTAATGGCTAAAATAAACAGAAGTGGACCAAGGTGGCTACCTTGAGGAACACCTGATTCAGCAATAAATTCAGCTGACAATACGCCTCGAAATCGTATTTGATAAGATCGCTCTGTCAGATACGATTGAATCCAGCTTACAAAAAATTGTGGAAAACCCATTAACTTTAGTTTAAATAGAATTAAGTTGTGTGGCAGTTTATCAAATGCTTTACTAAAATCAGTGTAAATACAGTCGACCTGGTTACCTGAATAAAATGAATTTAAGCAAAACGTTGTAAAATCGAGGAGATTAGACACAGTGGATCTGCCAGTACCAAATCCATGCTGACGAGTTGTCATGATCTTCCCACAGTGAATTTTCACACGATCATACACGAGGCGCTCAAAAAGTTTTGGAATCGACGAGAGTTTCGCGATAGGCCTGTAGTTGTTTATATCGTTCTTACAATCTTTTTTATAGATAGGACCTATAAAAAATTTTTCCCAAAAAAGTGGAAAAATACTTTCGCTAATTGATTTATTGAATAACATGGACAGTGGTTGACTTAGAACGGAACTACATCGTGTTAACACTGCGGCAGGAATTCCGTCAGGTCCAGCATTAAAATCCTCATCGATCAATCCAATATACTTTAAAATATCCTCTGAAGTAAAGGATACAGAATCCAACGAAACCCTGGGTGTAGAGTTCATATATTCAAAGTACTCTTCATCAGGATTAAAAGAGTCTGAACAAAATGACTCTTTAAAGAGATTGGCAAATAGACCACAAATTACGGATCGTCAATAAATCCGTCAGAGGTTTTAAATGATGAAGCGAATCCATCAGATTTTTTTTTGGTGTTTATGAAACCCCAGAATTTCTTCGGATCAGACAATATTCTCAGCTTAGTACTGTCTAAATAATTTTGATATAAGGTAGCTGAGCAATTTTCAAAGTCCAGAAACAAACGCTTGTAGATTTCTAGGTCATTCAAGTCTAAGCTACAGACATATTTTTTCCATGCCCTATTCCTGCTGTTGCGAAGAATCTTTAACTCTTTTGTGTGCCAGGGGTAAGCACAATTTTTCGTAAATTTGAGGCTATATGGCACGGACAGAGAAAACATAGCAAAGATTTCCATATAAAAAAAATTAATTGAATCATCAAGAGTGTTATTATTAACATATTCTAAAATAACATGAAGTTTACTTTGAAGTAAATGATTCAACTTCAAAAAGTCAGCTTTTTTAAAATTGAATTCATAAACTTTATCTATTGAGTTAGACTTTACTATATTATCCCTGTCTGATTTGTACCATATGCTCAATGGTGGATGGTATTCATCAACAGCAGTCAAAACATGAGGGGCCCTCTCAACAATCACATTGTTACTATCTGCAGTTAAGACCAGGTCAAGAAGTCTTTCACGACTATTATAAATACAACTCACTTGTTGTAAGTCAGAACATATATTATCAACAAATATATGCTCTTGGCGAGTCTTCGAATTAGATGCACAAAAATATGTATCATCGTCAGAAGATTCCCATTTCAAGTCAGGCAGATTAAAATCACCTAACAATAAAATGTCGTCATTAACGTCAATTATGCTTATGACATATTCTATGCAATCCGCAAGGCTTGCATAAACTTCTACACTGCTCTTAGGAGGAACGTATGCATTAATAAGATATACATTAGAATTGCAATGTACAACCTTGACGCATATAAGTTCGATGTTAGCAGAGCAGGGAATAACAATAATGGAACTAACGAAGGAGTTCCTTACAGCTAATAAGACACCTCCACCGACAGCAGAAGTATTGTCAGCATGTCTATCTCTTCTATAAACTTCAAAACTGTTATCAAACAATTCTAAGTCAGTAATGCTTCCGTTTAACCAAGTTTCAGTCAGTGCGATAATATCCTCAGAGAAATTCTGAGACATTAAAAATATGTCTCGCGTCTTAGAGCGTAACCCTTACATTTTGATAGTAAAGGGATAACCTATTCAGTTTTTTTGGGATTGACGAGCGGCTTGAGTCGTCCCTCTAGGCTTATTCTTAGGCTGAAACTCTGTAACGAGTATATTATCAGTCCACAAATTAGAGTTTAGAACAGTTGCAAACTCTTCAGCTGGAACTGTGAGAATAAAGGAAGCATGGGAAGGTTTATTACCTATTTTTTTGCATGAGCAAAATACATTTTGACTCAACAATTTATTATGTTTGATAAAAGTCAATACATTTTCAACAGTTGTGTCGGGCTGAAGACGTGAAATAAATAAATTTTTTTTCCTCGACACTGCCCTTAAGCTTGATAGATTTCTAGGCTCAATAGGAGTCAAAACTGAACTGTTAGTCAAAAAAGGACTGTTAGAAGGTGACGAGGAAGTAACTGGAGTGTTCCTGTTCAAAAGCAGTGCTGAGGGCTGCTTGGCCTGAGAAGAAGATCCAGATGATTTTCGCTTCTTATTAGTTTTTTTATTTGTTCTCTTTCTTTTTGAGATAATATGGTCTTCTGATGAAAGGATTGTTTGTGTCCCGGAAGAAACAGTATGTGACAAAGCAAACGGGATATTTTCCGAAATATAATTTTCATCATAGACGCTGGTACTGGGTGCGGCCCTAACTTCACTAAAAAATGTTACAATTTCTCGAAAATATTTGTTTAACGAGTTAAGACTTTCCCCAAAAAGCTTAATTTTTGAATAAAGATCATCTGGGGAAAGTGCCCTACACGAAGCAAAGTACCAGCGAAGACCTGATCGCAGAGATTTTAAGTCGTCAAGGCATGACTTGGAAATACCGGCACAAGATGCATGAAACATTTGCTCACATGGACCAGAACAGCTGAACATGGGGTTCAGAATGTTCTGGCTTTTGCAAAGTTCGTCTACAGAACAAGCAACGATATTTTCTGCAGAAAAATAATCCATGTTTAATTTTTAAAAAATGAGCAGATGCAAAATGTGCTTTTAGGGTTATTATATTCAGGCAGTTTGTGCACAGTTTAGTAGAAACTAAAAAACAAAAACAACACTCACTGAGCTGAAGATAAACAAATCACCGCACAAAGAAGAAACTAAAACACAGTAAGCATGCAAAAACAACAACACTGCATTAACTAAACAAGTTAAACAAAGTTAATATGCAAGAATTAAACTTACACAACTTAAATGCACAATTATTATTAAATGGAATAGTTGTATATTAATGATATTAGTAAGTACAATATAATATTTAATTAATTACAATATTGAAACTGTTTTAATACACTCACGAATATAACAAACAAAGGCTTTTACATAACACGATAAAACACAACCGACACCAACTAATATACGAGATCTAATATACGAGATCAACAACGAGATAAAATATATAAAATCCTAACTAAATATTTTAAACAAAGGTTTTGGCTTTAAGCGTGCCACGCTGTATGTGAAGGCCACAAGGCCGATATATATAAATAAAGGACTGCCAGTACGTCATTCATAAAATAACTGTTTTGTTCTACATAAAATTTTCTTTTATAATAATTGGTTACAGTATTTTCTCAACCAAAAACACATCCATTTTCCATTCACATTTCCAATATATTTAATTTAACCAATCATTTAAGATTGTTGTGAATCAAATGTGCAGACTTGCTTTTGTGACTTCCGCAGAAATGCAATGCCAAACATTTGTTCACATACTGACCCACATGTTCAAATCACAATATCATCAGCTCTTTGTCAACACCGCTAGTGGCTGCTTGCGCTTGGCTAAAATTCGTGATTCGTTCATAATTACTATTTCTTTTACGTTCATACCGTTTTATTGTTTTAACTTATGCTGCACTACTCAGCATGATCATATTGCACTCACATGTGCTCAGTGTTTCAAGGTTTGTTTACGTTGATGACCTTGCTTGTGACTAGGTGGTCTGTTTGCTATTATTTGTTTTTATTTGCTTTTGGGTTGTACACACAACACCCTTACCCTTTAAAAAAATGATTTTGTTACCATAAATGACAAAATTATTTCTAGATCATTACATACACATTTAATTTTAGCACTATTTTACATGTTTCTTGCTTTTATGAAGTTGTTATTATGTACTTCTTTTGCTTTATTATCAATTTTTATTATACTGTTTGGCCCGTTTTGAGATATAGTTTTAAAAGGACCTTTAAACGGTTTATCCAATTTTTTCTTATTTCCTAGTTTCAAATATACATAATCTCCTATCATAAAATTTCCTTTATTTACATATTTCTGTTTTTCAGATATATTTTGCTTTCTTTCTAATAAATTTTCTCTCTCATTAGTTTGCGCATATTTTAACTTAAGTTTTAATTCACTAATATAATTTTCAACATTGTTAAATTTTTCTTAATTGTTTATAACTTCACATGGTAGAGCGCATAACTTTCCGTATACTAATTCAAATAGTGTGTTGAACTATGTGGAATTGTATTGTATGAATATGTATAGTAAGGCAAAAATTCATCCCAGTTATCTTTCCCGTCTAATGTCATTAGGAAATCATTTAGAACTCTATAATTTTTTTCTATTGTACCTAGAGTTTCATGATGATACGGTGTAGAAGTTACCTTATCTATGTTCAACAATTTGCAAATGTTAACTAATAATTCATTAGTGAATTCCGTACCTTTGTCTGTTTTTAGCTTTCCAAAACAACCATATTTTAATATAAATTTTTCTCCTATCGTTTTTGCTACACTAACTACATCTTTTGTAAATAGTGTGAATACTTCTACAAACTTTGTAAGTTTACATTGGATTGTAAGTATGTATCTGTATGAATTGGATGGTCTAAGAGGACCTACTGTATCTATTGCTACAACATCAAATGATGTGTTTGGCGTATCTGTCACTATTAATTTTTTTTTTGTGTATTTAGTTATTTTTACCTGGTTACAAATCTCGCACTTGTTAATACATTCTCTAACCATTTTATTCATTCCTTTCCAAACGTATCTTTGCTTTAATCTTGCTTTATATAATAATATTATCTAGACAATTTTTCGTTTTATCTTTCTGAATCTCATTAAATATCTTTTTAAATCTGTGCACAGATATGTCCTTTAATATTCTATCATCATTCGCTAGCGCTAATTTATACAAATGTTCATGCTCTGTATAAGATATAAATTTTTTCAAAATCAATTTTAACTCTGATAATGCCTTATCTAACATGCAACATATTTTTTGATTCATATATTTCATAATTTTGGCCTTTCTTAATTTCTTTCATATGCTCAAATTTTAACTTTTTTACTCCTCTAGTATCAGATATCGATATACACTCCCATATATGAAGATGGTCAGTCTCCAATGGCGACGTGTCCCGGGGTATTTCTCTTGTTGTATCACTTGTTTCTTTATTCTTCATTACTCTTGTTAGCACATTTACATTATTGATTGGTACCATTTCTTTTACTTTTTCAGAACTTAGCTTTATTCTAGATAACGCATCAGCGTTCGTATTCATGCTACCTTGTTTGAATATGATATCAAAATCATAATCCATTAAGGGCCATTTTGTTCACAAAGGGCATAAATATGATTTAATTCGGGGATAACTATCTCTAGGTTAATTTTATACCAAGCGTATAAGTCGGGAGATAAAAAAGTGGTTTTGTTCACATTTTATCCCGGCTTTATGCTTAGAGCATAAATTCGCTCTCAGTTTATATCGATTTCCATTGGAATATTAAAGTGTTTCTCATTAATTAAAAAATGTGTGGGGATTTTTGGTTTATTTTTGCGAATTTAGGGGTTTGAGTGAACACTAAGTAAAAATTGATCGCTGATTTTGCATCTGATGTCAGAATTTAAAAATTCTAACATTTTTCTACACAGGGCTGCCAACTAAACATTTTTTTAAGAATTTTAAACATGAAGAAACAGTATTGGGGGTTACTTCTTTCGAATCTGGTGTCAGAATTTTAAAATTCAAGATGGCAGATAAAGTTGCCACCTAATTTCTTGTTTATTTATGCGTATCAACTCTGGGAGACACACTAGGTAAAATTGGGTCGCTGATTCCGAATCCGTTGTCAGAATTTCAAAACTCGAAAATTTTTCTACACATAAGGCTGCCATCTAAAAATGTTTTATTTTAAGAATTTTAAACATGAGGAAAGAGTATTGGGGGTCGCTGAGTTCGAATCTGAAGTCAGAAATTTTAAATTCAAGATGGCGGATAGGGTTGCCACCTTAATTTTTTGTATTTTTATGAATTCGTGGCTGGCAAAAAAAAAATGCTACACCAAAAATGGGTCGCTGAATACGAATCCATGGTCAGAATTTCAAAATGATAAAGTTTTGAAATAATAGGGTTGCCACCTAATAATATGTATTTTTTAGAATTTTAAACATAATTGAACAGTGTTAGGGAGTCACTGATTTGGAATCTGAAGTCAGAATTTTAAAATTCAAAATTGAGGATAGGGTTGCAACCTTAATTTTTTGTATATGTATGAATTCGGGGCTGGCAAAAAAATGGTATGCCAAAAATGGGTCGCTGAATCCGAATCCAAGGTCAGAATTTCAAAATTATAAAATTTTGAAGTAATAGGGTTGCTTTTACCTTTGAAAATACATATTATTACGTGGCAGCAGCCCTATTATTATAAAATTTTATCATTTTGAAATTCTGACCATGGATTCGTATTCAGCGACCCATTTTTGGTATACCATTTTTTTGCCAGCCCCGAATTCATACATATACAAAAAATTAAGGTTGCAACCCTATCCTCAATTTTGAATTTTAAAATTCTGACTTCAGATTCCAAATCAGTGACTCCCTAACACTGTTCAATTATGTTTAAAATTCTAAAAAATACATATTATTAGGTGGCAACCCTATTATTTCAAAACATTATCATTTTGAAATTCTGACCATGGATTCGTATTCAGCGACCCATTTTTGGTGTAGCATTTTTTTTTTGCCAGCCACGAATTCATAAAAATACAAAAAATTAAGGTGGCAACCCTATCCGCCATTTTGAATTGTAAAATTCTGACATCAGATTTGAAATCACTGACTCCCTAACACTGTTAAATAATGTTTAAAATTCTTAAAAATACATATTATTAGGTGGCAACCCTTTTATTTCAAAACTTTATCATTTTAAAATTCTGACCACGGATTCGGATTCAGCGACCCATTTTTACCTTTTAAATCGCACCAGCCCCGAATTCATAAAAATACAAAAAATTAAGGTGGCAACCCTATCCGCCATTTTGAATTGTAAAATTCTGACATCAGATTTGAAATCACTGACTCCCTAACACTGTTAAATAATGTTTAAAATTCTTAAAAATACATATTATTAGGTGGCAACCCTATTATTTCAAAACTTTATCATTTTAAAATTCTGACCATGGATTCGTATTCAGCGACCCATATTTGGTATACCATTTTTTTTTGCCAGTCCCGAATGCATAAAAATACAAAAAATTAGGGTGGCAACCCTATCCACCATTTTTAATTTTAAAATTCTGACATCAGATTCGAAATCGCTGACTCCCTAACACTGATAAATAATGTTTAAAATTCTTAAAAATACTTATTATTAGGTGGCAACCCTATTATTTCAAAACTTTATCATTTTGAAATTCTGACCATGGATTCGTATTCAGCGACCTATTTTTGTTGTACCATTTTTTTTTGCCAGCCACGAATTCATAAAAATACAAAAAATAAGGTGGCAACCCTATCCACCATCTTGAATTTTAAAATTCTTACTTCAGATTCGAAATCAGCGACCCCCCAATACTCTTTCCTCATGTTTAAAATTCTTTAAATAAAACATTTTTAGGTGGCAGCCCTAGAAAAAATTTCGAATTTTGAAATTCTGACAACGGATTCGGATTCAGCGATCCATTCTTACCCTTTAGTTCGCGCCAGCCCCGAATTCGTAAAAATAAAAAATTAAGGTGGCAACCTTATCCAACATCTTGAATTTTAAAATTCTGACACCAGATTCGAAATCAGTAACCCCCAATACTGTTTCCCTATGTTTAAAAAAATCTGTATTTTCAATATTTTGACACCAAGTAAGTAAAAAATATTAAAATGAGAGTGATGAGAGCGAAATAAAAATCTTAACTCACCAATTTTCACGAGTTAAATATTTCTGGGGTTAAGCTATCTCGCCACCATTTTTATCTCCAGCTTGAAGAGTTAAATGCTTAACTCACTGTGAACAAATGAAAAACTGGAAAAATCATGGAATTAACTCGGGGATAAATTTATCTCTCTGTGAACAAAATGGCCCTAAGTATGGTATTGTTTGGTTTTGTTCCATTTCAATTGTGAATTGTATGTTTTTATGGTAACTATTAAGTGTTTTATGAATTATGTCTAAGTCTTTTTTCTTTATTATGGCTAAAATATCGTCAACATATTTGCATATGAATGCAATATTTATACCATTGTTTTTAAGAATTTTAATAGCGTCGTCAAGTAAGTTGTCCAGAATTATGTCTGCTATTGTCGGAGATAGTGGATTGCCCATAGGCATACCATATATTTGATGGTACACCACATTGTCAAATATAAAGTAGTTATTGTCCTTCAAGCAGAATTCTAGAATATTTAGAAATTGCTGTCGTGGAATATTGGTCAAAGTTTTAATTACGTCCCATTGATTCATTTTATTTCTTATAGCTAAGTTTGTTGGAATGTTAGTGAAAAGAGATACAACGTCAAATGAAACCATTGCGTCTTCTTCTGTCAGTGTAAAGTCTTTTAGTTTTTCTTTTAGTTGATATGCGGTTTTTATGTTGTATTCGTCAGATATTAAGTGTTTTAAAATTTGTCCAATGTGTTTTGACAGTTTGTAACAAGGGACATTAACCGATGAAGATATAGGTCTTAGGGCCATTTTGTTCACAAAGGGCATAAATATGATTTAATTCGGGGATAACTATCTCTAGGTTAATTTTATACCAAGCGTATAAATCGGGAGATAAAAAAGTGGTTTTGTTCACATTTTATCCCAGCTTTATGCTTAGAGCATAAATTCGCTCTCAGTTTATATCGATTTCCATTGGAATGTTAGAGTGTTGCTCATTAATTAAAAAATGTGTGGGGATTTTTGGTTTATTTTTGCGAATTTGAGGGTTAGAGTGAACACTAGGTAAAAATGGATCGCTGATTTTGCATCTGATGTCAGAATTTCTAACATTTTAACATTTCTAACATTTTTCTACACAGGGCTGCCAACTTAACATTTTTTTAAGAATTTTAAACATGAAGAAACAGTATTGGGGGTTACTTCTTCCGAATCTGTTGTCAGAATTTCAAAACTCGAAAATTTTTCTACACGTAGGGGTGCCACCTAAAAATGTTTTATTTTAAGAATTTTAAACATGAGGAAAGAGTATTGGGGTCGCTAAGTTCGAATCTGAAGTCAAAAATTTAAAATTCAAGATGGTGGATAGGGTTACCACCTTAAATTTTTGTATTTTTATGAATTCGGGGCTGGCAAAAAAAAATGGTACACCAAAAATGGGTCGCTGAATATGAATCCATGGTCAGAATTTAAAAATTATAAAGTTTTGAAATAATAGGGTTGCCACCTAATAATAAGTATTTTTAAGAATTTTAAACATTATTTAACGGTGTTAAGGAGTCACTGATTTCGAATCTGAAGTCTGAATTTTAAAATTTTAAATGGTGGATAGGGTTGCCACCTTAATTTTTTGTATTTTTATGAATTCGGGGCTGGCAAAAAAATGGTATGCCAAAAATGGGTCGCTGAGTCCGAATCCGTGGTCAGAATTTAAAAATGATAAAATTTTATAATAATGGGGCTGCCACCTAATAATATGTATTTTCAAAAGTAAAAGCAACCCTATTATTTCAAAACTTTATAATTTTGAAATTCTGACCATGGATTCATATTCAGCGACCCATTTTTGGTGTACCATTTTTTTTTTGCCAGCCCCGAATTCATAAAAATGCAAAAAACTTAGGTGGCAACCCTATCCACCATTTTGAATTTTAAAATTCTGACTTCAGATTCGAAATCAGTGACTCCCTAATACTGTTAAATAATGTTTAAAATTCTTAAAATGACTTATTATTAGGTGGCAACCCTATTATTTTAAAACTTTATAATTTTGAAATTCTGGCCACGGATTCGGATTCAGCGACCCATTTTTGGTATACCATTTTTTTTTTGGCAGCCCCGAATTCGTAAAAATGTAGAATATTAAGGTGGCAACCCTATCCACCATCTTGAATTTAAAAATTTTGAGTTCAGATTTGAAATCAGTAACCTCCCAATACTGTTCCTTCATGTTTAAAATTCTTAAAATAAAACATTTTTAGGTGGCAGCCCTATGTGTAGAAAAATTTTCGAATTTTGAAATTCTGACAAAGGATTCGGATTCAGCGACCCATTTTTACCCTTTAGTTCGCGCCAGCCCCGAATTCGTAAAAATAAAAAATTAATCCAAATTTTAAAATTCTGACACCAGATTCGAAATCAGTAACCCCCAATACTGTTTCCCTATGTTTAAAAATCTGTATTTTCAATATTTTGACACCAAGTAAATAAAAAATATTAAAATGAGAGTGATGAGAGCGAATTAAAAATCTTAACTCACCAATTTTCACGAGTTAAATATTTCTGGGGTTAAGCTATCTCGCCACCATTTTTATCTCCAGCTTGAAGAGTTAAATGCTTAACTCACTGTGAACAAATGAAAAACTGGAAAAATCATGGAATTAACTCGGGGATAAATTTATCTCTCTGTGAACAAAATGGCCCTTAGAGGAACGTCGGTTTTATGTATTTTTGGTAGTCCGTAAAGTCGAGGTGCAGTTGCAGACGGAGTCATTAGTCTAAATTTTTGGTATGTGTCGACGTAGTTTTGTTTGTGTAGGTAATTTACTATAGTGTTGTTCTTCTTTTGTAATTTGTTTGTTGGGTCGATTCTTATTGTTTTGTATGTATTTTTGTCTCCTAACAGTTTGTTCATTTTTTGCATGTATTCGTCTTTGTACATTACTACTGTTCTGTTACCTTTGTCCGCCTGTGTTATTACTATTTCATCCTCATGAAGTTTAATGAATTTTGAACCCACAAAATTTGCAGCCAAGAAAACTTTGATTTCAAGCAAAAGGAAAAAACCAGTTAATGTAACACTTTAATTCAGTTACAGTGATGGCGAATAATGATAACTTTTCTTTGGTCTCTGTATACATTTGAATGTGATTTTTTATTTATTTTTTTTTATTTAACTACTTTAAAAGTGTGTTTAACTTTTAACTTTTTTTATGCTTTTGTTTGTTTTTAAAGTATTTTATGTATTAGAAAAATATATGAATGGCAATTATATAAAATTAATATTTTGTTTTTTTTTTATCTGAAGTCTTTTTGGTTTTAGATAGATTGCATACACAAAACTTTTTGAGGAGAACACAAAGAGAGTGTGACAATATTTAAAGAATATTGTGGGTTCTATTGACTTTTACATAAATTAGTAAATTATATCAAAAAAATATTTAATTTAGTTTTCTAAGGTGAGATACTTACTTATACTTATTTTTAAAAATTATACTTACTAATACTTACTTTTCAGTGTTCTAAGAAGCAAATATACTTATTTTTTAATAACATGAGTTGGTAGCATTAGGTATGCCTATGGGCAATCCACTATCTCCGACAATAGCAGACATAATTCTGGACAACTTACTTGACGACGCTATTAAAATTCTTAAAAACAATGGTATAAATATTGCATTCATATGCAAATATGTTGACGATATTTTAGCCATAATAAAGAAAAAAGACTTAGACATAATTCATAAAACACTTAATAGTTACCATAAAAACATACAATTCACAATTGAAATGGAACAAAACCAAACAATACCATACTTAGACGTCAAACTACATAGACAAAATAGTCAAATAATTTTTGACTGGTTTTCTAAAACAACATGCTCTGGTAGACTAATAAATTTTCACTCTACGCAACCAATGCAACAAAAAATCAACACAGCGACTAACTTAATAAATAAAATATTTACTTTAGCTGACATGCAATATCTGGACAAAAACATAAAAAAGATAAAAATAATACTAAAAAACAACGACTTCCCAACACACCTCACTAATTCCTTAATAAATAAGAGGTTTTTACAAATTAGACAAAACACCCAAACAACAAATCAAAATCAACAATCTGGCAACTCCCAAACAGAAACAAAAAAATACTTTGGTGTCACATATATACCAAAACTAACTAATAACCAACACATACGAAAAATAATGAGAGCGGACAACACATCGTTTGCATACAGATCAAACGCCATTTTGAACCAAATATTCACAAAAACAAAAACGAAAATTAAAAACGAAGACAAAAACAACGTTGTATACGAGATGCAAAGGCACAGAACACGAAAGCTGCGACAAAATTTATGTAGGGACAACAAAAAGAGCACTTAGAATAAGAATGACAGAACATAAGCTAGACATAAAAAACAAAAAAACAACAACAGCGCTATCACAACACATATCGACGACAGGCCACACAGCTGACTTTGAAGAGGTGAAAATCTTAGACGTTGAAAATAAAACAAATAAAAGAATGACATTGGAAAGTTTACGAATTCAACAAAAAGGGGAAATAGCAATAAACTATAAAGAAGACACTGACAACATAAACAACAATTATGCAGTAGCAATTGACGAATAGGCTATGAAAGCTAGTTTAGAAAATAATTGTTAAAATAAGTAATTTGTTTGTTTAAAAGTTAATGAAATGTAACGTTTTGTGTTTGTAATTTCAAAGTTTTAAAGTCAAGTTTAATGTAAAGTAGGTTTTTATTCTTTTTTATTAATTATCTAAAAAATTGTTATTCATTTACTGTGTTTTTAGAAAAAATAAACAAAAACTCCCCTGAAGATGTCGCCAAACAAGTGACGAAACGTCGGGAAAAAATTTAATTTTATATTTTTTATATTAAAAATTGCAATTAAAAATTACTGGCCAAAATCCTCTACATAACTAAAAAAAAAAAAAAAAAAAAATTAAGTTTGACAGAGTGCACGAGGTAAAAAACTAAATTTTTGCATACATTCATAATGGCATTCGTTTAAGCGATTAATTTAATGTTGGAATCGGTATGCCTAGTACTTTTTCACTCAAATTAAATAGCTAAAAATAAATGTGAAAGATACTAAAAGAATTTCGAATAAAAATGTTTTTTGACTTGAACGCACTCAGTCTAAGAGATATTGAACTCAAAATTTCATATTTCTTATCCTCTTGATACGCTTCTTCATATTTTTCCTCTTGTGTACGAATAAGAAATAAAATTTGAAAAAAACTTATCTAACATGGAATAGTATTAAATTAGTTTTTAATACATTTTTGAAAACGCATTTTTTCGAAAACAAGGCAAAATGCACTCTCAAAATTTTATCAGTGTATTCCAAATTTATTTATTTATTTATTTAAAACAAATTAGCTTATAATTCAAATTAAAAAAACTAATTAAGAAGGGAAAGCAATAGCAACAATGGCCTTCAGCTTATAGATTAAATCAAATCATAGATATTTCAGAAAATTGAAAGCTAATAATAATAAAGTAATACAATAATAGAAGAGTACATTACTACATATTCAAACATTAAATAAGTGAAAAAAATATTGGAACATTTGAGACACTTAACGATTTTAAGTATGAGCGTGTCGTAAGACCACAATAATGCATGTTCGAGTTGTTGGTTTGATAACCAGCGCAGGATCTTTTCAGCTTCTGGTATGCAATGGTAAGTATGGTCATTTACAAGCAACAAAACAAAGACATAAAGCGTAACTCCTGCATAAAAAAACCAGCGCTTATTTTGTTCTCCGAACACAAAGTATTTGCAGTAACATTGCAGTACCATTGCAGTAACATTGCAGTTACTTTGCGTAACTTTTGAGAGCTTGTAGCTCATAAGCTAATGGTTCAATTGAGCTGATTTCTTTTTAAAAATAAATTCTAAAGTTTAATTGAGTGAGCAATAAAATTTGTTTAGTAAATTTTTAAAGATATTTATTAAATTTAGTTTTTTAAGAAATTATATCAGACGCCATTTTACTATAAAACACCTTTTATCACTGATTTTGATAAGATTTTGTATGCATGCAGATCTTTAATAAAGCTACAACTTTTGTTCAATTGTTCAAAATTTTGAAATAATAGGGTCGCCACCTAATAATATGTCTTTTCAAGAGTTTAAAACTGATAAATAACGTTTAAAACTCTTGAAAAGACATATTATTAGGTGGCAACCCCATTATTTCAAAATTTTTAATTGAGTGAGCAATAAAATTTGTTTAGTAAATTTTTAAAGATATTTATTAAATTTAGTTTTTTAAGAAATTCAGATTCAGCGACCCATTTTTGGTGTACCTTTTTTTGCCAGCCCCGAATTCATAAAACTACAAAAAATTAAGGTGGCAACTTTATCCACCATCTTGAATTTTAAAATTCTAACTTTAGATTCGAAATCAGCGACACCTTAACACTGATAAATTATGTTTAAAACTCTTAAAAATACATATTATTAGGTGGCAAAACTGTGGTAAAAATATAGGTGGCAACCCTAACCTCCATCTTAAATTTTAAAACTGTGACATTATATTCGAAATCAAATCCATTGTCAGAATTTCAAAATTACAAGAATTCGCAAAAATGAAAAAATCTAGGTGGCAGCTCTATCCGCCATCTTAAATTTTAAAGTTTGACATCATCTTCGAAATAAGTCACCCCAAAACTTCCTAAAACTATTTACTTTATTCATACTGAAATAATCTACAAACACTTGAGTAAAAATGCAGTGTACGCGCTGATTTCATCGTTCGTAAGCTTACTTTTGTATCACTGCTTAGCCGAAGTTGAAATCAACCTGCAATGGTAGACGAGGCAGTAGCTCAAAATAATGCATAATTATAACGATTGCCGTTCGTGCGCTGTGGTTTATACACATAATTATTTTATGCAAACATCCATATGTTCCACTGAAGTCGAAGCACACATCATACAGTGTTTGACTTTGGTACAATTGGCTAATGCAACATGCTTGATGTTGTAAGTAAGCTCGATGGCGTAGAATATGTTGCATGGTATTAATGATATTGAAGTCATACAAAAACCAAGTATGTACTGAGTGTAAAAGCAGTTGCAGTTCTCTGCTGCAGGTCTCTGGTAGTTATTGAAATGTGGACAATCATTGAGAATGTGTAGTAAGGAAATAGGAGAATTTGTGTTGCAATATGGGCATAAAGAGGAGATTTGAGGATCAATAAGGTGTCTATGAGTTAAAGAGGTATGGCCAAGTCTTAGGCGTTCGAATTTTATTAGGTCTTTTCTGGATAATCGGTCTATGAGGTTAATTTTAAGGAATGTTTTGATGTTGATTTTGTTCGTGTTTATTTGTTGGTACCATTGTGATGTATGTCGCCAAGATAGGGTGTGGTTTGAATTAAAGTGATCTTTTAAAAAGCGAATAATATCTTTACTATTGCGGTTTTCAGTTAACGTGAGGGGAGCTTTGCCGGCAAATTTAGCAGCAAAGTCGGCATATTCGTTGCCAGGTATACCAACGTGGCCTGGTATCCAAATAAGTATTATTTTTGGGAAGTAATCGATAAGAATGTTTCTAATAAGAGATGGGTAGTATTCGTGATTGTTTAAGTTTTGTATGGCGTCCAGTGATGATAGTGAATCGGTACATATTGCAAATTTGGAAGATTGGCTTAGAGCGTATTTTATAGCTTCATGGATGGCTATTATTTCTGAGGAGAATGTAGTGGAATAATCTGGTAGAAGTGATATTTTAATAATACTATTTTCTGTGGTTATACTGAAGCTGCAGTTGTTGACTGATTTAGAGCCGTCGGTGTATATAATAGAAACGTTGGATAACTTTTCTTTAATTTCACGGAATTTGCTTTGAAAAACAATAGAAGGTGTGGAGGGTTTGTGGAATTTTCGAAGGGATGTATTTATAGTGGAAGCGGTTAGCAGCCAAGGTGGGTGTTTACTATTTGGTGGTTTAAAGGGGTTAGAAGGAATTCCGAATTTTTCACACAGTTGAATTGTTTTATTAACTAATGATGGGATTTTTTGTGGTATTTTCGAAATTTTTCTAGTAGCAATCATTTTTGTTAAGGGAGAATTATGACCATTTAACAGTGATTTGAATAGTTTAGCAATTATGAATTCTGTCCTTTTCCGGATTGGCATTATATTGGATTCGAATTGCATATTTGTAATGGGAGTTGTTCGGAAGGCTCCTAAGGCCATTCGTATCGCCGAATTAACAATTACTTGGAGTTTATTTATTAGGGATTTAGGCGAATTTCCATAAAGAAAAAGACCATAATCAATTTTTGATATTAGAAGTGAGTGAATAATAGAGATGAGGGTGCACGTACTGCAGTTGAATTTATTGCTTGAGAGGCATTTAATAATATTTAACTTTTTTGATAAAGGTGTTAAGATATGTTCAATGTGAGAATTCCATCTAAATCTGTTATTAAATACAATTCCTAATATTTTCATGTTATCCACATTTTCAATAATTACATTATTTGAATGTATCATACATTGGCAATTGTGTTTCCTACAAATGTGCAAATGTTTGCATTTGGAAAGAGAGAGCTCAGCACCGGTGTGTTTGCACCAGGAGAGTATGTCGTTGATAACATTATTAAAATCTAAGTTTGAGTTTTTATTTTTTCCTAGATTCTTTATTAAGTAAAAATCATCAGCGTAAGAACATAATTCAATGTCTTTATGCAGTGAAATAATATTTGTAAGGTTGTTGAAGGCTATAAGGAAAAGTATGACGGAGAGAGGAGATCCTTGGGGGATACCGTTGGCTAATGGAAGGGTGTTAGAGTAAGTGTATGCAATTCGAACTTTTATTTGTCTGTTCGACATAAAATTGCGGACGTAATTGACTATATTAGGACCAAGATTCCAATTTATGAGCTGTTCCATTATAGTGTGAACACCTACCTTATCGAAGGCCTTCGAGAAGTCTAGAGAAATTATTGACAAGTGGTTTTTTGTGGAGAGGGATTTAGTAATCACGTAATCTAGGTATACTAGAATATCAGATACCGAATTTCCTTTTTTGAATCCTAGCTGCCTGCTATTGATGAGATTGTTGGTTGTGACAAACCACCATAGCCGATCTGCAATGATTTTGTCCAGGACTTTACCGCAACACGGGTTTAAAGATATTGGCCTGTATGATTTTTTATGGATTCTATCCGTTCGCGGTTTTATAATAGGTATGACTGTGCTTATTATGTAAGATTGTGGTATGTAATTTTTTAATATTATATTGAAAGTTCGTATAAGTCGTGTTTTGGTTGAATATGAAAGCATTTTGATCATAGGGTATGAGACTCTATCGGCTCCTGGAGTGCGTCCTTTGAGCTTAATTAGAGCAGTGGCAAATTCAATGTAGCTGATATCTTTCTCGATTTGCAACGCTGTGGTCGATGGGTTTAGTTGGTAGGTGATTGAATTCATGGAAACTTTCTTTTGACGAAATTCTGCTGAGAAGTTTTGATCAGAAGCTTTTTTGGACCAGTATTTACAAAATTCATCAGCAATTTTTTGATTATCTGTAAGAGATATGTTGGGGAGGCAGTTGAAGCTATACAGTGTATATTTTGGTGTGGTCTAATACCACAAAAAATTCTAATATTGGACCAAACTTTATTTGTTGGGGTAGTGGGATTTATATCAGATGTGAAGCTTTGTATAGACGCTCTTTTGGCCAATTTAAGTTCTCGCTTGAATAGTGAGTTGGCTCTTTTATAATCAAGGATGGAAGCTGTTGTGATGTTACGTTTTAAAATATTCCATAGTCTACTTTTTTCAGATTTTAAGATAGTTAAGTGTTGAGACCACCACGGAAGTCTAGGTCTGCCTTGGTGTATACAGAGATCGTTGGGGTATGGATACATTGGCACTTTCGAGGATTATGCGGTGGATGTTCGCGGCTTCTTTATTAATATTGTTACTTATTGGCTTACTATTTTGGTGTTTGTCGGTGAGGTTATGGTACATTTCCCAATTAGCTTAGTCGATTATAAAGCGAGGTTTTGATTTTTCAGTGTGTTGAGGGGAAGTTGGAAAAAGTGTTAGAGAAATAGGGAAGTGGTCACTGCTAAATGAATCTTCTTCGATTTTCCATTCGGTTTGCACTGCTAGCAGAGGGGAACAGAATGTAAGGTCTATGTGGGTAAGGGAGTGATGGGTGCTATAATGCGTAGGGGAGCCATCATTTAGTAAAATGAATTGTGATTGGTTTAGAAATTTAGAGATGGTGTTTCCTCTTTTGTTGTTTCGTGGAGATCCCCAGCTAGTGTGCCAGCTGTTGAAGTCTCCGGTGACGATGCAAGGGTGATGATTATTTAAAACATTTTCAAGGTTGTTTAATGAAAATTGTTTCTTTGGAGGAATGTATGCAGAGATTATAGTGAAGTCAATTTTTGATTTAACAGAGAGTGCGATTGCATCTATGTTATTGTTGAGAAAAATTTGTGAGTGTTGGATAGAATTGTTGATAAGCAAAGCGACCCCACCAAACGAGTTTGGTGCAGAATTTGAAGAATATAAGGTAAAGTTGATTGGGATAGCAATGTTGGAAATACTATGTAGGTGGGTTTCTTGCAATGAAATTATTTTGGGATTATGGAGTTTGATTAAATGTTGTAGCTCATTGTAATTATTTTTATATCCTCTTATGTTCCATTGGATTATTTTGAGAGCCATTGTAAATTATATTTTAAAGAAAAGTGACAAACGAAAATATATATAAATAGAAGATGAACCTAAAAAAAAGTATAACAGAAGTATTAATGATATAATTATAATATAAAAGCAATATTGTGAAACAGCAAAATTTATGACGGAATAAAATATGGTGAAGGAGAGAGTGTAGTTCACTCTAAAATCATCTGAGATTCGTCTTCACTTGTCTGTTACTTCGCTATCATAATTTTTACCATGGCGTTTGTTTTGTTTTCTATTGTTTGCTTTTAGTTGATTTCTTACGCGTTTTGAAGTATTTCTCGGTAGCATTTTTAGTTTTGAGTCAGAGATACGCTGGGATCTTAAGCAGGTGCTAAGAGCTTTTTTGGGCATATCAGAACTGGAGCAGGAAGCAACGTCATTGGTATGAATTTGTGAGTGAGTGTTTCCAGAAGAGGGCGAAGAGAGAATATTAGTTTTACCGTGGTTAATTTGAGACATCGACGAAGATATGTTTTGATTAGAGGCATTGGAGGAAAGTGTTGAGTGTACTTTTGCTATTGTAGGTATGGAGTTATTAAGAGCTGTAGTTGGCGTGATGAGTGTGTTTGAAGTAGTTGTTATTGTGGGAGTGGATTTGAGTCTAGATGAGTAAGAAGATTGACTATGCTGGTGTCTCTCGTTATATATTCGCAGAGCATTTTTTGAATCGGTTTTTTCCAAAGTTCTTATTGCCTGAAGTTCTTTCTCTTTAACAAATACGGGACATTTTTTGTCGTACGCATGGTGGTCGTGACTCTCAATTGAGTTTTCATTACAGTTAATGCATGAAATATTTTTGTTACATGCTTCATTTATGTCAGGGTTAACGTGCTCTTCATTACCGCAGTTGTAACATATTTTGCTGTTTTCGCAGAACTTGGATACATGTCCAAATCTGTGGCAATTTTTGCATCTAATTGGGAGTGGTATGTAAGGGCGAGTGTATACTTTTTCGTATCCAACAAAGACCTCACCCGGATGTTGAAGTGTAGCAAATGTAATTATAATAAGACCAGTTTCAACTAATTTGTCACCCACCTTTCTTAAAATTTTTTTTATTTCGGTTACATTCTGATTTTTTAGCTCTTTTAGAGTTTCTTCCTCTGGTATACCTCTCAAATCATTAGAGTATATGATACCTTTGGTGTAGTTAAGAGAAGAGTGTTCCGTTACCTCAATTTTAATTGTTTGAGTAAATGCTGCTAGCTTGATGAGTTTGACAGCTTGGGAAAGACTTTTTGTTTTAATAAACAACGTACCATTCCGCAGTTTCGATTTCGCCTCCGCACACGTTGTGTATTGTTTTTTTAATTAAAAATGGGGAAACATTTGCCAGGGAATCGTTGCTATCTTTTCTTGTTATAATAAGATATTTTGGTCCAGGAGAAATTATATTTAATCTTTTAGAATTGTCCAGCTCAAACAGAGGTTGAGCGGCATTTTTCTGTTTGGCCACGTTGGGCTGTTCGCCCATTGCAAATTAAACAAAAGAAGTCCACTTTTTGATTATCAAACACAATACTAATAAGTACAAACACAATATTAATAGTTATAATCCAAGAAAAGTTAGAAGTGTTTTTGATTTTTTATTAGGGAAAAACGCAATTAAGAGAGAATTTAACAGTAAGAACAAGGGCTTAATCACACGCGATATACTTAACAGGTGTTTGCTTATCGGATGTCAGATCAAGACTGTATTGCAAATTAGTGATACTGAAAATATAAAAAAAAATAAGATTTTTAATATTTGCTTTTTCGGAGATACAGGGTCCGATAGTTGACACATTTTCCATGAATTCATATTTTTAAAGCATTATATCTGCAAACCTGCAAATGTTTTTTGAAATTTTGTACGTAATTTAATTAAAGAGTGATTAAATAAGAATTAAGAAAAAATAATCAGTTTTGAAAAACTCTAACTTCTAAAAACAGGGTGGTTAACATTGAAAAATTTAAAATTTTTCAAAAGTTTAAGTAATTTTTTCAAATCTTATGGTTAACTTAGTAGAGTTAATTTTTATTGTTGCTAAAAGAACAGTTAATTCTCTTTGAAATTGTTTTCAAAATGAAACCAATATCTATTTTAGAAGTAAAGATGTAAGGTATATCGTATACGCCTAAAACATGTTTTTTGGAGCGACCCCGAAGCGTTTCGCGTGGCACCACGGGCTAACGGTAAAATAAAAGAAATTAAAAAACGCGGCATTCACATATATTTTTGCCAATTGTTGCGTCTACGCAACTTCTAGAAATGGCGACGTATGTCCAAAATAAAGAGTTCGCTTTTATTTCAAGTTTAGCTCGAAATAGCTAGATAAAGAACTTTTATTTTTCCTATTAAATAGGATAAATTATTAAATACCGATATATGAATGTAATAATCTTAAATACTTGGTACGCAGCCTTTCTGCTTTCCTTTTCGTTTTGCTTGCTCAGACACAAAGAAATTATTTTAGTCAGCAATAACAAAGATCGTAAAAAGGCAGATATCAAAAATATATCGAAAAGTTAATCGATGGCAAGCCACGGGCTGCCGTGTTGAAGTTTTTTTATAAAATTGTTTTTATCTTTAGGCAGCGCTGTCATGTTTGGCAACATTCCCCCCAGGTAAGTCGATGCCATCACGAGACTTTCCAATCTCGTCAAACTTGGCGACGTCTAGCACTGCCAGCTTCGATGATGGTCTCGTGTATATTCCTGTAGCTGTTTGTACGACCGCACTTCTTACTTCATTGTCCTTGCTAGACACGAATTGGATCACCAACGTTCCTCTCGCCACGTTCCTCTCGGATTTGATGGGTCAGTTATAATGACGATGTCGCCCTCACGTATTGGTTGTGTATGTTGAAACCATTTTGTACGTCTTGTCAAATCCGGGAGTAACTCTCGTACCCAACGCTTCCAGAAGTTATAGGTGAACTGTTCACTTATCCGCCAATTTTTTCTGAGCACCAAATTGTCGGCATTGTTTTCACCAAAAACCTTGATTCCATTGATTCCATGATAAGGCGTTAGGGCTTCGTCACTCTCACTTTCTATCGGGACATAAGATAGCAGCCTAGAATTGATAACACACTCCACCTTAGTCATCATGGCTAAAAGCAACTCATCTGTTGGATTCCTTGTGGTATTCATGGCTGCCAGTGTATTTTTTAAGGAACGGACAAGTCTCTCCCAGCTCCCACCCATATGTGGAGCTGCTGGTGGTATGAAATTCCATTTTATATCCGAATTCACAAATTCGCCAGCGATCTTTTTAATATTTATTTCTGCAATGACTTCTTTGAGGTCTTTGCTTGCGCCTCGGAAATTAGTACCATTGCCACTAAATACCTCGATTGGTACTCCTCGTCTTGCCATAAACCTCTTCAACGCCAATATGCACGAATCTGATGTCAGGCTTGCAGCGATTTCGATGTGCACTGCGCGAATTGTCAGACATGTTATTAAAACTCCCCATATTTTTTCCGTTCGCCTTCCCATTAAAACAGGCTTTGGCCCAAAATAGTCGATACCAATAAATGAAAATGGTCTTGTAAATGCCTTGTGTCTTGCTGGTGGTAACTCTCCCATGAGCGGAGGATGAGGATTGCACGCGCATTTTTACAGAGTTGACAAGAAAACTTTATTTTTTTTTATCAAAGAGCGCAAGGCTGGAGTGCAATAAACTTGCCGTATTTTGTTTAAAACAGTCTCGTTACATTGGTGATAATATTTTCGATGAAAATGTTGAATAATAAGTTTTGTTATGTGATGCTGTTTCGGTAACATTATTGGTTTTTTGTATTACTTGATGCACAGGCTGCTGCATCGATGCGACCTTTAACGCGAATAATTTGCTCTTCGTCCATGTACGGTGTGTATTTGTACAATGAGCTGGATCTGTCGAGCGAGCCAATCTCGCCCTTAGCTTGTCGTAAAATGGCTATCTCAGTTGCAAATCATGATACAAAGAACTACAGATAAAGTATTCCCGGCGCAACAAACAAAATTTACTGCGCACCTCGTCATTGGTGTTCATCAAATGTGACACTTGATGAATACATTCAAAAGAAAATGTCAAAAAGAGACGAAGATAGCAAAATGAAAATGAAAAAACAGTCAAATTCTGTCAAGCACATCAAGCGACGTAGCCGCTTTTTGTGTAAATCGGTAAAAAGGGAAAAAACACCCCTACAAAATATGCAATTTTTTTCACAAACAGTACAAAAAAATATATTTACTTTATTTTGGACATGTGCTTTATTTAACAATATTTATTTCATTTCAGTAAAGCAAGTTTTCATAAGAAATTTTAGGCATTTTACAATCTTTATTCCCTATGAACAAATTGTGACTACGTTGCAACTAATGATCACCTTGCACGTCACAGCAAAGATGGCGGACATGCGCAATACTTTATCTGTAGTTCTTTGTATCATGGTTGCAAATGATTCATGTTGACAAATTCGAATTAAGTATTTTTCAGCTTTTTTGAAATCGAATGAAATTAAATGTCGCTCAACCCCTTTGGTTTTGATTCGAAAAAATCGAAAGACATTAGACATCGTACGTACAAGTTGGTTCCAGCTTGAGAATTGGTGCACATCAATTAGTGGTGTCACAGTCGTGTTCTCGTTCACAAAGTTCGGCATTATTTCTTCAATCGATGTGTGATCGTATTCATATTCTTGTGGCCAGCTTGTTTGTGGGTTGTAAAGTAACTCGGGCCCAACAAACCATGTATTATCGATGCCAATACTGTAAATATTTTTCCATTTAGTGGCTAGGTCAGCAACGTGAACTTTTGAAGAAATAAACCTCCAGCTTCTTGCATTTGAGTTTTCGAGAATTTCTCCTACTCTATATGCGACAAAGTGCCTGTGTTTTCTTTTATCAGAGTTAATTCAACAGTTAACAGTTTTGAAACCAGACCAAACAAAAAACTTTTAATGAGCGTAAACCGAAATTTTTAATGAGTGTCCTGCTATAAGAATTTTTGAAAGGCGCAGGCCTAAAACTGCGGCTTCCAGCTCCATTCTTGGTTCACTCAACAGCATTTCTAACGGATAACCGAAAATATGCAACCGCAGCGTATGCAGCATCGCTGGCGTCAACGAAAACGTGCAGCTGTATGTTTGTCGATTCAACAATATCCAACACATTTGCATATGGGCTTGGTATGCTGGTAGACTTCATTTGCGGTAGGCGTCCTAGCCATATAGACCATTTGTCAAAGTGTTCCTGATGGATTTTCTCATCCCAGTCTATACCTGAGCACCAAATTTCCTGCAATAATATCTTCAAAAATACAAGGTAATGGGAAATGAGTCCCAGGGGGTCAAAAATTGTCATTAATGCTCTCAAAATTTGCCTCTTAGTGGGCCACGTTACTCCAGTGATAAGACCTTCGGGTATTTTTGGGCTTTGAAAAGAAAACGAAAATTAATCTTTTGATGGAGACCACCAAAGTCCAAGAACTCTCTCTGAGTTTGAGAATAAATTCCAGTTTGTAATCTTCTTATCGAATTGCGCTGCTTTATCCTGCAGGAACTCAACGACTTTATGAGAATTAGAAATAAAATTTCGTATTTCAAATCCCGCTTGGCTATGAACAAAAAAATCTCTTTTACAAGCTTCATCGCCTCTTCCTCAGTGTTAACACTGCCCAAAAAATCATCAACATAATGATTTTTGATTATTGCCTTTGCGGCTTCCGGGTATTTGTGTTTTAACTCTTCGGCGTTTCTATTTTCCACATATTGGGCACAGAATGGTGAGCATGTGGGACCAAAAGTCATAACCTGTATTACATACTCCTCGATTACCCCATCTTTTGTCTTCCAGAGAAACCTTTGTGAGTTGTGGTCTTCTTTTTTGACCCTCACTTGGTGAAAATTTTTTTGATGTCTCCACAAATGGCGATTCTTCTCTCTCTGAATTGGAATAATATTGCTGGCGGCATTGGCAATGTATCCGGCCCAGACAGCAGCATAGAATTCAAAGATACGCCATTCACCTGCGCTGCTGCATCCCATACCATTCTCCAATGAGAAAATTGGTAGGTACCAAATTCGATTTGGTTCACTTTGTCTTTCACTTTGTAATTCATGCTGCTTCAGTTTTCGAGCGAAACCTGCGTTGACATAGCTTTCAAGTTGGGAATAAAGAATATCTGACAGCTTCGGATTTTTTATCATTTTTTTAATCAAGCATGTCAAACGTTGTTCTGCCATAACGCGACTGTTTGGTAGCCCAGCTAGAACAGTAAAGGCTTGATTACCCAAGCGTAACGTGAGGTGGCGCAGCGGGATGTAGCGTAGTGCGACGTTGCCTCGAGGATAAGCGATTACCGAAATCGTAATCCAACGTAGTGCAGGCGGCGTAGTGCAGGGCACTCATTTTATTCTAGAAGGCTTATTTACTTCTCCTCGTCAATAAAAGATTGCATTCTTTCTTATATGGTATTAAAATTTACAAAAATGTGAAGTTAAACAAATTTTTTCGCTTGTAACACAGCTGTCGAACTACCAAAAATCGTAACGTTGCGTAGAAATCTATTTTCTACAGACTTCTACGCTGCGTCACGCCACGTTACGATTTCGGTAACGACTTGTACACATTTATCATTAAACAGATTTTAGCTTGACAATTGGCAACGTCGCGCTACGTTACCTTACGCTTGGCTAATCCAGCCTTAACTGTTACATACGGCGTATACAACACGAGCGGTCACACGATTTTCGTTACGTCCATATAAAATTTTTCATACAAAACTTGTGACCATTGCTCAAGCGGTGATCAAAATGTCACAAAGTTTGCATCTCTGATTCTCATCCGTGTGATCTGGCATCCCTTTCTGCCACATATGTTTTTACCATTAGAAAAATATGGAGCTAAACTGCTCACACCAATAAGGAATTTAGTTGTGTGCTATCCTCCCCTTCTCCCTATGCCGTTGTGTCTAGCCCACCATCTAGCCGATATATGCCAAATTATAAACACAATTTTTTCAAGTTTTTGAATTATTTGTTTAATAAAATATTTACCTTCCGGATAGATTTTGAATTTTAATTATACAATTTTAACCAAAAATCAATAAAATTCAATTCAATAAATTCAATTCAATAAAAGCATAAATCGGCATGAACGGCACAGAACATCAAAAGCACATTTTCGCAGTTGCTTGTTTTGAAACAATTTGTCTGAAGTATTCCCCAGTAGCTATTCAATTTGTAAATCTAAAAAGAAAAATTATTAAACTTCGTATGCACTATTTTTAATTTATTTTCAAAACTTCCATTTGACTTCATCATTTTGTGTTGCGTGTTTATTTTTCTTGTTGAGTTTATTTTATGACCGCAAAAGAGCTAGACATACAAACACATATAACTTTCCTTGTTTCCCATGAAATGACAGCGTAAAAGTGTATTGGTGAACACCAAATTCTGTTTCGTTGTGTTTGTAAAGTTGTTACAGCTGTCCAGCAGGGAGGTTAAAATTTTCATATCTCCATAGCAGCGGAACAACAAATCGTTTTCCGTCCTTATAAGTTTCTTTTTTAATATAGCCAGTGCTTTTTCGTCGTAGCTTGACAGTAACTGTTTAAAATTTTGTGTTCCAAGAGTTTCCAAGGAAATATATTTTTAATACATACTAGACATTTTTTCATCGTCAGCAGATTGGCATTCGCAAATGTGAAAATTGTAATTGCGCGAATTAATGCGTCTTAAATAAACATCGTACGGACCGAAAATACACCAACCTAGAGGGGTCTTGGCAGCCACTGGTTGATTTTTTCCACCTTCTCTTATTTGCGATGGCAGGCTCAAAACATTCTGATCCAGTCCAATTTGGATTTCTGGTTGTGCATCACTGTAGGATTTTAATGGAATGTTCTGCAAATAATCAAATTTTTCTGCGAGCTCCTTAGCATTCATGGTCTGCTTAAAAAGGTTAGTGACTCTATGGTGCGCACATTCAGCATTTTGAATTTTTTGTGTGAATCTTTTGCAGAAATTTCAACACAAATAATTTTCGATTCATTTTCGGTGCGATGAGTGTTCGAGGTCCATCTAAGACACAGTGGTTGCTTTTCGACATCGATGCCCAGTATGGTTGCAAGATCGTTGTTCATCAATGAAACAGACGAGCCATCGTCAAAAAATGCATATGTGTCAATTTTTGCATTCGGACCATAAAGAGTTACTGGAACAATTTTGAATAGCAATGTGCTTGTTGTCGCTTGATGAACGTTGCAACTGGGAACTGATTCATAACTCTCCTGACAAGTACCAGCCTGTACTGTCCTCGATTTATGCAGCAAGGGATGATGTTTATAAGTGCAACCATCCTTGACACATTCTTTGAAAAAGGGACAGTTGCTACTGCTATGCTGCTGCAGACATGTTCTGCATAAACTGTTTTTCTTAATAGCCAGCCACTTTTCATTTATAGGCAATTCTATGAATTTTGTGCACTTGTCTACAGAAATGCAATTGGTTTTACAAATTACGCACATGGATCTATGATTCAGCTTTTGCGTATTGTTGTTGTATTGCAAGTTGACAAACTTTTCTTGGAGGGTTCCCTTTAACTCCGATGGGCACGCGAGTGGAGTGAGGGTGACGATCGATGCTGCTTTAGCTATTTGCAAGAGCCAACGACTAATGATGGAAGGTTCGCTGTGCTTACGCTTTGCTGTTTTACCATCCCCCATTGAATTCGAAATTCTTCCTCGAACCGCTTCAAGTGCAGTGCCTTTCAAACACCTCTAAAGGCGACTAAGATTCTCTTGATTATTGAAGCCACACGATTCTGTTGTATTTTTGAACCAACTAATGAAAAGAGGCCATTCCTCCGGTCGACCGCTGAACACTATTTGGTCCCTTGACATGACATGCCTGGCAGCGATGTGTGCCGCGTTCAGCTGTTTTACTGAATAATTTTTTGGCACTTTATTTTCAGTAAAAATGGGCACAGGGATTCTTTGCTTTGCATTTGCTTGTTCATTTACCCAACTTTTAACACGGTGAGATGTTGTCGATTGCATGCTCTCGCTTTTTTCTTCATCTTCAGAGAGTTGCTGTAGAGAGTAAGTACATCTGATCAATATACTTTTTGTCCCTTTCTTCTCTGAGCAGTCTCTCTTCCAATCTTTGAAGCTGCAGCTTCACTCCTTTTGATGACCGCACTGATAAAGCTTTAGATTTTTTTTATATATTTTTTTGTAATATGTTTATTTGCCACTTCAGGGCATTCTGGTAGTGGTGTTGAATTTTGACCAGCTGCTTGAGTGTTTTGGCAGCCTTTTTGTTGGCTGAACGCTGTTTCTTTGCGATTTTGGTAGTCAGCTACTGTAACCTCACGTTGATTGCATGAGTTAGCCGGTTTGAGGTTAGGAGCTGGCTATGATTTGCAATCAATGACTGATTTCAATTTTGGTTGAGGAGTGTGTATCCTTTTTGGTGGCATTTCTTAGCGCGCATACAAGGAAGTGAGAGGACTTACCTTTTGTTGCTTCCAGTTGAAACGTGGTCACACTCGGCTGAGGTATTTTGCTTGTAACGAGACTTGGCTTCAATGTTGAGCACGTGGCAGCTACAATGTTTAGCACGTGGTGGCAACAGGTGGATGCAACGTCCGACACGGTGAATTCTCACAGGTGTAGTTATATTGTTTTCTGTAGTGACCAGGAATTTTCTTCGGCGGCAGTGCAGAAAAGAAAAATAAAAGAATGTTGCGTCTAGAAATGTCCAAAATAATGAGTTCGCTTTTATTTCAAGTTTAGCTCGAAATAGCTAGATAAAGAACTTTTATTTTTCCTATTAAATAGGATAAATTATTAAATACAGATATATGAATGTAATAATCTTAAATACTTTGTACGCAGCCTTTCTGCTTTCCTTTTCGTTTTGCTTGCTCAGACACAAAGAAATTATTTTAGTTACAGCAATAATAGAGATCGTAAAAAGACCGATATCAAAAATATATCGAAAAGCTAATCGATGGCAAAGCACGGGTTGCCGTGTTGAAGTTTTTTTATAAAATTGTTTTTATCTTTAGGCAGTGCTGTCATGTTTGGCAACACCAATTTTTTTCTAGATGGTGAGGTGACTTTTGTTTTTTTTCGAAATCTGATGTAATGAGCCAGTTCTCTTTTCAAAAAATTTACGATTTTTCTTGTTTTTGCGATATTTTCGAAAAACAAAATTTTTCGGTAATAGGGCTGCGTCATATTCAAGAGAATGTAATGCATATATAAAAAAATAGCTTTGTTTCATATGAATAACGTCGACGCTAATATGCACGCCAACTCTGAGATCTGTCTTCACACTCTACACTTTAACATAGATGGGCACTTTGCAGTGCCAGTAAAATTGCAGTAAAAATTTGATTTTTACTTATAATGAAATTCAATTTGCATTACCAGTAAATTTTAATGATTACTGGAAAAAATTGCAGTAAAAATAAATTTTTACTGATTACTGGAAAAAAATTGCAGTACAAATAAATTTTTACTGATAATGAAATCAATTTGCATTACCAGTAAATTTTTACTGATTACTGAATAAAATTGCAGTAAAAATAAATTTTTACTTAGTACATGAAATAATTGCAGTAAAAATCAATTTTCACTGATTACTTAAAAGAAATGAAGTAAAATTAAGTTTTTACTGATTGCTGAAAAAACAGCAGTTAAAACAATTTTTGACTGATTACTAAAAAACTGAACGCTCTATCCACTGATCAATGCAGCCACATAAAAAACACATGGAAAAAACATAAAAACCATCTGTGGTTGCTGTGGCTTATAACTGATCTTATGTTTTTCAGTTAACAAGAAAATAAAGTATTACAAAATCATCACCTCAAAACTGTAAATATCACATAATTTTTTATACACTATGAACAGAAATTATATGAAGATGCAGAGAGAATTTGTCTATGCTTGTTCATTTCTCTGTGCATATTCATTCCTCTCAAATCAAAGAATAAAACAGGTGAATTCTTATATTGAGTCATAGTCTTACGCGTGCTATCGTAATAACTAATTCAAAAAATTTTAGTGCCATATTGCAAGTGTCAATAAATAAGTAACTTTAATTGCTATGAGTGAATTTCATATGAGTACCGTTTTTTTCAGCAATCAGTAAAAACTTAATTTTACTTCATTTCTTTTCAGCAATCAGTAAAAACTTAATTTTACTTCATTTCTTTTAAGTAATCAGTGAAAATTGATTTTTAATGCAGTTATTTCATATAATAAGTAAAACTTATTTTGACTACAATTTTATTAGGTAATCAGTAAAAATTTATTTTTACTATGTTGACTTTATATGACTTAAATACAAATTCTAAATGTTTGATAGTTTAAATCATACTTGATTTTAAATACAAATTCTAGTTGTTTGATAGTTTAAAATCGTTTATTGAGCTTAAGGTCAAAGTTAAAACAATTAATTGTTCTAACGAATTTTTCCAAAGAAACAACAACAACAACAAAGTTTTTCAATATGAAAGGAAAAACAACCACTAGCAATTGATTTTATTGTACAATTTCTGCGGTGCTAAACGCGTCATCAGAAATCTTTGTGATTGCCCGTGCAAGCGCGCTAATGCAATGCACCATCGGGGCGATGAGATTTTGAAGCTTCAATTTCTCATTTTTTTCCCTCAATTTCATAATGTCACATTTGTTGTTGTATTTCTGTTTTTACTTTAGTTTCTATGCTTATGTTATTATATGTAGTCCAACAGCCTGCTGGAAGTCTGCACTAACAAAGCATGTTTACTGAAGTTGTTTTTAGAAATTTTTTTTTTTTTTGCTGATTTTGTTTTCAGCTGTTTCCGTTTGGTCGAGCTCTACCATTTGATTAAAGTTTTTTCTAAATGACCTCTATATTTATTATGTTGACTTTATATGACTTAAATACAAATTTTAAATGTTTGATAGTTTAAATCATACTTGATTTTAAATACAAATTCTAGTTGTTTGATAGTTTAAAATCGTTTATTGAGCTTAAGGTCAAAGTTAGAACAATTAATTGTTCTAACGAATTTTTCCAAAGAAACAACAACAACAACAAAGTTTTTCAATATGAAAGGAAAAAAACCACTAGCAATTGATTTTATTGTACAATTTCTGCGGTGCTAAACGCGTCATCAGAAATCTTTGTGATTGCCCGTGCAAGCGCGCTAATGCAATGCACCATCGGGGCGATGAGATTTTGAAGCTTCAATTTCTCATTTTTTTCCCTCAATTTCATAATGTCACATTTGTTGTTGTATTTCTGTTTTTACTTTAGTTTCTATGCTTATGTTATTATATGTAGTCCAACAGCCTGCTGGAAGTCTGCACTAACAAAGCATGTTTACTGATGACGCGTTTAGCACCGCAGAAATTGTACAATAAAATCAATTGCTAGTGGTTTTTTTCCTTTCCTATTGAAAAACTTTGTTGTTGTTGTTGTTTCTTTGGAAAAATTCGTTAGAACAATTAATTGTTCTAACTTTGACCTTAAGCTCAATAAACGATTTTAAACTATCAAACAACTAGAATTTGTATTTAAAATCAAGTATGATTTAAACTATCAAACATTTAGAATTTGTATTTAAGTCATATAAAGTCAACATAATAAATATAGAGGTCATTTAGAAAAAACTTTAATTTATTTTTACTGCAATTTTTTTCAGTAATCAGTTTTTACTGCAATTTTTTTCAGCCATCAGTAAAAATTTATTTTTACTGCAATTTTTTTCAGTAATCAGTAAAAATTTATTTTTACTGCAATTTTTTTCAGTAATCAGTAAAAATTTATTTTTACTGCAAATTTTTTCAGTAATCAGTAAAAATTTATTTTTACTGCAATTTTTTGCAGTAATCAGTAAAAGTTTATTTTTACTGAAATTTTTTCCAGTAGGCAGTAAAAATTTATTTAATTTATTTTAATTTTTTTAAGTAAGTTGAGAAGGATCCGTGGCAAATGGTTGTAAAGAACCAATTTATATTATTATGATATTTTTTGTATTTTATAAATATTTTGTTTTCTTTTTCTTATCTGTGAATTCCTTATTTAATTCGTAAGATACAGAGGAATGTTTCAAACTTACAGATACGAGTATATAAATAAATTTTATGTATAAATTTTATGTCATATCTATTAATGAAAAATGTACTCATACGTTTTGTTTTATTCAATAAGGATAACTGTCTAGTTAGACATGCTGAAAAATATGCAATTTTTACAAATGTTTTTCGATAAAGTAAAAAATATAGGTATTCAAAACTTTTCAGGTAAATTTAATATTTTCCGGTTAAGTATAAGTGCGATTATAAAATATAACAATTTTAATGAAATTGTAATATGAAATTATGTATGAATTTATGAATTTTAATGAAATTGAAAATATTTTTGTCATTTGTACTGAAAAGGTTCGTTACTTTTTGTTGATAAAAAATCCAATGTGCAATGTATCGGTAAGATTATGATCCATTCCATGGAATTTAATTACCCGTATTTGAAAAACCTTAAAACTGAGTTATAAGAGTCGTCCAGAAAACGCGTTTAAAGATTTAAGTATTGCTTGCTGTCTGCTTTGACGCGTTCCGCTCAGAACTTTTGAACAATTACTTATCTCAATTTTAGCTTTTAGCATGATATTTTACACAGTTCTAGCTATCGAAAAATAAAAAAAAAATTGATTTTTTCGACCCAACTAAGCAGAATGGACCCTTAACACACACATTTTCAGGCTCTTCATAACATATTGTAACGAAACATTTAAAAGGATTTTTTTATGTATAAGAATTAGGAACTCATATTTGTCGAATTTTAACAATTTGATATGAATCATTTATGAAAGTTGATATTTTATAATAGTTTATAACAAGGTTGATTAATATAGGTTGTCACTTGAGAGAAAAACTCTTTTTTGCCTGTGTTCGAACTGTCAAAGTAGCTGTTAGCTAAAAATTGTACAGATTCAAGGTATATATATATGAAGGTAATGTTAGTAGATGAAATTCTCTCTTGTTGTGGGTGCCTTAATCAGTCAAAATCAGTTGTTTAAGCCTGGTTTTCACTAGGTCAGTTTTCAATGACAAATGTTGTCAATCTAATGGAAACGTATTGTCATTTACATTTGTTGTCATATATGACCACTGATTGTCATATAAAATCACAAACAAGTGAAAACATAGAATTTTGCTAGTCAATCAAAATATCGTTGTATGACAAGAAAAATTTAAATGCCAACATGTGTCAGTTGTTGCCTACAAAAAAAATTTTGTTTTCATTTTTTTTTTTCACTGCTGGCAAAGTTTTTTAAGGGCCGCTTTCTCAATGTCCGGTTAAGCAATAATCAGAACTTTAACATATGATTTCGAAGATGCTGTCAAACTTTAAAATTTAAGATGACGGATAGAGTTGCCACCTAGATTTTTTTATTTTTGCGAATTCTTGTAATTTTGAAATTCTGACAACGGATTTGATTTCGAATATAATGTCACAGCTTTAAAATTTAAGATGGAGGTTAGGGTTGCCACCTAAATTTTTACCACAGTATTGTCACCTAATAATATGTATTTTTAAGAGTTTTAAACATCATTTATCAGTGTTAAGGGGTCGCTGATTTTGAATCTAAAATCAGAATTTTAAAATTCAAGATGGTGGATAGGGTTGCCACCTTAATTTTTTTTAGTTTTATAAATTCGGGGCCGGCAAAAAAAAATTGTACATCAAATATGGGTCGCTGAATTCGAATCCGTTGTCAAAATTTCAAAATTATAAAATTTTGAAATAATAGGGTTGCCACCTAATTATATGTCTTTTCAGTAGTTTTAAACGTCATTTATCAGTGTTAAGGGGTTGCTGATTCCGAATTTAAGGTCAGAATTTTAAACTTCAAGATGGTGGATAGGGTTGCCACCTTAATTTTTTTCAGTTTTATAAATTCGGGGCCGGCAAAAAAAAATGGTGCACCAAATATGGGTCGCTGAATCCGAATCCGTCGTCAGAATTTCAAAATTATAAAATTTTGTAATAATAGGGTTGCCACCTAATAATATATATTTTCACGAGTTTTAAACGTAATTTATTAGTGTCATTCATAAAGTCCGAATTTTAAACTTTGCCAGCCCCGAATTTATAAAATTAAAAAAAATTAAGGTGGCAACCCTATCCACCATCTTGAAGTTTAAAATTCTGACCTTAAATTCGGAATCAGCAACCCCTTAACACTGATAAATGACGTTTAAAACTACTGAAAAGACATATAATTAGGTGGCAACCCTATTATTTCAAAATTTTATAATTTTGAAATTCTGACAACGGATTCGAATTCAGCGACCCATATTTGGTGTACCATTTTTTTTTGCCGGCCCCGAATTTATAAAACTAAAAAAAATTAAGGTGGCAACCCTATCCACCATCTTGAATTTCAAAATTCTGATTTTAGATTCAAAATCAGCGACCCCTTAACACTGATAAATGATGTTTAAAAGTCTTAAAAATACATATTATTAGGTGGCAATACTGTGTTAAAAATTAAGGTGGCAACCCTAACCTCCATCTTAAATTTTAAAACTGTGACATTATATTCGAAATCAAATCCGTTGTCAGAATTTCAAAATTACAAGAATTCGCAAAAATAAAAAAATCTAGGTGGCAACTCTATCCGTCATCTTAAATTTTAAAGTTTGACAGCATCTTCGAAATCATTTACCCTAAAATGGCGCTAACCGAAACCACAACTTGCCGTTAACTTAATCAGCACTTAACTGACAGTTCAACCTTAACCGAAGATTGAGAAAGGGCTTTTTTGCTAACTGCTGGTTAAAGTTCTGATTAGTGCTTAACCGGACATTGAGAAAGCGGCCCTTAATCTAATAAAATTAACAGTATTTTATAAATTTCACCAAAAAGAAACATTTTCTAACAATCTCAAATATAAAACATCAGCTGTTGATGAAAAAAGCACAACTGAACAAACCGATGGCATTTCACAAATAGCATCGAAAGTGAAAACAGTATGGCAATCAAATGACACATAAATTCAACGTCAGTCTTTGACATTCGATTTTATGTCAGTTTTTGGGTTTCAATGAAAACGCATTTGACGTCATATGGTCAAGATGAATACTGACATCAGTGATTGTTGTCATTGAAATTGACTTAGTGAAAACCAGGCTTTACGAATAAAAGCAAAGCAAATAACAAAATTTGTCAATAACTTGTCAATAAATAGAATTATGTTGTGAATATTGTTTTAAATTGATTTTAGCAACTTTATTGTTAACTTTAAAATTTCTTGCTAATCCATCGTTCTTGTCTAAACGCGCAATGCAATATGTATGGGATTCACACATAGAGCTGTGGTCAAAATAATAGCAGTACTCTTATATTCAGACATGTTTGTATAAAAAATACTTGTCTTCAAATTTCGGATCCGGTAAACAGATTATCGTTCCTATATGTACTTCCAACGCTGGTTCAAAATCTGTTTTCAGTATCCTCCTATATTGTAAAATTTTCCAGATGCAGGGTGTTTTACGTTTTTGGCACGTGTTTAGTATTATTGATCTAGAATCTAAACTACTAACCACAAAAAAATATATACATATATATTGTAACGAACCCATTTGCTCGTTACTGATTTTTGCTGAGGTAGGCTCAGCGAGTAAACCAAGGGATCTAACAAAATAATTTATTAAATAATGTTTCCGATGTTTTAAATAAGTAAGCCAGCTTTTTAGTTTTAAACTATAGAGTAAGTCTTTATTATTTTTCATTTGTTTTATTTATTACTTAACGAGTACGTTACTTAATTATTATTAATTATTATATAAATATTATATTATATTATATCATATTATATTATATTATATTACTAGCTGAAACCCGGCGCGTTGCTGCCACTCTCCCTATTCAAACGCCCATAAAATGTTATCAGTTAAACAGCATGTCTAAATTGAGGTCAAATACTGAATTCCGAGACTGTGCGACCTATATCCACAAAGCTATTCGATATAACAATTTTGGGTTGTATAGGAAGTGTCACGCCCTCTTGATCACCCCTCATAGAATGTAATCAATTAAACTGCATGTGTACATGGAGGTCGAATACCGAATACCAAAACTGTGCGACATATAACTCCAAATATATTCGATAACACAAATTTGGGTTGTATGGGAGGTGCCACGCCCCCCGACAAACTCTAAAAAATTTTATCAGTAAATCTTCATGCGTAAATTTTGGTCAAATACTGAATTCCGATGCTGTGCGACCTATAACTCTAAAGCTATTTGATAGCACAAAGTTGGGTTGTATGGGAAGTGTCACTCCCCTTTTCCCTACGCCCATAAAATGTAAGAAATGAAAGTGCATGTATAAATTTAGGTCGAATACCGATTTCTTACGCTGTCAACCTATAACTTCAAAGCAATTCGATATTGCAAATTTGGGATGTAAGGGAGATGTCAGGCCTCCCAGTCCAACGCCCATAAAAAAAAATCATTGAAACTGCATGTGTAAATTGAGGTCAAAAACTGAATTCCAAAGCTGAATTCCTATAAATTCAAAGCTATTCGATATCACCAATTTGGATTGTATGAGAGGTGCCCCTCCCCCTTGTCCAACTCCCATAAAATTTCATCACTGAAACGGTACGTCTAAATTGTGGTCGAATACCGAATTTCTAAGCTGTGCAACCCATAACGCTATTCGATAACACAAATTGTTTTTATATTAATGGGAGGTAAAAGAAGGTGTGGCATTTCTTCTTAAACCATCTCGTACTCAAAGCAAAGCCACTTGCAAAATTTGAGCTCAATCGGACCAATAGTATCGGAGTATTGTGATATTTCCAAAAGTAGGCGTAGATGAAGTGTGACAACGCCCGTTTTTATTAAAGTTAGTGACAGTCATCATAAGAACTTATTTACCAAATTTTAATTTAATACGACCAAAACCTTCTTAAATATAGCATTTTTATTGATTTGTGGGCAATAAAAGGGGTGTGGCATTACTTTTTTCCTAAACCTTTGCGTAGCAGTTACGAACAAACCAGTAGAAGGAAGTATCCTATTTGGTCTAGTCGTTTTCAAGTTTTAAGCATCCGAACAAATCACGATTCATTTTTATATGTACAGATATTGATTTGTGGGCGCTAAAAGTGGGCGTGAAAACATTTATGTATCGTGACTGCCTCTTGGAGCACCTACACAGCAAGTTTCAGTATAAAAATGTGTAGAACTCCGGAATTGCCATGATTTCGAAAAAGTGGGCGTATATAAATTGCGACGAAAAAGTGATTTTTGTACAGTTACTGACAGTTACCATCTGAACAAAATGATAATATCTTAGTTTTTACGATCGAAACCGTCTGATATATATCCCTTATTTGGTTTGTGGTCGATAGCGCAAATTTGGCTTGTATGGGAGGAACCACGCCCCCTCGTCCAAACGTTACCAAACCTCACAGGAACAATCTATCACCTCGGCAAACGTTGTTCTGCCACAGACCGCCTTACTGCCATACACGAAAATGTCAAGAAATGTCAAATATATTCACCATTTTCAGTATAGCTGCCGAAAGTAGCCATGTGCACTAAATAACCACATTTTAGTCTAATACGATCAAAACCGTGCGAAATATAGCATTTTTGTTGTTTTGCAAGCGGTAAAAAGGGGTGCGGTAAAATATTTCCCTTGAGCCATCTCGTAATCGAAACAAATCGACTGTCCAAATTTCAGCTCAATTTAGGGAAAGCCTGGCGCACTTTACTTCACTGGACGCTAACTCCCCGAAAAGTGAGTTTAACTAAAGTAGGGCAGGCCTATTGATAGTGCACTTGCCGAGAGTAACCATATGTACTGAATTACAAAATTTTTGTCTAATACGACCCAAACCGTTGAAATAAAACGTTTTCATTGGTTTGTGGGCGGTAAAAGGGGGGCGTGGAGATCAATTTTTAGTACAGTTGCTAACAGTAACCGTACAAACTAAGCCAACATTTTAGCTCAATCGACCCAGTAGTCAATTTTGATGGTTTCTTAAAAAGTGGGTGTGGCTATATAGCGATGACGCCCTTTTTTAGTACAATTGCCGAAAGTAACCATACAAACTTAAGTATCATATGTTAGTCTCATACGGCCAAAACTGCATGAAATATAGCATTTTCACTGATTTGTGGGCGCAAAAGGGGGCGTGGAAACCAATTTTTCGTACAGTTACTGTCAGTAACTTCACAAACCAAAGTACCAAATTTAGGTCTTATACGACCAAAACCGTCTGAAATAAACCATTTTCATTTATTTGTGGGCGGTAAAAGGGGGCGTGGAAACCCATTTTTAGGACAGTTGTCGACAGTAACCGTACATACTAAATTACAAAATTTTAGCCATATACGACCCAAACCAACTGAAATGTAACATTTTTATTGATTTGGGGGCGGTAAAAGGGGGGTGTGGCAAATTTTTTTCCTCAACCATCTCGTACCTGAAACAAATCGACTGCCAAAATTCCAGGTCAATCGGTTCAGTAGTTTTGGAGTCTATAGACATCACACTACCAGACACACATCGTTTTGCTTTATATATATATAGATATTGATTTGTGGGCGTTAAAAGTGGGCGTGAAAACATTTATAAATTGTGTTCGTACCTAAACAGCAAGTTTCACTGTAAAAATGCGCAGAACTCCGGAATTGCCATGATTTCGAAAAAGTGGGCGTATTTATATAACGACCACGCCCATTTTTTGTGCTGTTACCGACAGTAACTATCTGAACAAAATCACCAAATCTTAGTTTTTTACGATTGAAACCGTGAAATATTTTTCTTTTTTTTTTGTTTGTGATCGATGGAGCAAATTTGGCTTGTATGGGAGGTACCACGCCCCTTTCTCCAATCGTTATAAAACCTCACAGGAACACTCTCAAGATGTGGCTTTATTTTCCCTGAAAATTTCATAAAGACCGGTTCAGCGGTTTTGGAGTCTATACGTGATATAGCCACATACCCACATACCCACATACCCACATACCCACATACCCACATACCCACATACCCACATACATACATCCATTTTTATATATATAGATATTATATTATATTATATTATATTATATTATATTATATTATATTATATTATATTATATTATATTATATTATATTATATTATATTATATTATATTATATTATATTATATTATATTATATTACATTACATTATATTATATTATATTATATTATATTATACTAGCTGAAACCCGGCGCGTTGCTGCCTCGTCCCGTTTCCAAAAACCCATCAAATGTTAACATTGAACATAGCATGTTTAAATTGTGGTTAAATACTAAATCTGTGCTACCTATAATTCCAAAGCTATTCGATAAATCATAAAGTAACTTAATCATAAAAGCCATTACTTTTGATTGGAAAGAGATATTGGGGTAATTTTTTCACATAAATTATTTTTAAGACTTGAATTTTTTGTAAAAAATATAAAAACAACATTTTGGAAAAAATAAATTTCGCCAAAAAAATCAAAGGGTGTACCTTGTTGTTTTGATGACAAAAACATTAAAATAATTTTTGCGCTTATCTGGAAGAATTTTTGCAAATAAATGCTATGTCATATGAAAGTTAGTCAGATGTGCAATTTTTAATTGATTTCATTTTTACAACAAAAACAATTTTTGAGTCATTTTTTGAGTAAAAAGTCAATATTTTGCACCTTTTTTGACATAATCATAAAGCATATATACACTGACTAAAAGGTACAGTTCAACCCATTTTTGTAAAGTATATTTATTGATCTTTTGAACAAAAAAAATTTGAATCAAATATATTAATGGACAGCAGAGATATTTGCATCCAAAGACCAAACTTTGATTTTCATGTCGTTTTTTTCTCATTCTTTGGTAACGATGTTTTTTGAAAAAGTCATTGTACTGAAAATTTCTACAATTTTGAGTGTATGTGAGTGTTTTTGATGCCAAAATAACAGAAATTTTTTAAATTAAAAACAAAAAACTTCGATAAAAAATTATTATAATAACAAAATTGCCGTTAGTTGGAAAAGTTCGGAGGGGGCGTGGCAAAAAATTAGTATGTAACATTTTAAGTTAGAATAAATATAATATGTGCACCTAGTTTGAGCAAAATCCGTTGGGCCGTTTAGATTTGTATAAAGGCCAAACAAACAAACAAACAGAAAATTATTTTTATTACTATAGATTGTCAATTGTATGAAAAAATAGATTTTTAATCATAAATTTTGATTATTTGAGATATAGGCTTTGGCAGCAAATGTTGTAAATTTGATTGGAAAGAGATATTGGGGTAATTTTTCACATAAATTATTTTTGACTTTTTGTAAAAAATATAAAAACAACATTTTGGAACAAATAAATTTCGCGAAAAAAATCAGAAATCAAGAAACCCTTGTTGTTTTGATGACAAAACCAGTAAAATAATTTTTGCGCTTAGCTGGAAGAATTTTTGCAAATAAATGCTATGTCATATGAAAGGAACGCCGATGTGCAATTTTTAATTGATTTCATTGTATGATGCCAGGCATAGTACCCTAAAATTTTCGTTTAAATCGGTCGACCCGCTTTTGCAGTTAGTGTTTACATCAAGAGTGGTTACATAAGACTTGTATTCCTCGGCAGACGTTGTTCGGCCCCAGACCGCCTTAATGCCATATACGAAAATGTCAAGAAATGCCAAAAATATTCACCATTTTCAGTATAACTGCCAAAAGTAACCATATGAATTAAATAGCCAAATTTTAGTCAAATACAATCAAAACTGTTTGAAATATAGAATTTTTGTTGTTTTGTAAACGGTAAAAAGGGGTGCGGCAAAATTATTTCCCTTAAACCATCTCGTACACGAAACAAATCGACTGCCAAAATTTTAGCTCAATTTAGCTAAAGCCTGGCGCACTTTGCTTCACTTTACGTTGACCCCCCGTAAAGTCAGTTTAACTAAAGTGGGACAGGTCTATTTTTAGTGCTCTTGCCGAGAGTAACCATATGAGCTAAATTACAAAATTTTTGTCTAATACGACCCAAACCGTTGAAATAAAACGTTTTCATTGGTTTGTGGGCGGTAAAAGGGGGCGTGGAAACCAATTTTTAGTACAGTTCCTGACAGTAACCGTACAAACTAAGTTAAGATTTTAGCTCAATAGACCCAGTAGTCAAATGTAATGATTTCTCAAAAAGTGGGTGTGGCTATATAGCGATGACGCCTTTTTTAGTACAGTTGCCGAAAGTAGCCATACAAACTTAGGTATCACATGTTAGTCTTATACGGCCAAAACTGCTTGAAATATAGCATTTTCACTGATTTGTGGGCGCATAAAGGGGGCGTTTAATTTTTCGTACAGTTACTGTCAGTAACTACACAAACCAAAGTACCAAATTTAAGTCTTATACGACCAAAACCGTCTGAAATAAAGCGTTTTCATTTCTTTGTGGGCGGTAAAAGGGGGCGTGGAAACCCATTTTGAGTACAGTTATCGACAGTAACCGTACATACTAAATTACAAAATTTTAGCCTTATAGGATCCAAACTGACTGAAATATAACATTTTTATTGATTTGGGGGCGGTAAAAGGGGGGTGTGGCACTTTTTTTTCCCTCAACCATCTCGTAGCTGAAACAAATCGGCTGCCAAAATTTCAGGTCAATCGGTTTAGTAGTTTTGGAGTCTATAGACATCACACAGCCAGACACACATCGTTTTGCTTTTTATGTATATAGATATCGATTTGTGGGCGGTAAAAGTAGGCGTGAAAACATTTATATATAGTAACCGCCTCTTGGAGCACCTATACAGCAAGTTTCACTGTAAAAGTGTATAGAACTCTGGAATTGCCATGATTTTGAAAAAGTGGGCGTATTTATATGACAACCACGCCCATTTTTTGTCCACTTACCGACAGTAACCATCTGAACAAAATTACCAAATCTTAGTTTTTTACGATTGAAACCGTCTGATATATATCCTTTTTTTGTTTGTGATCGATGGAGCAAATTTGG